>VWZF01006073.1:319548-331234 GCA_013396755.1 Sclerurus mexicanus
AAAAAAAGGCAAAACATTAACAAAACCATCTGATGGGAACTGGAGACTCTGATGGGATGGTTAAGAGCATTTCCAGGCTGTGTATTTCAGCTCGTGTTCTGCGTTTCCCCTTGTTTTCCTCCTTGTTTGCCCCTCTCTGAAGCAGCGGGCACAGGAGCTCTGCTGCCTCCAGCTGAGTGCGCGTTTCTGGCCCCGAGCCACCGCCAAAGATGGACCCAAGCAGCTCCTCTGGCAGTGCTTTCATGGGGTTTCTATTTCCCCGTGCCTTGGCTCGCCGTGCCGCCAGCTCCTTCCATTTACCGTCACCGTTCCATTTGTTCCCCCGGCTGATGTGGGATAATGGACATTAGGGAGACGGAGGGAACCTGCTGCGGGTCCCCGGGGATCAGCACGGCCTCGCTTCCAGCAGGGTATTTGCAGATGCTTTGTCCGACCCAGTTTCAAATGTCTCGGCCGACTGGGATTCCATCCCAACCACCAGCTTGTGCTGGAAGGAATAAGGAAGAGGTTAATTTGTTCTTTGCTTGAAGGTGGAATAAGGAAGAGATAATTTGTTCTTTCCTAGGAGACTCCCAAACCCTCACCTGAGAGGCACAGCTTTGCTTCTTATGCTGTCTTCATTCTGTTGCTTTAAACCCACCTGTGGGGTGGCCAAGAGCCCTTTTAGAGTCAAAAAACGCTCCCTTTGGGACTCAAAGACCTTCCTTGGGTGGTTGGGGGGCCAATATCACCAAAGAAGGTGAAAAGTTTTCAAGCAACAGAGGTGAGAGCTGATTTTAAGGCAGTGGGAGCTGCAGCTTGTAGAGAAAGACCCCAAGAAGGGGTGCAGGAAGCAAGAGGGGCTGGACAAAGCCAGCGGTCTTGTTGGGATATCAGCTGGAGACTTGTGTTTATGCAGAACCCGTTCCCTGCAGGAGCTGTAGAAAGCCTGAAGCTGGACTTGATGGTCCTTGTGGGTCCCTTGCAGCTGAGGATGTTTTATGGTTCCGTGAATTCTGGAAGCAGGTTGTGAGATGCTGCTGCTGGGGGTGATGTGCAGGGGAAAGGGGAGTTGTGGTCGGTGTCTGTCTGGATTCTCACTGGGATGATTCCTCTCGTGATGCAGAGCTTTTATCTTAGTCCGAATTGTATTTTAGGTGCTTCAGATCACCCATTTCACCAGTTTGTACTTAGATCACTGGTGGCACTTGAAAAGGTAAGAGGTAAGAGATTATGTGTTCACTGGGTCAGAATCGAGCACAGTTTCTGAATCACTTCATTCCCTTTTGGGCCAGGTTTTCATGGGAATTTCCCATACTTGGCATGAGCTTCTTTGAAAACTTGAATGAGTGTATCACACTGGACCTCTTGGGAAAAGATGACTGGTGTTGGAAACTAGAAAGGGGAATAAAAAATGTGTTGTAGATGTAATTTTTGGTTTTGTCACCTGTCTCTGACCAGTTCACGTGGAATGGCTTGGCTTGGAAGGGACGTTAAAGCTTATCCAGTTCCACTAGATGAGGTTGCTCCAAGCCCTGCAAACTTTTGCACACACCTGAGAAATGAAACAGTCAGTTTAAAGATGGCCTAATGAAGCCTTTCTGCCTTTTTTTCCAGCTTGTTATGGAATTGTCCAGGTTCCCACCGGCCCCTGGTTCTGTCGGAAATGTGAATCCCAAGAAAGAGCCGCCCGGGTGGTGAGTACAAAAGCACCCGTATTTTTGAGTCCAGAGACCTCAGTCTTCTACAAATCTCATGGCATTCTTCTCCAAGGGGCTTTTTCTGTTCAGCTCCTCGGGAAGTTTTGGAGAGGAGAGAAGTCGGCATCACCTGAGATCACGGTGCTGTCAGAGAGACCGTGCTGACCACAGGATGGATTTGCTTTCATATCTCACAGAATCGTGGCACGGTTTGGGTTGGAAGGGACCTGAAAGGCCATTCAAGGCCCTTTAGGATCATCATTAGATGATCGTCACCTTAAGGATCATCCCCTGCAGCCACAGTGTCCTGTAGAAAGCCATCTGAGTTGTAAAACAGCAGAGAAAAAGACCGGGAGGTGGATCAGGGTCTGTTTCTGTCTCAGTAGCAGTCTAGCAGCAAAGAACACTTCACGAATGTTCCTAATTAATTCTGGCATTTCCCGGTGAGGCAGGAGAGTGGAAACAATCAGGCCAGGCCGGGGCTGTGTGGCCAAGTTATTTGTGCAGTAAACAAGGCTGGGGGTTTATGGCACATCAGCTACTCTGCCAGAGCTCCCCACGTGAGCCCTTATCAGATTCAGCTACACCAAGCAGCTGCTGAGGCCCGGGGTGAGGATCTGTGACCTGTTAGTTGTGCCACGGATGCTGCTTTTTATCCCCTAAATCATGGAATGGCTTCAGTTGGAAGGGACCTTAAAGCTTGTGCAGTCCCCTCCCCTGCCACTCACTACCCCAGGTTGCTTCCAGCCCCATCCAGCCTGACCTTGAATGCTTCCAAGGATGGGGCAGCCACAGCTTCTCTGGGCATCCAAAACCTGGGATAAATGTGGGATAGCTTCTCCCCTTCGCTGCCTGAAAGGTGTGTTTGAGTTAAACTTTGGCTTCCCTCAAATACAGAATGCCTGAGTCAGCACAGCCAACACGTATTGGTGGCGGTGCTGCCTCCTGAGCCGGGTTAGCTGCACTCCGAGCGCGCACCCGGGAAGGTGGTGGAGGTGACCTCTGAATCCAGGGATCTGAGTGAGCTGGAGCACGCAGCCCGCTCCACCCCAGCCGGGCTCTGCCTGCTGCAGCCCAGCAGTTTAATCTGTTCCACAGATGGGCCAAGAACTTGGCGAGGAGGAGCGGGTGGGGATGAGGGATCCTCACCACGCTTCCCACACCGCATCGACTCCTTCCTCGGGGCAAACAGGGCCGGCCTTTCAGACCTTTGCCCATTGTGAGGTGCTGCTTTTATGTGCTCTGCAGTAAAGATCAAATGTGTCTCTGAGTGCTTTTACATCCTGCAGATGCTTCCATGGCAAAGAAAGGAGTCTGGCATTCGTGGGCCTCCTTCAGCCTGAGCTACGACTCGGTGCAAAACACAAGTACACGAAGGTCCCCCTCACCTGTGCTCGTTGTAGCTTTTTTTTCCGTGTAACTTCTCACTTTTTGCACCTCCGAGGTGTCAGGAGAGCAGTATCCCTGCAGGTGGCTCCTGATTTAAGCCACCGTGGGGGAACTCTGTTGGACAGTTCCTGCTGGGTTCCAGAGCTGCCATTCAGCCCGTGCTGTTCAGCCCTGAGTCTTGAATAACTGAGCAGTGATATCTTCCTCCCCAGGCAGGGCTGGGGGTGGTTTCCCATCTCAATCCCTCACCTTTTCGGCTCAGCACCAGCAGTCATAGCAACAGACACGCAGATGGGTAAATACTTAAAAAGAACCGGGTGCTTTGATGTAGGAACAGCACGAGCGGAGTGAGGGAAATGAGTCAGGGCGTGTGAGATCCGTGCGTGGCTCTGCTGCTGCAAACAGGAGCTCCCGGATTTGGGGCTGGCAGAGCTGGGGCTGTCCAGCCTGGGGAAGGGAAGGTCGTGTGGAGACCTGGCAGCACCTGCCAGTACCCAAAGGGAACTTGAACAATGAAGGATCTGAGCAAGGAAGCCAGAGAGGGGCTTTTGTCAGGAACTGGAGTGACAGGACCAGGGAGAATGGCTTCAAACTGAGTGAGGGGAAATTTGGGTGAGATGTACAGAGGAAATTCCCCCCTTGGAGGGTGGGCAGGCCCTGGAACAGGGTGCCCAGAGAAGCTGTGGCTGCCCCAGCCCAGGAAGCGTCCAAGGCCAGGTTGGATGGATATTGGAGCAACCTGGGACAGTGGAAGGTGTCCTTGCCCAGGGCAGAGGGTGGCACTGGATGAGCTTTAAGGTCCCTCTCAACCCAAACCATTCTGTGGTTCTAAAACATTAAATCTGGGCTCTGTGGAGGGGACGAGTCCCCCCTGTCCCGGGCTTTCCCTGCACCTCCCTGCCTGGTTTTCTGCGGCTCTACGAGGGCACTGTGAGCCCTCCGACGCTGCCCTGAGGCAGAGACACTGCTCCTTGAGCACAAACCACACCGGCAGCAGCAGCAGGATGAGCTGATAATTGTATTCCTTTCGTAATGACTGTGTGGCCAACTCCTTTGAAAAACAACAGTGTTTTTCTTCACGCGTCTGCCTTCATAGAAGGTTCCTAAAGCAGTTTACAAGCTCTGACCATAACAAATGCATTTCCTTGGCTAAATATTGGTAGTTTTGCTTTCAGAATGAGATGTGGAGGCAGGGCTGGGATTGCACTGCTTAGCGTGTGCTTTAAACAGAGATCTGATTTCGGTACCATTCACGTCTGTATCTCATTCATCCTCTATCCGAAAGAGAATAGATGGGCTCCAGCCCCTTTTTAGCTGCGGAAAGCGACCTCAGGAGCCCTAACCTGCAGGTAGGGCTTTCACCTGGTAAATCCCAGAGTCGGAAGCCCCAGGGGATCAGGAGCTTTAACCTTCCCCTTCGCAACCCCCTTTAAAATCAACCAAGCTCTGCTCTTCCCCCAGGGCTGAAACAAACCCCCTGGAGGCTTCCCGTGCCCGCGCAGGTGGCACGGGAGGCTGAGGTGCCCTAAGCGCCGCTCCTGAGCCCCGCTCCGCTCCCCGAAGGATGCTGGGCACGCTGCCGCGCTGCCGGCGAGCCACGGAAAGCCCATCCGCTTTGTAAGCAAATCGTCTGGGAAGCCCCTGGAGCCGGGATGGCCCGAGGGCTCTCATGCGAGGATCACGGCGAGCCTTGGGCTGTCATCGCGAGGCAGGGCTATTACGAGTCCTGCGTGGGGCCCATGGAGCTGTTAACCCCTCTTGTTGCAATCAGAGCTTTGCTAATCGCGTGGTGGGAGAGCGGCTTTGATGTGAGGGTGGAGGGAGAGCCGAGGGGCCTTTTCAAGTGCAAATTTCTTATTACAGGGTCTCAGTGAACTCCCTTCTTTCTCTGTCTTGGCTCTGCCGGGCTTTCCATAGGAATTGTGGGAGCCCGGACCCAACCAGGAGCAGAGAGAAACACCTCCTGCGCCCACCTCTATTTCAAACTTGTTGAGTTGCAGGGAAAGTGAGATGGATTTTGTCCCCTCATCGCTTGTTTAACATTTCCATATCCCTGGAAGTGCCGAAGGCCAGGTTGGACAGGCCTTGGAGCACCCTGGGCTGGTGGAAGGTGCCCCTGCCCATGGCACGGGGTGGCACTGGATGGGCTTTAAGGTCCCAAAGCATCCCACGATTCTGTGACCAGTTGTTGCTCAGTACACTGGTGGGTTTTGGCACATGGATCCCCCCCCATTACACTCACTGGGGCCCAAGCAATGACAGCAAAGAGCACCAGGTCCAGCACCTCGCTCTGACACCAGACACCTCATTTCAAGACTTTCTGAGGAAGCACATTTTTCACAGAAAAGCAGGTTTTGTTTTGGTATTTTAGCAAATCAGGCATTTCTATGATCGAAGGGAGAGGTTCAAGCCTCGCGGGTTCTGTTAAAGTCGAAGGAAACACGAAGCACGTGCAGATTTCCCCGGAGTGATGCTGTGAGAAGACTGTGGCTGTGTCGGGGCAGCTCGGCCTGGGAGGAGCTCTCGGGGCTGGCAGCGTGTTCAGCCGAGTGTGGAAACACAGCCCAAAACTGCCCCCGCACCCTCCCCCCACACCTCGACCTCGGGGGCTCGGGGTCCTGCCCCCCATTCGAAATGCCACAACAGCCTCGCCCAATTGTCATGAGACTGGAAAAAGTATCACAAGGGAAAGAGAGAAGGAAGGAAGGGAAGAGGCAAAGATAGATAATGGCTTCTTTTTATTTGCCTTCTGCTCTCTGAGTCACGACTTTCAGTTTTACTCCCCAACCGCAGAGTCTAAAACTCGTTCTGCAAAAGCCCCGTGAAGTCAAGCTTTGCTTTAGGCCCGTGGCTCTCGGGCCGGGGTTTTAAATCCCTCGGTGAGGGCGATATGAGCTGTGTCAGGGCAGCTCTGTGCACCCAGACCACGCTCAGCCCTTCTCCCACTTCCCCTCTTGGAAAGCAGCCTCGTCTTTCGGGACCGCGTTGGACGTGAATCACCCTTTTCTGCCCCCGTCCCGCTCGGGCTCTGACTGATCTCTGGTTCCTGCTTCGTTTCCAGAGGTGTGAGCTGTGCCCCCACAAAGACGGAGCCCTGAAACGCACGGACAACGGGGGTGAGTAGCTGTGCCCGGGGCTGGGCTGGCCCGGCTGGACAATCAGCCTCCGGGGAGGGAAGGCTGGAGGCTCCAGAGCAATGAAACCCTCTGCCTTTTCCTTATAAACTTCACTTCCCGAAGTCTCCATGGTGAGACCCCCACCCCAACCCCGGGCTGGCATCGAAGCACAGCCCTGAAATGGGCAATTTGGGGGCTTTAACCCTTTAACCTCACAGGAACCGCTTTGCCATCTGCAGTGTGGAAGTGGCTGAGTTATTTGCAAAGTGACCCCCCCCAAGGTAACAGAGCCTCAGCCCCGTGTCCCCAACCCTCAGCAAGGACCAGGATGCAGGAAAGATGCTTTTCTGTGCAGGCTTTACCTGCTCATCGTTGCTGCTCCTCAGGCTCAGGTGCTGGGGAGTCCTGTGGGTCTGATTTCGGTGGTCAGAGCTTGTAGCTCTCGATGCCCCTGGCTGTGTAATCAAACCTAATTGTTCTCAAAACCTTATTTTCCAGGAAGGCTTCTGTACCCACCTGGCACTTAAAGAGTGAAATTGGGCAAGGAGGGCTTTGTTCTGATAAATCCCATGTTTAGAGGGTGCTAAGCCCAGGATATTTTGTGGAAGCATCTTCTGGAGCTGGTTATAAATGCCAAGAGCCTTAATGCAGTAGCACAAGCATCACATTGGGGGATGGTTTTCTAATAATATAACACCTTCTGCCTAATATATTATAATGTGGTGTGGCCAGGTCTGTTCCAGACAGGCCCAAGGACCATTTCAGCCATGTCACCGTGAGTTATACACCCCAAGGACTGACAATGCTGGATGATCCTGGAGTTTGGTTCCCCCTGCCCAGATGAATCCATTCTAATTCTTACTAAATCCTCTCAGAGCAGAACCCAAGCTGGTTTGGATCAGCCCCTAAACATCCTGACCTTCAAACTGCCTCGTTTCTGTCCTCCCCACATGGAATTTCAACTTCTACATGTGATGTGGTGGATTTAGATTTTAATCTAACTTGGCTTGCTGGAAAGCTGCCTCCTTTCCCCATTGATAAGACCCCATGAAGGGAGCTTTGTTTCCAGGGCACGTCCAACCTGTCCCTTCAGCATCATTTACTGCTTGGATGCTTTCCCTGGGCTCAGTTCTGTCTCCAGCTCTGGCCCCCAAGTCCTGAGGGGGTGCTTTTAAGAACAACGAGTGCTGTACTTGTCTTTCCCCAAAGAAACCTGCCTTCTTCGTTAGTCTGGAGGTGGTATCTGCCTATCTTTCACCCACAGAGGATTTGATGCCTAACCAAGTTACAACAGGCATATTTCAAACCTAACATCTCCCTTAGGCTGGCTGCGATCCTACACTCCCTTCCTCCTCTCCCTCCCGTGTCTGCCTGCGTTGGAGGCTCTTTTGGGATGCCCTTTGGGACTCTCCACTGTCTCCTTTGCTTCTCCAGGCTGGGCCCATGTCGTGTGTGCTCTGTACATCCCAGAGGTGCAGTTTGCCAACGTGCTCACCATGGAGCCAATCGTCCTCCAGTACGTCCCCCATGATCGCTTCAACAAGGTGAGACCCTCCCCACCTCGGCTCCTGGGGACCATCTGATCCCACCGACAGCTGCTGCCCAAGTTATTTCAGTTTCCAGGTGCTCAGATTCCTTTAAAAAGAACTGGCAAAGTAAATCCCTTCTTGCTCCTCCGTGTCTCTCTCCTCCAAATCCCTGCAACTGGAGGAATGTCTTGACGGAGCGACTTGAGCCGTGGGGTTGTGTGTTGGTTCTCGCACATTTTGATCTGACACAGCAGCTTTTTTGGGGGGAGAAAAGGAAGATGTTTTGTGTGTTTCGCTGAGAAATAACCCAGAGCTGTCGTAGGAGAGAGGCAACCCATTCCAGTGCAAGCTGCCCCTGCCCATGGCAGGGTGTGGAGGGAGGTGGTGACCTTTAAGGTCCCAAACCGTGATTCCATGGCATGTGTGGACACAAAGTTATGAGTCCATGGAGGCTTTGTCTCCTGCTTAACAGGACTTTTCCTGTTTGTTTGTTTGTTTTTTTCCAGACCTGCTACATCTGTGAGGAGCAGGGCAGGGAGAGCAAAGCTGCCTCTGGAGCCTGCATGGCCTGTAATCGCCACGGCTGCCGGCAAGCATTCCACGTCACCTGGTGAGTCCCTCGGGATGCACCTCTGGAGCACCCCCAGCTGCTGGCTTGGCCGCCCTGGCTCCGAGGCCACACCAGTTGGGTGCTGTGGGCAGCTGGGGTCATCGCCCTGGGGTGGTTTGGGGCCTGAGGTTTCTCCTCCTTGCTCAGCTGGAGAGGGGAGGTTCCCCAGGAAGGCTGAGGTTTCTCCAGGGAGCTTTCCCTGCTGAGAGCAAGGTTGGGGATTTCCCTCAGACCATGCGGAATCCAAGAAGGGAAGAGATGAGTCACAAGCCAGGAATGTTCCTCCTCCAGCAGAGCACATGCAGGAGTATCCTGTCATCTACATGATGTGGTTTTAAAGGTTGATATCCTCAAGTACCCTCAGAGCCTGAAAACAACATTCCCTATCAGGAGAGCGGGGAGATTCCCAGCTTTGCATGGGTTCCTTTCTCCCGAGGTGCCTTTGTTGGAATTATTACTGATCTCCCAGGCCTCCCTTAAAAAAACCCAAAAACTGCAACAGAAACTGATAGAAAAACATTGACCATTTCCAAGATCTTGACATGACTTAAAACAGACCGAAGCTTTCCCCCCGCTCTTGCCAAGCAGAACAGGGAACCTCTAGACCCTGCCTGGGTATCCCGAATTGTTCTCTGCCCTTTGCTGGTGTGGCTGTACCATTTCCTTTATCCTCCTGCTCATTGCCTGTGTTTCAGTGCACAGATGGCTGGGCTCCTGTGCGAAGAGGAAGTCCTAGAAGTCGACAATGTCAAATATTGTGGCTACTGCAAGTACCACTTCAATAAAATGGTGAGTTTCCTCCTCTCTGCAATGGAATTTAATTTTTTTGTCACATAAAAGGCGTTGGCTCCGTCTTAGATTTGGGTCTGTGCTCAGAGCAGTGAGAAACGCCAAGAAAACATAAACAAGGTTGCAGCCAGCTTCCCTTTTCAGCCGTTCACTCTGAGTTACTTCCTAATTGAGATTAATTAGTGGGTTTGCATTTCTGTAGCGTCTTTAAACCCATTTTCAAAAGTAGGGCTTGAATTACTTGAATTCTTCCCATCTGTTTTGGCTTCCCTGACCCACTCTGTGTCACAAGAAAGAAGAGCAGCCGTGATGTTTGACGCTCCAGGGTTTGATGCTCCAGGGAATTCAGAGTACGGCTCAGGCACCCTGAGCACGAGGGTAACACAGAACAGCCAAGAGCTTCTTCCTGAGGGCAGAGCCAGCCCAGGAGACATGCGGAGTCAGTCACGTTTTGAGGGGTATTTGGGCCTTTCTTGGACAAGTGTTGCTGTCCTTGGGCCACTGAGGATTTGGAGAGCTGGGTCTCTGTGCAGTTTGTAATCCCACCGCGGGGTATCCGTGGGATCCCCGTGACAGGAACCAGGCATATGGGACACAAAGCATTTACTGTAACTTTGCTGATTCAGCCAGTGAAATCTGGCCTCAATAACACTGTTCCCTCTCTCTTTCGTCCCCCTCCACCTCCTCTCCTTGCCCACTTCCCTCAGAAGACCTCACGGCACTCTGGAAGCAGCTCCTTCATTGCAGGGAGGAGGAGTCGCTCCACATCCCCTGCCCAGGAGAAGCACGTGTCCCACCACGACAGGCCAAAGAAGGTGAGATCCACGTGGCATCTGTGAGCCCAGGGAGGCGCAGCCGTGGGGCAAGGAGGGCAGGAGTGGTTTCAAACACAGCAGCTCAACAACTAGAGGTCATTGTCCTCAGATGCCACAGTCTCAAGTTTTAAAGGACAGAATACACTGATTAGTGGTCAGCAGGTTAATTGCAGGCAGGAACAATAAGTAGTATAAACTAGAGAGTATTTTGTTAGTCAGATTAACCAACCACAGGCTTCAAGTCTACCTGTGAAAATAAATTTATCTTCATTAAATAGTGATTTGGGGGGGACATCGCGTGCCAGATCTGACTGGTACGAGAGTTATCTAACTCTGCTGGTGAAGGTGTGCTCCTAAAAACTGCTGCAGGGTTCCAGGGCATGTTCACAGCACACCAGGGTTCATAATTAACCCACTGGCCCACGTGACAAATGCTCATGTTTCAAGGGAAAGCAGCAGTGAATGTGTAAGGCAGAACCACAGCAGGTTCTGACAGGGGCACAGGGTCTGCACCAAAAGAAACGAGGAGGCCAGAGCCCCGTGTGTGGCTGTCATTTAGAATAATAAATAGCCCTGAAAGGCAGGATATGTGGGGTTTGTGAGGATTCAGGTTTTAAGGCAAGTGGCAGCAGAATAAAGAATCTTTCCTGCCCCTTGGTGGGTACAGGTTTTGCAATGTGAAGAATCCACCCCACTGTGCTGTCACGCCCAGCCCGAGGCACCGGGGCAGGATCTGCAGCAGAAATAGGTTAGACAGGGGTACTCTCAATGTGGTCAGAGAGTTTTTAAGGCTTTGTAGGCCATGACCTGGGCTTTGTTGGCAGAAATCATACAATGGTTTAGGTGGAAGGGACCTTAAAGCCCCTCTCATTCCCCCGCCACGCTCAGGGACATCTTCCACTAGCACAGGTTCTCCAACCTGGCCTTGGGCACTTCCAGGGATGGGGCAGCCACAGCTTCTCTGGGCAACCTGTGCCAGGGCCTGCCCACCCTCCCAGGGAGGAATTCCTTCCCAAGACCGCATGTGAAACTCCCCTCCTTCAGCTTAAGGCCATTCCTCCTTGTCCTGTCACCCCACGCTGTTGTCCAAAGTCCCTTTCCAGCTCTCTTGGAGCCCTTTAGGTACTGGCAGGTGCTATAAGCTCTCCCCAAAGCTTTCTCTTCAACCAAACAACCTCTGGCTTTATTCTGCCATGGTCAAAAGCCAACTTTTCCTTGTACAAACACAGCTGATGACATCCCTGTGAATCACAGCAGGAATCTTTTCATTCTGCCTCTTCACCCTTTTGGATTTGTTTTTGTCCCGTTGCGCTGGGCATCCTGGCAGAGTGTAAATCATCCGGAGAGGGAATGACAGTGACCCACATCCAAAAGCAGCTCCATGACTCTCCAGTGGGTTATGTGGATTAAGCCTGATGGATCCCAGCCCAGTCTCCAGAGGCCAAGGGCACCCAGGCTTCCAAAGGCAGTGTGGCCACCAGTTAATGTGAGTGACACCACCCTGGCGTGCCCAGCCGAGAGGCCGTAAATTCTGCGGGCAGGAAAGACAGCTCTGTCTTTATTTACAGAGGTTATCCCGCAACATCCAGCTTGAAACGCTGCCCACCACGGCCAGGAGGAGCTGGGAAACGTGCCCAACCCGTACCTGACGCTTGGGCAAACGAGGAAACCTCAGTGCCAAAGTGGTGCTGACACAGAGTCAGGAAACATCCTCCTGCCCGCCAGGGCACGGGGAGTGTTTACTCCTCCTGTGTGTTCA
>VWZF01006073.1:331254-362459 GCA_013396755.1 Sclerurus mexicanus
TCAGTGGCGGGGGGAGGAGGAGGGGGAGGGAGGGAGGGGGGGAGGGAGGAAGAGCATCTGTGCCACGGCCAGGGAACGCTTGGCACAAGGTGCTGGGCTGTACTGGAACGTGCTATTTTTATCCAGCAATCCGAGGCAAGGGGGGGAAAGGGCAGGATCAGGGTGATTGATGGGGGTTTGGAAGGCTCAGCCGGAATTATCGCTGACAGCCTGGGCACGTCCAAGGCCGGGACTGCTCCGGGGTTCTGTGTCTGCACAGTCACGTGCCTGGCAGGTAGAGCAAGAGCTGCTCCCAGATTTGGTTGGAAAGCGGGTCAGCGCCAGGGGGAGAGCGAAAACAGGAGGAATACGGGGTTATTTATAGGCTCCCAGTGGGACTTGCCACTATTGTTAGCCCTGGGACTCCGTCTCGCTGCTGCCTCCCCGCTCCCCCTCCGGAGGGCTCGGCTGCTCTGGAGGCAGCACATCCCACGGAGGCCCCTTCCAGGGCTGGGATTGCTTGGCACAGCCTCAGCCAAGTGCAAAGTCAGCTCCTTCCCCTCGAGGAGGGGGAGCGTGCCCGGGAAGGGGCCGGGGAGGAAGGCACTCCCAGGGGCGCCCGGGGGTTCACGGGTCTGGGGGAAGTTTTGGGGCACAGGAGGAGGGTCTGGGAGCGTGGCAGGGTGGGGACACACCTTTTGGGGGGGGCACCCAGAGCAGGGGCCCGAGCCAGCCCTTCCCACAGGGGCTCGGAGTACGTGACCAGCCGTGCATGACCTAATTGCACGTGTTCCCCTGGAACTGGGAGCGCTCCTGGGGCAGAGCAGCTTTTCCCTGAGCCTGTCCAGCTGTGCAGCTGCCTGGGCACATCCTCCCGGGAGCCACGGGCGGTGTGGGGGCCAGTCAGTGCCCAGCAGGGAGGGCAGCCTGCCCTGGGCTGCAGGTGCCCCTGGAGGAGCCGGTGCCCAGCAACGCCATCCCACAGCGGGGCTGTTTGCTCAGGCTTCGCAGGGCAAAGCTCGGAGTTGAGGGGCTCAGGGTTTGACCCAGGGGCTTCAGTGAGACGGCAGAGACTTGGGATTTGGATTCCTAAGCCCCGCTGTAAATTCAGGGTTTGTGAAGAGTCTTGTTCTCGGCGGAACAAGGGACAATTGTGACACGGGGCTGCACGTCAGCATCACATCCCCCGCCTCTTGCAGCGTTTCCCAAGCGTTTCCTTCTGCGCCGTCCCGAAAATGGGAAAGCTCCAGGCTTTGGGTTTTCCTCAGAACATACCAGGCCTTATTTTCTTTATTTCTCTGGGGCTGCTGTTGCAGTGTGTGTGTGTGTGTGTGCTCTGCCCTGCGGGAGCCTTTGCAGGGTTGGTTTGTTTAAAAAAAGAAAGGCTTAAAAAAGAAAGGAAACAATAGTTAAATACCAAGAAAACACTGGATGGCGCGCGGGGGAGGAATGAAGGACAGATGTTCTGTCACCTATTTTGTCTGCTTGAAAAAGTTGCCACATGCCTGGGATGAAATTTGTCCCTCCAGGAGCAGACAGGAGCACGGGCACTGCTGCATTTTTTGGCATATCCCCCATGGAAGGAGACACTTGGCCGGTGTTTTTCCTAGGGGACACCTGAAATCCATCAGTAAAATCAATCAGCTTATAATTGGGATGTGAAACCTTGTTGGGAGATGAAAAGTCCCTGTCCAGGGGCGCAGGAAAGCGGCAGACACTTAGAGAATCGGGGAATGGTTTGGGTTGGAAGGGACCTTAAAGCTCATCCAGTCCCAACACCTTCCACTGCCCCAGGTTGCTCCAGCAGATCCTGCCCCTCCTCCAACATTCCCTGGCTGGCTGGACCTGATGCCAGGGGGGAGATGAGCCAAGGATCCAGCCTGACAGACTTACCGTGCTGGGGAAGCTGTACTGGGCTCACATCGAATCCCAGTGAGTCTGGGAGGGGCTGGTGACAGAAATCCCCCTTGGAATTCTCTGTCCACACAGACACCAAAGGGCAAAGGGGCATTTTTTCCGGTGGGATGCAGGTGGCTGCTTGCATGGATTTTTTGGGAAGGAGTTGAGCCAATCCTGCTCTGGCTGTAGCAGAGCATCCCTCCTCCTCCTCCTCCTCCTCCTCCTCCGCCGGCTGTGGGAGTTCAGAGAGCCTGGGAAAGAGGAGGGAGGGAGGGAGCAGAGCCCACTTGGCTCTTCCCAGCTCCTGGCTCTTCCCTCCCTCCTTCCTCTGCCCAATCTACTTTTAATGATCCAATTGCTGGTGTCCAGCAGACGAGAAGAGGGGGCTCAGGGAAGGGGAGTCGGAGGTGGAGGAGCTGCTCCCAGCCCTTTTTGGCAGCCGGAGATCCCGTTTGGTTCCTCCTGCTCTGGGGAGCTCCAGAGGGGTTTGTGTCACCGTCACGCCCCCAGCGCAGGCCTGCCCTGCTCCGTGCCCACATGCCAAGCCCCAGCTGCTCAGTCCTGCATGGGGAGAGTTTGTTTTCCATGAAGTTTGGTGCTGGGGGCAGGTTCCCGTTCCCTGCAGACCGCAGCTTTTCCGCAGGGAACGCCGAGCGGCCGCAAGGTAGGGCTGGGCTTGCGAAGGTGGGGCTGGGGGCGTTGGAAGGTTTCCTATTCCTTCCTCCTCCTCCTCTTTCTTCTTCTTCCCCGATTCATCACGCAGCCAGGCAGGTCTGGCTCTTGCCTGGGCTTATGTTGTCCATAAAGCTTCCTGGAAGTCGCCCGGGTGCCAGGAAGGCAAAGCTGGGCACAGCCGGGTGGGCAGGGGACGTGGCAGAGGCAGAGGAGCGGGTGCTGCTCCCCCCTGTCACCTTGCCCTGCCCGCCCTGTGGCTCTGGCAGGAAGCGTTTGGAGCTTTCTGGTTCCTGGAGAGAACCCACAGGTTTGAAAGCCTCTGGTGCAGGTTGGGGAACACCCCGGGTTGTGGGAGAGCCTGTCAGAGAGCCCAGGAGGGACTGAGCACCCCAAATTCCAGTGCTGGGGTCGTGTCACCTTCCCACCGGTGCCGCGGTCTGGGGGCAGCCCAGCCCACCCATGGGGTGTCTGTGGGCCAACAGAATTGGTTGTCCTGCCTGGTTGAACACGGGGCACTGCATTTCTCCACTAATAATGAGGAATTTGTCGGATCCTGCTGCCCTTTGAGCACCCAAAAGCATCAGGGATGAACTGGAGGGCGGGACACGGGTGCTCCTGGGCGTGCAAAGCCAGTGGGCACCCAGAGAGGGCAAAGCTTGAGCCCAGAGAGCTCCTGGGTGCCCAATCCTGAGGCTTCTGAGCAGAGATGACACGGAGAGCCTGAAGAGGACGAGGTGTGGAAGGGGAGAGGCGCTTGGGGAGCACAGGGAGGAGCAAGGTGTGCCTGGGGAGCTGTGGTGGCTCCGCTTTAGGGCAGCCCTGGGGACAGAGCCCGGAGCTTGGGCTGGAGGGCGTGAGTTTGGTGCTGAAACTGAGGAGGGGGAGGTTTATGCTTCTCTGTCGTGACAGTCAGGACATTTCTGCCTGTGTGTGGGTTCACTGTCAGCCCCCAGGGTGCTTTGGCTCTGCCTTGGCTCATCCCGACCACGGCGACATTGAATCACTCGGTGCTCCCTCGCAGCCCATCCTGCCCCCTCCTCTTGCAGCTCCCTCATGGAAATCCACCTGGGATTCAGGGGCTGCAAATGAGAGAATAAGCTTTGTGGCATCCAGAAAGTTTAATGTTTGTGCAGTTATTTGGCAAAATGTACTCTAATGAGGTGTCTGGCTCCCGGTTTCCATTCCTGGCTTCCCTGAGTGGCACTGGCAGCACCTGCAAGGAGGTAAATGTGTGTCCACGTGATCCCCGACTTCAGTTCTGAATTTAGGGATGGCTTTCTGTGAAACAGCAGCCAATTCCCTCATCCTGCACGCCCTGGTTTCCCCGTCTGTAAAACGAGACGGAGATATGAAAAACTCTTGCTGCGACAGGAGCACCGAGCACTGATGTGCACGTGCTCTGTGAGGAGCTGCTTAATGAGCTGGGCCACAGTTTTCCCATCTTCCTGTCCCAGAAAACCCACGAGACTTGGAGTTTATGGCATGAGGAGCCCCCAAGTATTTGAAACATTATGAGATTGAGTAAAGATTTAATTTAAATTTGGCTTTCAGCACTTAGTCTGTAGAAATCACATTTTCAAGCTTTTCTTGTTCACTGCCAAGGCTGGAAATGGGTATTAAAAAAGGGAGGAAAAAAAGTAAATAGAGATTCTTGTGAAATATTTTAGCTCTAGGAACAGAGGCTTTGAGAGATATTCCAAATGCCAGGAGTTATGTGGTAGAATGATGGATATTGGCAGGGCTGGTTGGGCACTCAGCAAGAGCTGTGAAGTTCCAGGCTGGATTTGCCTCCTTTTTTCACCAGTTCATCCCAGTGAAACCTTCCCCGGCATCATGGCAGGATCACAGGGCCCTTCCTGCTCATACCTTCAGCCAAAGCCACACTGGAAGTGCTGATTTCTGAGCACTTTTGCCTCGCTTCACACCTGCCTTCCCCAGCATTTGCCTCCCGCCCCATCTCTCTTCCTGCCCCTCTTTCCCCTCTTGATTCCTCAGCTGATTGTCCCCCTCTCCTCTCTCCTTCCCCGAAACACAGAGTGGAGCTCAGAAATTTGCTGGAATTGCCTCTTCCCCTGACAGCATCCCAACTCTGGCACGTGCTGGCAGCTGTAGCCTCGGGGCTTTTCCTGCATGAGGAAGCAATCAGGAATCTTCCTGGAGAGTCAGGGAATTTTGATGGGACTGTTGTGAGCACATCTTCAGCCCAGACTGGGGACTCCAGCCTCTAGAATAAACCGCCCATGCCAGGGGAATGTACCAAAATAGGCAGTTTTTCCCCCTAGAAAAAAAGTCTGGGAGACAGGAGGATGGGTTTTTCCAAGCCTGGTCCCCACACCAGTGACCACACTGGGAAGTTTGAAACTGGGGACAGAAGTTCCTGCAGCTCCGGTGAAGGAGGTCACATTTTTAGCTGGTATCTGTGGCATGGAAAAGCTCCTGTGCCAGCTCAGTGTGTTCCCACGGGAATGTGAAGGTGAGGAAGTCAGGGAAGAAGCAGGAATGTGTGATGGAGCAAGTTCTGCCCATCCTCCCTGTCCACCCCTCCCCAGGAGGATATAAAATCAGGGCAGGCAGGACTCTGTTTCTCCAGCCATGATTTTTCCTTGGTTTGCAATTTGAAGAGTCCCACATTTCTGGTGTTTTTTAGTGAGAGAATAAAACAGGATGAATAAACCGAACTCAAGAGCCTGTGTCGTGTCAGCAGGGACAGACCCAGAGCAGCTGCTGGGAGGGGACATGTGGGGGATCTCTGGGTTGGATTCTGAGGTCTCCACTGACTGATCTCTCTACCTGTGCACGTGCTGGAATCAAGGTCTCCCTTTTCCTGGACAGAGTGGATCTGGGAAACCCTTGAAGGAAGCAGAGAGGGAGGGCAAAGGGGCACAGAGTCCCCTAGGGGAAACGGCAAGAGGAAAGCTCAGGTTTCTTGAAATCAGCCAGAGCTTGTTAAGTCCTTCCCTATCATCTTACCATGAGCTGATCTGGGGCTTCTGTTGATATTCTGCTCTCCAGATGTTGGCTGCAGCTGGGGCAGAGATAGTGGGATGCTTCCAGGCAGAAGCTGGGACGTGGGGGAAGGGATCCCGGGCTCGTGTGGATGGGTGGAGAAGGAAAGAGGGATATGAATGTATGGTTGTAAATCCACCCCTACACACCCTCCTTTCTTTTCCCTTACAACTGTTATTCTCAGCAGAGGGAAAGTTACCCTTGCAGTGCTCTCTGATTTCTTTTCCAGAGTCGAAAGGACAAAGAAAGACCGAAACAGAAGCACAAAAAGCGGCCGGAGTCTCCCAACAGCCTCCCCCCAGCCCCGGTGCCCGTCACCACGGACAAGGTACAACCCCTGGGCACGAGACGGAGGGGAGGGAGGGTGGGCACAACCACCCTGGCAGTGACAGGACGGGGCAGGGGAGCAGGGAAAGGCCTTTGGTCCAGCGGTTTTGATTCCCGACCCACCGCGTTGCCGCTGTCTCCGCCTGCCTGCCCACCTCGACACCCACCCGGGAGCTGAACACGGCAGCTCTCCTGGTTCTGTCAGCACTGACGGCACAATCGTGGAGAGAACTCCCAAGGGATGGAGCTGGAAGTGGCAGCCTGGCTTGCAGCAGATGTGCACATTTGAAGCTCTCACAGAACAGATAAATATCCAGGGTTTGGCTTCTTCTGCTGCCCCGTTGTGAACAGCCCAGGCAGTGGGAAAGCGAGGCAGGGCCTGGGGAGAGGGTGTTATCCTTCATTAGGCTTACATGTTACATTGGCCCTTTCTTATTCCAATAATATCCTTCATTAGGCAAAAAAAAGGACAGTCTTGGAAGAACGTAAGCTCTTCTTGGAAGAACAGAAGTGCATAATAGAGGCAGCTTTCCTGCCTGAGCAATGGGACCTTGGGTTCTTGGTTAGGGAAGTTCGGGCAGAGGGGCACAGTGAGGGGGCCTGTTTTGCTCCTGAGGTGTAGAGACAATCCAGTTCCCTTCTGGGAAGGTGTCACCTGGGTGGGTTTGTCTTCTCCATGCCCAGGGGGGCACAGTCAGGATGTGAGTGTATCCCTGGGAGTCACTGCTGCTGACGTGGGCTCGCCCCCAGCTGTAAATCGGGACAGCCCTGGGATTGCTGTAATTCCTGACAGCCCCAAATCCTGCGGAGCAGCACGGACACAGCTGAGCTTGGGCTTGCACACAGCAAGGCGAAGGCCAAGGTTGCAGTTGTTCAGGGTCAGGGAACAAGTGGGGTTACTCCAGTCCTTGGACCTTTGGAGCTGAACTCTGGAGTGGGAATGGAAATGAATGCAGCTCCTTGGCAGGGCTGCTTGGTGTAAATGAGAAGGACGAGGGCCAGGCTCCTGCTGGGACAAATGAACTTGTCCCAGGAGTGTCCCTTTGTGCACAGAAATGTCACTTGGAAAGGCTTGGGTGTCCCGTCCATGGCAGGGCTGGCTTATGGAAAGGAAAATTCCCAGGCTGGCAGTGCCTGGATGCACGGGAAGCACTGCAGGGACAGACTGGGAGGTGAAAGCGCCGGGGCTTTGGACTGGAGAGGATTTGCTCCGTTCTGTGAGAGGCCAAGGGGCAGGGGCAGGTCCGAGCTGCCCCGGCAAAGCTGGGCTCAGGCTGGGAGCAGCAGAGAGCTGCAGCAGGACAAGCCCCGAGCTCAACTCCCCATTTCCCTGTTTGAAACAAGGCCTGCTCTCCCCGTGGGGGTGTGAGGGCAGCTCAGCTCTGGCTCTGGGAGCAGCGGATTCACCCGGTTAACGGAGCTGACGGGACCTGATGGCCTGGGAAGATTATTTTCAAGCTGAGCTGAAACCCAAACCTGCCCCTTGGGCAGCCAGAGCAGCCACCAGACAATCACCCACTGTCTGCTCCAAAGCCCTGCCAGACCTTCATAAACACAGAGGGAAGGGTGGAATTCGGTTTTCCAGGCAGCTCTCAGCTCTTTGTAAGGTGAAATTCAGGAGCTCCTCATCGCTGTGGCTGTGCTGGAGCTGACAGGGCTTTAGCGTTTCCCCAGGGAGTCCCCATTAACCCTCGGAACTTTTCGGTGCGTTTCTTTGTGCCTGGATGCCAAAGTTTCGTTCAAATTCTGCCACCGAAGGTACTCGCTCCAGATCAAATTTGAGCTCAAATCTCAGAGCTGCTCAGCAGCCTGTTAGGACCCTGCACAGCCTGCTCAGGGTGAGGCTTTCTGGATTGTTCCACCAGTGCACCTTTGCACGGGATAAAATAAAACCCTGAGGCACAACAGTGCAGCTTGTCCAGACTGCCAGAAGGCAGGGTTGGATGGGATATTGGGAAGGAATTCTTCCCTCTGAGGGTGGGCAGACCCTGGCATGGGTTTCCCAGAGAAGCTGTGGCTGCCCCATCCCTGGAAGTGTCCAAGGACAAGGCTTGGAGCAACCTGGGATAGTGGGAGGTTGTGGTTGGAACTGGACGGGCTTTAAGGTCCCTCCCAATCCATGCCATTCCATGATTCCATGATGTGGGAAAGGCTGTGAGCAGCTCAGACACAGAGATGGTGGGGTTGGTGACAGGAATTCCTGACCCCGACCTGGTGATCCAGCATGGAAAGGCTGATCCTCACAGCTGCTTCATCCCCCTGCCCTGCAGTTCCTCATCCACGCCCTCCCTGCTTCCCCTCTCCAGCAGTTTAATCCAGGGCAAAGCCTCTCCATGGTTCCCACACATCCCCAGCCTCCCCCACCCCTTCTGTATTCCATCAGTGCTTCCCTGAGGAGCTCATCCCGCCAATCCAGAGGCAAAGGGATGCTCTGATTTCCCATAAATAAATTACTGGATGAGGAGCCGGGGAGCTGCTCAGTGTCACAGAGAGGCCAAGGAGGCAGGGACAGCCCTGGGGACAGCAGGGCTGGGGGAGGAGGTGTGTGCACACCTGTGCTGGGCCGCCCAGGTGCCTTCATCCCACCTCTCCCAGTCCGAGGCAGGAGTTTCCCCACCAGTCTGTCACCTCCAGCTGGGGCAGCAGGTTTTTAGGTGACATTTTTCACGTGGTTGCTTTAAATAGACCTTCAAGTGTAGCTTCTGCCTCGTTTTGAAAGCGAGCTCTCACTCGCTCCGTGCTTCCCTGATGTTTTTCCTGCCCCCACACCCGTGTGCAGCACATGGAATGTTGTTGGTTCTGCTCACACACGGATTCCCACTCTGGAGAAAAGCTGAGCCGGGGATCGAGAGCCCTGTTTGTGCACAGGGCAAACAGCGGGGCTGCAGGTCCTTGCAGCCCTGAGCCGCAGAATCCCTTTCCTTAGGGGGCAGGAGGCTTCGTGGTAGGACCTACAGATCCATCAGCTGAGACCTGTTTGGGGAACGATATCCGGGACGGAGTTTGGCAGGAGCTGGGAAAATCCTGCCGTGAAATCTCTGGGATCTCTCAGGGAGGTCTTTGAGGTCAGGGCAGCCCCACACCCAAGGGTGTCCATACTCCACCTTCAGCTCAGCCTCCCTCACCCTCTTTTTTTTGGCCTTAATTTTGAAATGAAGATTTATTTCCCAGCTCAGCTCTCCCCCCTCCCACCCTGCATTGCCTCACACTCCCTTCCCGATCCTTTGGATTGGGAATGTGTCTGCTCATGTGGCTTTCCCCTGGCCTCGTGCACCTTGTGCCGAGCTCCAGAGCCCTGAATTTAGGGGAGAGGATCCCGGGCCTTTGTGAGCCATCTCATTCCTTGCCTCCATGAGCAGCCCCAGGCCTTCCCACAGCCCCAGGCTCCGCTCTCCTTTCCCTCCCCAGGAACATGTGGAAAGTCGGAAAGATTTTCATGCTCCCTCTGAGCTCATAAATCAAGGAGGTTTAATCTCCTACATCCAGGAGTCTGTGATGAGAAAATACAGATTCCCCCTCCTCTCCCCCCTAATTTCCACCACTCCCTTCCTCCTGTCTTTCATATTCCCGGCACATCTGGAGTGTGTTATGCTGCCAGCTGTTGCATTGTGCAGAGTGATTAAACCATGTGGGAGGAACGGGGGGGATAGATTTTTATCTGGGCATTCATGAGTCTGCATTACAAGCCCTTCTTCCTGCAGCTCTGCCCAGGAAGAGGTCAGCTGGAGCCGGGGCTGTCAGGAAGGGATTGTGCTTCTCCCTGCCTTCCTCGTAAGAAATAAAAAGGTGTTTTCACTAATGCCCAGCTGTTACATTTTGGGCTGCAGCCATCACATTAGAGCTCTATTTATAATACTGATTGGTTGCAGTGATACCTAAAAGAAGTGATCTTTGAACACTTAGGCTTGGCTTTGAAGTGATTCGAAGGGGAAGGTTTCATATCCCAGCGCGAGCAGCCCGGGGAATCTGGTTTTCGGTTCGTTCCTCTCTGCCCCTGCTCAACTCCCACACTTCTCTCTCTCATCCCAAGCTCCTGGATTTCCCAGCATCTGGCCAGCCCCTTCATCCTCCTTGCTTCCCTGTCTCCTGCAGGCTTATGTGGGGTTTGGGGAGCATCTGTTGCTGCGTGGTCAGATGCTGCTCTGGCAGCATCGCAGGGAAGTATTTACTGCCTGAGGTGTGCGAAGCCCCGGGCTGGCTTTAGGGAGCCCAGGGAAACTCCTGTGACAGCACGAGGACGAGCAGGTTCCCCAGGTGGAATGACTGTGCTGAGCACAGCACAGCTGAGAGAGGAAGCTGAGAGGTGTGTTTGAATCACGGCCAAATTCAGAGTTTATTCGGGCTGAACGGTGCCCGCTGTCTGTGCCCGGCTTGCAGTGCCCTCTTTAATTTCCTGCGCTTCCATGGGATGAGTGTAATCCCTGGCTGTATAAAGTCTGGTGCCACCAAGCAGCGAGAGAGGGAAATGTTGCTTTTTTCTCTTGGGTAACCTGACCTGACTGTCCCTTTCTGTGCAGAGGGGGCAATTACTGCTCTTGAGGGGAAATTGGTAAAATGAGCCCCCGCTGTGGCCACATCTGGCCAGAGTGAGTCCCCTCTGTGTCTGCTCCTCGCCCAGGGCTCCACCAGCCACCATGAGGGAAGCAAGGAGACCTCGGAGGTCGGCAGGTCAGAGGTGAAAGGCAGGAAATCCTCGAGCCATGGCAGCAGCCACAAGGGGAAGAAGACTGGAAGCGGGAAAAGCTCGGTTGGTTTCAGCTCAACTTCATCCAGCGGGACCTTCCAGGCTGCAGGTAAGGGGTGAAAGAGAAGGAAGAGGAGAAGAAAGGAGATTGGGATGGAGGGGAAGGAAGGGGAGAATGGTGGTGATGTTCTGCTTTGCTCCTCTCTGATCTCTCTGTGTGCAAAGGGACCTGTTCACCTGCTGTGAACCTTTGCCCATGGCCATTTCTTGTACCCCTTGAAGGGGAAGGGAAAAGTCTGGTTGCTCCTTACTCCGTGCACAGAGGGAAGATCGGAGGCAAAGGAGTGTTCCAGCTCCCCTCCTGCACAGGCCTGCAAGGAAAACCAGCTCCAGATGTCTTTGTGGAGGGCGGAGGGAGGGGATTCTGTGCTTAGGCTCCCATCTGCTCTGACCTCGCTCCGTTCCTTTCGAGCTGTTGTCATGTTCCGTCCCCTGGGATGCTCCTGGGGGATGCAGGGATAGGGGGGATTTGGGACCTGGGGGGAGCAGACACAGCACAGGTGGGATGAACCTGCTGCCGAGCACCTTTGGTGCTTCCCAGAGAGCATCCAAAGGCTGGGAGGTGACAGGGATGGCTCAGCTTGGGCGCTTTACTGGCACAAAGGACTTGTCCTGTGCCCACGCTCCCGTTGCCTCGTGGGCTGAGTTCTGCCACCACCAGCCTTCCTACCCCTGCCTCCCCTGTGCCCCCAGGTACCTCCTGCAGCAGCTTGCAGTGCTCTCAGGACTTTGTGACATTCCCCAAGCTGGAGCAGGACGACGAGAAGTACCGGAAACCTGTGTCTTCCTCGTCTTCTTCCCACTGCTCCCCACTGTACGAAGGGCAGAAGGGGGACATCTTTGAGCAGAAGGTGATTTTCTCTGGCTTTGGGTCCATCATGCGCTTCTCCACGTCGGCTGTGAGCCAGCAGAGAGGCCGAGATGCCTCCCCCGTGGACTACAAAACCTCAAATCCCATCAGCGGCCCCTCGGTGGGCACCAGTGGGACCAGTGGGAGCAGCAGCAGCCACAAGCGGATGCCGTCCCTCAGCATGGAGGAGGGAGAGATGCTGAAGGAAAAGAAGCACAAGGGGAGCAAGAAGAACAAGCACGGGCCTGGCAGGCCAAAGGGGGGGAAAAGCAAAGAGATTTTGGGGGCCCAGCTGGCTGGGTCCACGTCTACTTCCTCGTCTCCCTTCTCCGGGGGCTCTCTCGTGAGCTCCAGCATCGGCAGCTCCTCCCGGTCCTTCAGCCACCCCGGGAACCTGCCCAGCCTCAGCATGGAGTCCCCGCTGCTGGGCTCAGGTATGTTCCCCCCGGGGCTCCAGGTGTGCACGGATCCTCTTGGCAGCCTTTTTTTCAGCGCGTTTAGCTGGTGCCTGGACCTGTCGTGGCGGAGTCCCATCCCTTGAGTTCAGCCCCGTACAACTCCACATCTGGGCTCCCCGTTCCACCCTGGCCTTCATCCTAGAATCTCCTCCGGGTCAGCTTCCCTGTGGCTGGGGCTGTGGAGCGGGTCTGAGCCGGGGGGACCATTCCAAACCCTTTGTGCTCAAGGGCTGGCAAACCTCAGCCAGCCAGAGCTGAATTGCCAGCTCGAGAAAGAGGGACCTTCACAGGCCAAACCTGAGCAACCACAGTCTGACCCCAAATTAGAGACTCTCGTAAGTGGTTCAAGTTTAACCCCTCTTCTGAAAACAAAACCTCTCATCCTGGTCTTACCACATCCCTGTTCTTACAGCTGTTCCCGGTCTGAGCTCCCTTCCCTGGCCTGGCTGGGCTGAGGACGGGCAGGACAGGGGGCAGGAAGGGGTTAAGGCAGCAGCAGAGGAGGGGCTGCTGCTCGGGGCTGAGGTTTGACACTGTTCTGGCAGCAGAACTTGTCATCGGTCTATTGTGGGTTGTTTGCAGATGCTCCAATTTAGGTCAGATTGCAGGGGGGAGGTGGGATTTTGTTGCGCTCGCCAGGAGCACGGGCTGTTTGTCTGGAGCAAAGGAGCTGCAGGAATTGAGGCAGCTTCCACCATCAGAACCTTAGGCCAATTTTTTTTTTTTTATTATTTTTTTTGCCTCTCCCTGGAACAACAAAGGGATGTTTCCAAGAGGAGGAGGCTGCCAGGGCTCCGCGTTCCCCTATTCTGCTTGTTCTCCCATTCTTCTCTCGTGGAGAGCTCTTGGCAGGGCTCCCCGGGCTCTGGGCACTGCCTCTGCTGCATTCCTGAGCCAAGGGAAGGCAGGCGGGTCGCCTCCCTCGACAGCAGCTCTCTCCTCTCTCCCTCCCCCTCGTTTTTGTCCCCGTGGTCCCCGGGCATCACGGAAGGGGCAGGTGTGTGGGCTCTTGACTCACTTGGGCAGTGAGTCCACTCCCCTCTCCTGCCACTGCTCTGCGCCTCGGGTGAGTCCCTTGCCGCTGTGATTTCCCCGTTGGATCGCATCTGGATGCAGTGGGGAAGGGCTGGGAAAGTCCGCGATTCCTTTGGATGCAGGGAATGCGGGCTGAGACCCCTCTCGCTCGGGCCAAGCTGGAAGTTCCCTGGTGCCCCTGAGACGAAGCCCTGCTGAACACGAGGCCGTGGAAGGGGCAGGAGGGAAGCGTGGCTGTCTAACCCGTCTCCTCCCCCGGCAGGGATCTACACCAGTAACAAGGACCCCATTTCCCACGGGGGAGGGGTGCTCCGGGCTGTGTGCAGCACCCCCCTCTCCTCCAGCCTCCTGGCACACCAGGGCACCTCGTCCCTCCCGCAGCTCAACCGCTCCCCCTTCGCCAGCACCATCCCTGCCTCCTCCTCCTCCGTCTCCACCACGCAGGTAAGAACCTCGGGACCTGCTTTGGGAGAGCCTTGGGCGGAGCAGGGCATGGAGAAGCTGCTTTTCCACCTGGGAATAGCTCCTCTCCCCACAGTTTGGAGGGCAGCCGCTTCCCTGGGAGGCACCAGAAAGGTGGAGGTGGTTTCTTTGTGTGTCCCGGGCCACACAGCCTGTTTGGGTTGGGTTGGAATTGGAGCCTAAAAGGACAGGTGGCTTCCCATCTACTGGGATATTGCCATTGCTCTGCTGGCTGGGTCCTGTGCTGGATCCTGCCACCGGTGCCAGCCCTGCCCTCCCTGCAGCACAGACACCTGGAGGGAGGGCTGGCAGGTCCCAGCTGGGTGGGCTGTGCCAGGACATGGAGAGGGAGCTCTCTGAGAGGTGTTTTACAGGGAGGGCAGAGCTGGCTTTACAGTGTTAACACAACTCATTCAGACTCTTGGCTCTGAGGCAGAGCTGGGAAGATTTCAACTGTCTAGCGAGACTTCCAAGGAGATATTTTTAACACTCTCTCAGGGTTGGAGATGGGAAGAGATGGAATAATGAAGGTATTTCCCTCTTGTGCCTTTGAGAAGTCATTTCTCTGAGCCATGTCTACCCCCACCTCCTTGTTTTCCCTGTAGGTGTTCTCACTGGCAGGTTCAACCTTCAGCCTCCCTTCCTCACATATTTTTGGGAGCCCCCTCACGTCCGGGCTATCAATCAACCCCCTCCTGAATCAGTCGGAAAGCAGCCGGCCAGGTACGTGAACCTTAAGGTATGTGAGTCTGCACTTCCCAAGGGTTCTCCCTGGAAAAGTGGAGACAACTGCAGCCCTGCGCCTCCAGCTGCCCTCCCACCCTCTGCGTGAGAGCCAGGGCTGACACGGGGGGCCAGGGCTGACACGGGGGTCCAGGGGCTTTCCCCAGGCAGGGGTGCTTGGGTTTGCCTAAAGCACATCTGGTGTGTCCCTGGTGTGTCCCTGGTGTGTCCCTGCATCATGTGTGTCCCTGCACCCGTGCTGGAGGAGTGCAAGAATGCCAAGTGCTCCCCTGCAGAATTTGTTGTCTTTCCTCCCACTGGGGCTGGACAAACGCAGTGAAAGCTTCGACGAGGTTTGCTCGCTCAAAATACCTTAGGAGCTTTTCTCTGGGGTTTGTGTTTCTGGTTTCCTTCTCGGGGAGAGGTACCTCACACGCCGAATTTTCATCTCCCACTTCAGTCCTGAGTTACTTTCTTCCCTTCCCCTTTGGCTTTGTCGTGAATACCACAAAATCCACTCTTTTACACTCCCAAACACAAACGTGCCAACATTGAATTGCTTACAACTGCTCGTTTTTTCCCACCAAGGCAAATTCATTTTCCTTGGAAAACTGCCTGGTTAAGAAGCAGGAAACTTGAAGCATCATAAGATTTCTCTATTTTTTATCCCCCCCCCCTCCTTAGACAGAGCGGGGCTCATTTTTTTGGTTCACACCAGTAGTTAAACAAAAGCAGCCCGCTGATTTTTCAGCTCTTGGTTAATAGTGCAACTGTCTCCTGCTCCCCTATCCCAGAAATCTGGGAGCTCAGCGTGCTGGATGCTGAATCCTGGGAGGTAAAAGCCTGTCTGGTGTCACGCTGAGTGACAAGCACTTGAAAACACAGCCCTCATTAGGGGTGGCTGGGAGTGCTCCGGATAATCCCACACCACTGTTCCCTTATTTGCCTTAACAAGGGGGCATGCGGAGCATGAATGGACATGTGTGTTTCCTCATGACCTGTGCAAGCCCCTGGAAGGTCCCTCCGTGTGTCCCTGGCAGCATTTTGTCTGTCTGTCCCTGGACTGGAAGGGTTCCCAGCCCGGGGGAATCAGGGCAGGGGAGCCTGTGAGTCGGGAGTGATTCATCCACCTGGAATTAAGGGGTGATTCAAAGGGGATGAAAGGAATTGCCTTTCCCTCCTGGCAATCAGCAAGAGGTGACCCAGTGCTGCCTGCTGGGCGCTGTTATTTTGGCAAGGTGCTGACAGGAGAGGGAAGGAGTCACCTGTCAGGAATAATCCTGGAGTCAGGGTCCTCTTCCAGCCCCGGGGCCACTAATGAGTGAGGCAAAATCCAACATGCAAAGCGCTCCAAAAAACCCCCTGATCCTCAGTTTCCTTTTCCAAGGTCGCTTTTTTTTTCGTTTGACAGGGATCTTAGAAGTTTCAGGATGGGGTTTGTTTTCCAATTTCAAGCAGCCTTTAGAACAGCTCCTGATTTTTGTCACGTTTGAGGTCTGTCCATCACTATCTCCTGCTGGAATTAGTGGCCCAGAGGGTGTTAAACCAAATTCACTTGTTTTTTCTCCAGGGGGATTAATTAACATGCATTAAACCTGCTGTGTGGGGCCATTTTCAGTTAAAAGTGTGGTGATTCCTTTAATCCCAAATCGTTAACAGGATGCTTGTGAGGTTCTAAGTAATGCCACCTTGTCTTTAACTCAGATTGCTGCTCCTGAGAGTGTCTGTGTAGGCAGATCCCATGGAGACAGAGCTTTCACTGCAGCAGTATTTCAGCTTTTCCCCATTTTAATGTGCTGTAGGGAACTGGTGTTACAGCTGGGGGAACACAGGAGTTCTTCTCACTGATGCAGGTTCAAACCACGGTGCCTTTGGCAGTGCAGAAACTCTGATTCCTATCTGAGCTACTGTCTAGTCCTTCCTCCCACGGCTTGTCCTGGATCCTGCCTCCTTATGATGACAGACCAAGTGTTTTTATCTTTTCTGGTTGTCTTCAAGCCTCTTTTCCATGCTGGCTGCCTCGGAAAGGGCTGTCTCTGGGTGATAACTCAGTCATCTCCAGTTCTGGACACATCAGGGTGGTGTTGAGCAGGAGATAATTGAGTATGGAGCCTGGTCCTGTTTCAGAAACCAGAATCAAGTGTGTGCAGCCTCCCTGGGCTGCAGCAAACGACGTGACAGGAAAGTCAAAGCTTCCCTGAATTTTTATTTGGGTGCAAGTTTAAATGGTTTTGGTGAAGCTGCACGTGGTGGGCTGGGGATGTTTCTGTGGAGTCACAGAGTGGTTTGGGTTGGGAGGGAGCTTGAAGATCATCCAGTGCCACCCCCTGCCATGGGCAGGGACACCTTCCACCAGCCCAGGGTGCTCCAACCTGGCCTGGGACACTTCCAGGGATGGGGCAGCCACAGCTTCTCTGGGCACCCTGTGCCAGGGCCTGCCCACCCTCACAAGGAACAATTTCCTCCCAATATCCCATCTAACCCTGCCCTCCTTCAGCTCAAGGCCATTGCCCTGTGTCCCGTCACTCCTGCCCTGTCCAAAGTCCCTCTGCAGCTCTCTTAGAGCCCCTTCAGGCACTGGAAAGTGCTCTCAGGTCTGATACTGGGAGACCACTGGCAACTGGCAGCTGCTGCTCCTCCCCAGAAGGATGGACCAGCTATAATCAATGTCCAGAAGGACATTCCCATGGGGATGAAGGGGTGAGGATCCCACTCGTACCTGCCTGTAAGAGCTGCTGAACGACAGCTGTGTTTGCTTGTTCCCAGCAGTAGAAAATACCCTTCTCTGGGCATCCCACTGCAAATCACAGCGTTCCCTGCAGGAGATTTCCTGGATTCTTGCACATAAGAAATGTCTCGTGTTGTGTGAAGAAGAGGAGGGGCCGTGAGCCAGCTGGTGTGGGCTGTAGTCACAACATCTGACACGTCCCAGAGCGAGGGGAGCGTGTGTTTACAGGCTGGCAGGCCCTGGGGATGGGGAGCAAATGGCAGAGAAATACACTTCACTTCTGGATTACTCCTTGGATGGGAGATATCCTGCCCATATGCACAGCAGCTCCATCCCCAGCTTCCTGGGACACAGGGATGGCTGGGGGGAAGCTTCTGGATACCAAAGCACTTCCCCCTCCTAAGGTCACCTCTCGAATCCTGGGTTTGGTTCTGGGACATCAAGATGCTGCAGCACATCCAGGGAATGGCAGTGGAGCTGGGGAAGGGGCTGGAGCAGCAGGAGAGGCTGAGGGAGCTGGGGGGGCTCATCCTGGGGAAAAGAAGGCTCGGGAAGGACCTTCTGGCTCTGCAACTCCCTGGTGGATCCAGGGAGGGATTGGACTCTGCTCCCAGGGAACAGGGACAGGAGGAGAGGGAACGGCCTCAGGCTGGGCCAGGGCAGGGGCAGGTGGGAGAGCAGGGAGAAATTTCCTCATGGAAAGGTGGTCAGGCACTGGAACAGGTTGCCAGGGGGAGTGGCGGAGTCACCATCCCTGGAAGTGTTCAGAAAACGTGTGGATGTGGCACTTGGGGACGCGGTTTAGTGGTGAACATGTCAGTGCTGGGTTAATGTTTGGACTCGGTGACCTTGGAGGGCTTTTCCAACCTGAACGATTCCATGAATCCGTTTAAGCTCTTTAGAAAGGAGCTGAGCACCTGGAAACTTTGAAGAACCCCAGCTGGATTTCAGGAAAGGATCCTGAACCTTGGCTGATTTTAGAGGTCTCTTTCAACATAAGCGACTCTATCATGCTATGACGAATCACGGACTGATCCTCCAGGGTTCCAGGGTCGATCCTGGGGGCGGGGTGGGCTGCGGTGGCACCGGGCAGGGCTGCGCAGGGCTCGGCACCGGCTTTACCCATCCCCTCGCCTCAGCCAAATGCCCCATGCCCCGGCAGCTCCGGGAAAACCAGCACAGGGAAAACCTCCTGCTTGTTCATCCCGGGGGCACAGAGGGTCCGGGTGACCTCCCCAGGGTGACCCCCCCGTGCCGGGGGTGCCAGGCGGTGCCAGCAGCCCCTCCCCGGGGGAGGTGCATCCCACCCCGCGTTGCGCAGCGCGGGGCTGGCGCTGCTCGGGGCTGCGCGGTCCTGCTTGGTCCCACTCCGTGCTGCCCGGTCCTGCTCGGTGCTGCCCGGTCCTGCTCGGTGCTGCTCGGTGCGGGGCTGCTCGATGCTCCTCGGTGCTGCGTGGTCCAGTCCGGTGCTCCTCGGTGCTGTCCGGTCCTGCTCGGTGCGGTGCTGCTCGGTCCAGCCCGGTGCTGTCCGGTGCTGATCGGTNTTTGCTTTCCTAACGCAAACCAGGACTAACAGGAATGAGGGGCTCACCTGGGGTGGAGCAGGGGAGGCTGAGGTTGGGGTGGGGGGATGCAGCCGCTCCCATCTCCAGGCACGGGAGCTGCGGGAGCAGGGAGTGCAGGAGGAGAGGTGCAGAGCAGGGAAGCACCTCTGACACCCCCATCCCTCGCCCAGGTCCCCCATCAGCAGCCTCCCGACCCTCTTCGACCAGACCGTGTCCTGTAGCAGCAGTGGGCAGCTGGAGAATGTGCCCCAGGCCACCCCCAACATCGAGCAGCTCCTGGAGAAGCAGGGCAATGGGGAAGCCGGCGTGAACAGTGAGTCACTGAGGACAGGGGCTGTGGGAGGAGAGGTCCTTGAGCGTGTTTGTGTGGGAGCCAGCTGGGATTTTGCCCACAGGCAGCGGAGCCGGGTGGGGACAAAGCACTAATGTGTGCCATGGGGGAGTAGCTGCCAGTGGGGCTGTGGGTTGGGGCCAGTCTCCTCCCAGAACGGGGTCTAATTGTGGATCCTGTGATCCCCTTCTCCTCTTTCCTCCGTCCCCCCTTCTCCCCCTGTCCTCTTCCCCCTTCCTCTCCCCGCAGTTGTAGAAATGCTCAAGGCCCTGCACTCGCTGCAGAAGGAGAACCAGCGGCTGCAGGAGCAGATCATGACGCTGACGGCCAAGAAGGAGCGTTTGCAGCTCCTCAACGTGCAGCTCTCCGTCCCTTTCCCCGTGGTGACCAGCAGCAATGGCCCGGGCAGCCAGGCCCAGTACATCCTGCCTGCCAACGGTGAGGGGAGCGGGGGGATGCACCCCCTGTGCCCCGGGGTGGGCAGGAGGGGGGCACAGCGGGGGGATCTGACACACTGTCCCTTGCCGTGCCACGTCAGGCTCCAGCCCTGACTCCGCATCCTCGACTTCTTTCCTCCCTCCAGTCTGCAACAACGATTCCCTGAGCATCACCAAGAGCCCCCCGTGCAAGAACAGCTTTGGGATTGAGAACTCGCTCTCCACTTCCTCCGAGGTAACACGGCCTCTGCGCCCACCGGTCAGCTGGGAAGGGACTTGGGGAGGGAGTCCCACGACTCTGACTTGGTAGCCAGCTCATAAAGCCTGGTAGCCCAGGCTCAGAACCAGTTTCTCTCTCTGGAGTGCCCATTCTTCATCTCAGTGCTGAGGTCTGAGTAGCTGAGACCGGGAGCATGAGGTGGGAATGGAATGCTTCCAGGTCATTCTGGAGATCCAGCCAGGCATGTCTGAGTTCTGGGACCCCTCTGACCTGCACTTGCGCTCACAGCCCCCCATCCCCAGCTCCAGCTCCTGCCTGAGGCACCCTTGGAGCTGAGCTGACCTTTCACAGCTGCCCCAGTCCAATGNCCTCGCCTCAGCCAAATGCCCCATGCCCCGGCAGCTCCGGGAAAACCAGCACAGGGAAAACCTCCTGCTTGTTCATCCCGGGGGCACAGAGGGTCCGGGTGACCTCCCCAGGGTGACCCCCCCGTGCCGGGGGTGCCAGGCGGTGCCAGCAGCCCCTCCCCGGGGGAGGTGCATCCCACCCCGCGTTGCGCAGCGCGGGGCTGGCGCTGCTCGGGGCTGCGCGGTCCTGCTTGGTCCCACTCCGTGCTGCCCGGTCCTGCTCGGTGCTGCCCGGTCCTGCTCGGTGCTGCTCGGTGCCGGGCGGCGCGTTTCTGCTCCGCGCTGGGTGTTTCGNCGATGCTCCTCGGTGCTGCGTGGTCCAGTCCGGTGCTCCTCGGTGCTGTCCGGTCCTGCTCGGTGCGGTGCTGCTCGGTCCAGCCCGGTGCTGTCCGGTGCTGATCGGTCCAGCCCGGTGCCGGTCGGTGCTGTCCGGTGCTGATCGGTCCAGTTCGGTTCTCCTCGGTCCTGTTCCGTGCTGCTCGGTGCTGCCCGGTCTTGCTCGGTGTTTCTCGGTACCGTTTGGTGTTTCTCGGTGCCGCTCGGGGTTTCTTGGTCCTGCTCGGTGTTTCTCGGTGCTGCTCGGTGCTCCCATCTAGCGGGGACAGCCCGGGCACCGGCCGCCGCTGAACACCGGCCCCTCTGTCCCTCTCCCCTGGCAGAGCCGGACCTGGAGGATTGCAGCTTCGGCTGCCGAGGGACGTCGCCGCAGGAGAGTCTCTCTTCCATGTGAGTGTCCTTCAGGAGCCCTCCCCGCCGCAGGAACGGGAGTGCGGCCGCGTGGGAACCCCGGGAAGCCGTGGGATGACACAGCAAGGAAAGGGGGAGAGGCTGGGGGGAAGAGGAGGCAGCTCCTTTCCTGCTCCTCGGGGATGGGATGGGATGGGATGGNAGGGGCTGTGGGAGGAGAGGTCCTTGAGCGTGTTTGTGTGGGAGCCAGCTGGGATTTTGCCCACAGGCAGCGGAGCCGGGTGGGGACAAAGCACTAATGTGTGCCATGGGGGAGTAGCTGCCAGTGGGGCTGTGGGTTGGGGCCAGTCTCCTCCCAGAACGGGGTCTAATTGTGGATCCTGTGATCCCCTTCTCCTCTTTCCTCCGTCCCCCCTTCTCCCCCTGTCCTCTTCCCCCTTCCTCTCCCCGCAGTTGTAGAAATGCTCAAGGCCCTGCACTCGCTGCAGAAGGAGAACCAGCGGCTGCAGGAGCAGATCATGACGCTGACGGCCAAGAAGGAGCGTTTGCAGCTCCTCAACGTGCAGCTCTCCGTCCCTTTCCCCGTGGTGACCAGCAGCAATGGCCCGGGCAGCCAGGCCCAGTACATCCTGCCTGCCAACGGTGAGGGGAGCGGGGGGATGCACCCCCTGTGCCCCGGGGTGGGCAGGAGGGGGGCACAGCGGGGGGATCTGACACACTGTCCCTTGCCGTGCCACGTCAGGCTCCAGCCCTGACTCCGCATCCTCGACTTCTTTCCTCCCTCCAGTCTGCAACAACGATTCCCTGAGCATCACCAAGAGCCCCCCGTGCAAGAACAGCTTTGGGATTGAGAACTCGCTCTCCACTTCCTCCGAGGTAACACGGCCTCTGCGCCCACCGGTCAGCTGGGAAGGGACTTGGGGAGGGAGTCCCACGACTCTGACTTGGTAGCCAGCTCATAAAGCCTGGTAGCCCAGGCTCAGAACCAGTTTCTCTCTCTGGAGTGCCCATTCTTCATCTCAGTGCTGAGGTCTGAGTAGCTGAGACCGGGAGCATGAGGTGGGAATGGAATGCTTCCAGGTCATTCTGGAGATCCAGCCAGGCATGTCTGAGTTCTGGGACCCCTCTGACCTGCACTTGCGCTCACAGCCCCCCATCCCCAGCTCCAGCTCCTGCCTGAGGCACCCTTGGAGCTGAGCTGACCTTTCACAGCTGCCCCAGTCCAATGCTCTTGTGTCCGTTTCTCCCCCAGGACCCTCACTCAGGGTGCCCCAGCAGGAGCAGCTCCTCCCTGTCCTTCCACAGCACCCCTCCGCCCCTGCCCATGCTGCAGCAGAGTCCTGCCTCGCTACCCCTGCCCGGGGTGCAGCAGGTGAATGGCCTGGCCCGGGTGGCCGGCGGCGGGCTGGGGGGAGGCACCAGTGCCAGCCACAGCCTCTCCACGGTGCCCATGGTGGACGGCCTGATGGGGAGCCTGGCAGGAGGCCAGCAGATGCCCATCAACGGGATCCTGGGGAACCTGAATGGAGCACAGGCTGCCCAGCCTCCCAGCGCGCTGACCCAGGCCAGCGGGCCCCCGGCCCTGCAGCTCTCCACCAGCCTGAGCAGGTGAGGACTTGGGGCTCGGGGGCACAGCCCTGCCCTCTCCAGCAGCAGTTTAGCTCCAGGAGGGAGGGAGGGGCGAGCCCTGTGCATGCAGGGCTGAGACAAGCAGCGCTGACATCCNTGATGTGATGCGATGTACTGGGGTGGGATGGGGGGCAATGTGATGGGATGTGGTGGGATGGCATGCAATGCACTGGGATGGGATGCAATGGGATGGGATGGGATGGGATGGGGCAGGTTTGCTTTCCTAACGCAAACCAGGACTAACAGGAATGAGGGGCTCACCTGGGGTGGAGCAGGGGAGGCTGAGGNTTCCTCTCCCCGCAGTTGTAGAAATGCTCAAGGCCCTGCACTCGCTGCAGAAGGAGAACCAGCGGCTGCAGGAGCAGATCATGACGCTGACGGCCAAGAAGGAGCGTTTGCAGCTCCTCAACGTGCAGCTCTCCGTCCCTTTCCCCGTGGTGACCAGCAGCAATGGCCCGGGCAGCCAGGCCCAGTACATCCTGCCTGCCAACGGTGAGGGGAGCGGGGGGATGCACCCCCTGTGCCCCGGGGTGGGCAGGAGGGGGGCACAGCGGGGGGATCTGACACACTGTCCCTTGCCGTGCCACGTCAGGCTCCAGCCCTGACTCCGCATCCTCGACTTCTTTCCTCCCTCCAGTCTGCAACAACGATTCCCTGAGCATCACCAAGAGCCCCCCGTGCAAGAACAGCTTTGGGATTGAGAACTCGCTCTCCACTTCCTCCGAGGTAACACGGCCTCTGCGCCCACCGGTCAGCTGGGAAGGGACTTGGGGAGGGAGTCCCACGACTCTGACTTGGTAGCCAGCTCATAAAGCCTGGTAGCCCAGGCTCAGAACCAGTTTCTCTCTCTGGAGTGCCCATTCTTCATCTCAGTGCTGAGGTCTGAGTAGCTGAGACCGGGAGCATGAGGTGGGAATGGAATGCTTCCAGGTCATTCTGGAGATCCAGCCAGGCATGTCTGAGTTCTGGGACCCCTCTGACCTGCACTTGCGCTCACAGCCCCCCATCCCCAGCTCCAGCTCCTGCCTGAGGCACCCTTGGAGCTGAGCTGACCTTTCACAGCTGCCCCAGTCCAATGCTCTTGTGTCCGTTTCTCCCCCAGGACCCTCACTCAGGGTGCCCCAGCAGGAGCAGCTCCTCCCTGTCCTTCCACAGCACCCCTCCGCCCCTGCCCATGCTGCAGCAGAGTCCTGCCTCGCTACCCCTGCCCGGGGTGCAGCAGGTGAATGGCCTGGCCCGGGTGGCCGGCGGCGGGCTGGGGGGAGGCACCAGTGCCAGCCACAGCCTCTCCACGGTGCCCATGGTGGACGGCCTGATGGGGAGCCTGGCAGGAGGCCAGCAGATGCCCATCAACGGGATCCTGGGGAACCTGAATGGAGCACAGGCTGCCCAGCCTCCCAGCGCGCTGACCCAGGCCAGCGGGCCCCCGGCCCTGCAGCTCTCCACCAGCCTGAGCAGGTGAGGACTTGGGGCTCGGGGGCACAGCCCTGCCCTCTCCAGCAGCAGTTTAGCTCCAGGAGGGAGGGAGGGGCGAGCCCTGTGCATGCAGGGCTGAGACAAGCAGCGCTGACATCCCCTGCCCTGCTCCCTCGCAGCATCCCCAGCCTGAGCCCCCTGACAGAGCAGCAGCGGCACGTCTTGCACCAACACGAGCAGCAGCTCCAGCAGCTCCAGCAGCTCCTGACTTCCCAGCCGCTTAATCCGGTAAGCGACGAGCTGTTTGATGGGGAATCCCCGCCAGAGCGGGCAGAATTTAGGGCTCCCTCCTTCCCCTGAGTCCCCTGCCCACAGGGATGCAGAGCCAGGTGCCTTTTCCCAGCTCCCGGCTGCTCCCGCCGATGGAATGAGGAGCAAAGCTTTGGGTAGGAAGGTGTGGCGCCTCCCCAGGAGGGGAGCTGGGATTTGAACGTTTTCTTTGTACAAAGGAAAACATTTAATCTGTGTTTCCCATGTCCTGAGGGGGGTGAGAAGGTGGGAACTCTAAGCCACCGTAAAATCAGGAGAGTAAAGTCAGTTGAGCTGTTACCTCCTCCAGCCATCCTCGGATGCAGCTCGTGTCTGATCCTGCTGCCAGGAGCGGGCTGGGCTCTGGGCTCGCAGGTGTGCTGAGGCCCATGGGAGAAGAACACACTCGAGGACACTATTTGAGGTTAGAGAGAGAGAAACACCAAATTGCTCTGGTCCTGAGGCAGCCGAGCTGTCGTCTGGGCACATTCACGCGGGGAGCTGGAGACGCCAGGAGGACTCTGCAGGTGGCCGAGGATTTTGGGGTCAGGAAAAGGACCGGGAGGCTGCTCTGAGGCTCTTGGCTCCGTGCCTGCATCCTTGTGGGTTGAACAGCAGCCCTGGCCCCGGCTGTGGTGGGAACGGCTGTGCGGAGAGATGGCAAACGAGCCCCCGGGTGTGTGAAACCACAGTCAGCGCCCCGCGGAGACCCCAGCGATGCCCCCGCCCCGCACGGAGCCGCACCGGAATGCCACCGGCTCCCGTCAATGGAGCTGTGCCGCGCTCATTTATATCTCCCTGGAAGGTGGCCCGTTGCTTTGGATGGATTTCTGGGTCAGGCTATTTATATCCCGGGAAAAGCAAATTTCAAAGGGCCTCTCTGTGGAGCGGCTGATGTCACCGTGTCATCAGCTGCGTCCCCGCGGGTGCAGCACAATGGCAGCTCTCAGCCTGCTGCTGTGGTCGATGGTTGCCATAGCGATTCCAGCAGTTTGCTGGATTTGAGGGCGACCCTCTGGATGCAGGTGAGGTGTGAGCCTCGTCCTCCCCGGGGTCCTGCTCACCTGCACCTGCCCTGTGGGAAGAGGGATGGGCCAGGGAAGGAAAGAGCCAATCTGGAAATTCGGGAGAGCCAATGCCACAGACTTAAAGTCCCTGGGCTGATGGATTGGGAATGCTGAGTGGATTTGTGTGCCTGCAGGTGTCTGGGTGAGGGTTCACTAATCCTCTGTGTCAGAAAACAGCGGGGCTGGAAAGGTCATAGGCACAGGCTGCTAATGAACACAAGGCACACTGTTCCTCTCTCTCCCTGTAGAGATGGGATCAAGGGGGCTTTCTCCCTGTCTCCACTAGCATTGCCTGGGATACAGTGTGTCAAGGAATCATTAAAATTGGAAAAGACCTCCGAGATCATCAAGTCCAGTCTTCGGGCGAACCCCCCTGTGCCCACTAAACCATATCAAAGTGTCACCTCTGCTTGTTTTCTGAACGTTTCCAGGGATGGTGACTCCACCACTTCCCCAGGCAGCCCATCCCGGTGCTTAACCCCTCTTCCAGTGAGGAAATTTTCCCTAATACCCCACCTGACCCTCCCCTGGCGCAGCCCGAGTCCTCGTGGCCCCCGTACGAGGCGTCACCTCTTCCCGAGCGCTTTGCTCCTCCCTTGACTCCTCTCCCTCGCCCTTTCCCGCAGGAGCAGCAGGCTCTGGTGTTCCAGATGATGCAGCAGATCCAGCAGAAGCGGGAGCTGCAGCGGCTGCAGATGACCGGCTCGTCCCAGCTGTCCATGAGCAGCCTCCTGGCCGCCACCTCGGCCCCGGCTCTGATGACCTCGGCCCCCCAAGCGCCCCCCAGCACCGGCTCCCTCCTGGCCTCCCTGTCCCCGCAGCAGCTCAACCCTAGCAATGCCCTCCTGGCCCCCCAGGCCACCCCACCGCTCAGCACTCCCGGGAGCAGCCTCCTGGCCTCGGGGACGGGCCTCCCCCCCGTCCTTACAGCACAGCCTAACCCCTTCCTCAACCTGCAGGCTGATGGCAACACCCCGAAAGGAACGGTGCGTATGCTGCTGGCGCTGCCCTGACCCCGAGAGCCCCGGGCAGACACACCTGTGCCCCCAGATAGCTTGGGGGAGCGCGTAGGAGCCAGAGCCAGGATGCTCCTGGGCTCTGCCGCATCCCCACCTGGCCAGGGGCACGGCCTGATCCCACCTCCGAGGGCTCGAGGGGCCCTGGCGGGGGCGTGGGTAGGCACAGAGGCTGCCCAGGTGTCCCCTGTGTGCAGACACAGCTGACCTGCTGCAGGAGCCAGGCAGGGCCAGGCCCTGGGTTTGGCTCCGTTCTCCCCGAGGTTTGGATGGGATGAGGTGCCCCAGGCAGTGCTGGCCCTGTGGAGCCTCGTGGTGGAAGGAGAAGGCGACTCCGTGCTGACAGCCAGGGTTTAGGAGGAATCTTGCACCCAAGAGGAGAGGTGGAGAGGTTTCCAGCCTCTCTGTAAACAGCCTTGTACTGGGACACCGGTGTCCAGGGAGTGGTGGGGTGACACTTCCATCTGCTCCATCCCCCCCCTGTACCTGTGCCTGTACCCAGAATGTCCAGCCCTGGTTGGAGACACTTAGGAGCCAAAGGCTGAGGGTTGAGGGGCCAGCTGGGCCTGAAGTGGACAGAGGGAACCCTCAGGCTCCCATGTCTCTTGATTTTGGAGCAGCCTGAGAGGTGCCAGCGAGCAGGGCCAGGTGTGCAGCACATCGGGGCCCCCTGCTCTGCCCCCCGTACTGATTCCTGTCTCCTCTGATACCTGTCTCCTCTGATACCTGTCTCCTCTGCGTCTCTTTCTGTTTGTTTTTTAAAGAACATGAATGAAAAGGGAGCTCCTCTTACCCAGGACAAGGGCTAAGCTCCCCCCTCACCCCGAAAAAACCAGCAGCCAACTCCTCTCCCCAGGGGAATGTGGCTTTTCCACAGCCAACCTTGACACTGTTAGAGCAATGAGCACAAGGCTTCCCGAGGAGCATTCCCTGCCGCTGGGCGATGCCAAGAGGTGCTTTGGAAGACAGAACGTCTGTGGCCGAGCCCTGGTATCGTGAGGAGTGAAGGTGGGGGGTTCCCTGCCACCCTGCCCTCCGGGGAGGAGGCAATTCCACCGGATCCTGCCAAGCTCCCCCGTGCCCGGAGCACGGGTGGGCACCTGTGTGTAATGCCCAGGTGTCCCTGGGGCAGGGAGACCCCTCTGCTGAGCCTGAGGATCCTGGCAGTGCCCCCGGAGGCAGCACTGGATGTGACAGCGCCGGGAGGGGACGTGATGGCCGTGCCCACGTGGTGGCCGTGCCAATGTGGGGACGTTCGGAAGAGTTCCTGGAGCTGAGATTTCTCACCTGCACTTCACCCGCTGGGCTCTTCTCTCTGCAGCCCCAACACTTCACTGGAGCCAAATCCAGCCGGGAAAGATGCAGGTGGGAGGAAAGGATGAGGACTGGAGCTGGGGAGGAGGTGGAAGTCACTTGCTCCTTGGAAGGACGTTGCCACACCTGCCCTGCCAGCTGCTGTCGGGTCGGTGCCATCCTCACCTGAAAAGCACATTCCTGCTCCGTGCCATCTCTTCCAAGATTCCCAAAGGATAACATTTCAGCGTGCAAAAGGGGCTGCAGCCAGGATTATCCAGCGTCAGAAGGTGCATTTGAACCTGGAAGTTGATTCCTGGACCTGAGGCAAGAGATAGAAATGTGTGTGGGGAAGAGAGACCCAAATCCATTCCTTGTTCTTTCCTACCCACCACAAGTCACTCCAGCCTGGTAAAACCATGTTCTTCCACTGGTCTCGGGCTCTTGGGAAAAGGGGATCTCCAAGGAATGGCACAGTGTACGAATCCTGAGCTGGGACATCGGACCCTTCATTGTTCTCCACCTGGTGACCTTAATTCCATCTTGCAGCCTGGAACCTCAGCCAGGAATCCTCTGAGCCTGGACGGATGGATGGATGGATGGATGGATGGATGGATGGATGGATGGATGGATGGATGGATGGATGGATGGATGGGTGGGTGGAAGGAAGGACAGGTGGGGCAGCTCTGGGGAAGGGGAACACCTACGTCAAACGTACCAATGCCCCTTCTTTCCCTCGTGCCCCGGGTAATTCCGGAACTCCCGGGGGCAGGAGGGAAGGCTCCAGCTGACGGAAACTCTGAGGGTCTTAAGAACCAAGTTGTTGGACCTTAATGACATTTTTCAGCACATCCCCACTGCCTCCAACTAGTTTGCACTATTCAGATTTGTCAGCAGTGGGGCTGTGCTGATGTGCTAGAAAAGCTTGTCCTAGGCAAAACTCATCTGCTAAATATCTTTCTTCCTTTTTATTTTATTTTATTTTATATTATTTTATTTTATTTTATTTGGTTGGAAGATTGTCACCACGATGGTTGAGTAAGGCTAAAGAGAGAGGAAACCTTTCTGCTCTCAGCCTGCGGTTCTGTGAACTGGGCAGAACGCTGCTGTCTGCTCAGAAATATATATATATTATATATATATAATTTTTTTATATATAAAGAAAAGCTAATGTTTTAACAAGGTTCAGAAGCTATTGGGAAGGTGGAGATGGCAGCTAAGAGTGGAAAAGCAGGAAAGAAAGCCTCCCTTCCTGGCAGTCCCTGCAGCACAGACCTGGAGGCTCTTACTGGCACACCCCTGTCCCTGGACACGTCCCAAGGGACAGGTGAGCTGTGTCACCTCCCCCCACCTGCCACCTCCGAACTGTGACTGAAAGCTTTCAGTTCAACCCAGCGTTTTGGCTCCCTGTCCCCAAAATTGCTCTGGCACATTGGTGTCCTTGCACTTTTTAAATTCCTTTGGATTTTTGTCTTGTTTCCCCCCCGCCCCGCACACAGCCGGGTTGTCCCCCCTCCTTGGCACCCCCAGAGGTGCCACCCAAAATCCCTGGCACAGGGACCTGGCACAGAATTCCTGCTCGGTGCAGGAGCTGTTTTTAAAGCTTACCTGGCTCAGGTGAGGTGTAAAAACTTCAGGTCTCACCTGGCTGCCCCCTCCCATGTGAGGAGTCTTGGGCTTGAGAGCAAGTGCTACAGAGAGCAAATATATTCAGCAAATTAGGGCTAAAATGCTGAATTTCAGGGCTGCCCCTCAGCCCTGAAGTGCCTGGTTTTGTGAGATGTCCCTGCCATCCCTCAAATCCTTGGGACTTGGGAACAGACATTGCTCAGCACTGGTTTGGGATGGACAGGAGTTCAGCACGGGCTCTGCCAGCTGTGTTTGTCCAAGGGTTGATTTTTATTGTATTTTTCACTTTTTAATACTCTGAAATCCCAAATTCCCATTGTTGCTGACTTGGTGCCATCCCTGCAGCCTCCAGCCCGATTTATAACCCCAGGCCCCGATGTCGTGCACAGGCTGGTCAGATTCTTCCAAAATTCAACCACATTTCACACCTTGGAATTAGAAACGTGTCAGTAACCAGGGAGGCTGGTTGGGATCAATCCCTTGTGCAGCAAGTCATGGTACAATGCATTGATCTCCCAGCACTCACAAAATCCGTGCTGGAATCCCCTCAGATTTGGGTTTGGTGCCCAAATCCCTGGGCAACACACAGGGCGTCAGTGAGAGGCACTTCATGGTGAGCAGGAGGCTGAAAGGTGCTGGGTGGGACTCCACGTGGCTACTGGGAGAATATTTGGGAGCCCGGGCATTGGAAGAGGTTGGAAAGCAAGGAATTGGGGTTCCTTTAGACAGGATCACTGTTAAATCAGGGAGGGCTGAGCCGTGCAGCATCCCTGGCCCCCTGCTCGGTGCCACAGGTTTGGTGGTGGCAGCAGTTTGAGGATGGTCCCCCCTTGGCTCTCCAGGGGTCCCTGGGACAGGGTGGGACAAGGCTGGAGAAGACGAGGGGGATAAGAGACATAAAGCACTTACACATCTCTCCAACACCTTCCAAAGGCTCCCAATCCCCGGGAATTGTCACCTCAACTTGTCCCCGAGCCAAGGGTCCCTTTGGCAGATGGAGGGGGGGAGAAGGGGGCAATGCTGGAAGGTTGCCAGCTGTATCCCTGTGAACCAGAAAAGGGGGAGAGCAGGGGAAAGGAAAAAGAAAAGCTAAAGATTATCTGTGTTTCAGTTGCACTGGGGTACGTTTCTTTACCCGTTTTGATGCTGATGTCTCATTTAGTATGTTGCATGTGTCTTTTTTGGATTTGTTTTGGGGTTTTTTTAATTAAATAAAAGAGAAAAATGTGTATATTTTTGGCAATTTAAGGTAATGTAGCTAAGATATATTTTTTTCACGCTGCTTGACTGTTCTTTATTATAATAAATAATATTAATATTAATATCCAAGAGTTTTTTAATATAACCAAGGGGCAAATTTCAGTGAGAATAGGGGCTGTGGGATGAATTCCCTGCAAGGTGCTGGGTCCTGCTTTCCCCCGGGATGTGTGGCAGCATCCCGAGCAAGGGATGCTCCCAGGATGCAGGAGTGGGATGCCCAGAGGGGTTCACTTCGGGAATGAGGGGAGGCCAGGGCGAGGAAGGAGCACTTGGTGGAAAGGTCTGCCCCCCAAAAAAGCAGTGATAGCCCGCCGGGATCAGGACGGGGATCGGGATCGGGCACCGGGACCGCACACCGGGATCGGGCACCGGCACCGCATACCGGGATCGGGCACCGGCATCGGAATAAGGTACCGGGATCGGGCACCGGGCTCAGACCCTGGGATCACACACTGGAACTGGGATCAGGCACCGGGACCGGGCACCGGGATTGGGGCACCAAGGCCAGGACTGGGGCACCGGGATGGGGTATCGGGACGACTGCTCGGGGGCGACAGCGGGATCGGGCACCGGGACAGAGCACCGGGAGCAGAGTCAGGAGCGCCAGGGGACCAGCACTGGGACCAGCGCCGGGGGCAGCACTGGGACCAGCAGCAGCACCGGGAGCAGGACCGGGAGAAGCACCGGGAGCAGAGCCAGGAGCAGAACGGGACCAGCACCGGGAGCATCACCGGGAGTAGCACCGGAAGAAGCCCCGGAAGCAGAGACAGGAATAGCACCGGCACCAGCACTGGGACCAGAACCGGGACCAGCACCGGGATCAGCAGCCCCGGGAGCATCACCGGGAGCGACACCACGAGAAGCACCGGCACCGGCGGCGGCACCGGGAGAAGCACCGGGAGCAGAGCCAGGAGCAGCCCAGGAGCATCTCCGGGACCCGTGGCCAAGGGATCCCTCCCACCCACCGTCCCCACCGTCCCCGCCATCCCCGCGATCGCCGCGGTCCCGCCCGGCCCTTTCCGGGAGGAGGAGCCGTCGGGAAGGTGACCGGCA
>VWZF01006073.1:362568-374334 GCA_013396755.1 Sclerurus mexicanus
GGGCTCCGGGGTGTTTGGGGATCGGGGAGGTCTGGGGAGCTCCGGGGCATGGGGGGCTCCGGGAGCTCCGGAGTTTCCGGGGGGCTCCAGAGGGTCGGGAAGGTCTGGGGGGTCGGAGAGGGCTGGAGGGCTCAGGGCTATGGGGGGCTCAGGAGGGCTCTGCGAGCTGGGGAGTTCCAGGGACTCCGGAGGGACCGGGGGCTCCGATCCCACCCCCAGCTCGGGATGTGGGGAGATGCCAGTAGGGCCAGGGCAGGACCAGCCCCACGGGGACCCCCCCCAGTCCCGGACTGGGAGGGTCTGGGGGGACGAGGCGCTGTTGTTCCCGAGGGATGCACTGCCCGTGGATGGGATGGAGGGGTCACAGCCCCCACTGTCTCACACCCAGCCGGGCGCCCCCAAACTCCCCGTTTACCCCTCTCCCCGTTCCTTTGCAGCCCTTCTGCGACGGCACCCACAAGAAGGCGGCCCCGGGGATGTCCCCGGTGCGATTCACCCCCCAGGAGGACGGCACCGCCTGGCTCTGTGGGTGCAAACACACCCAGAACCCGCCGTACTGCGACGGCACCCACCAAGGGGAGGCGGTGCAGGGGACCCCGCTGCCCCCCCAGCCCTGACACGGTGGGCACGGAGCCCACCGGAGCTCAGCAGCACCGGGATGCCCGTCCCGCTCTCGGGTATGGAGGGAGTGGGGAGATGCTCAGCCCCCACCCCGATTAAATCTGAATTTCTGAGCCTTGGGAGCTGCCCCTGCTGCAGCAAACCAGCCCCTGCCTTGTGTCCACCTGGGCTCCTGCCAGGGGCTCAGCGGTGGCTGGGAAAAAAGTAATCCTGTGAACAATGGGATTTTCCAGAGTGGTTTTGCTTTGCCGGAGCTGTGGGATGTATGCAGGATGCAGGATGGGTGATTTGGGATGAAGTGACCTGTAGGATGTGGGGCAGAGGGACCCACGGGATTTAGGACAGAGGGACCTGTGTGATTTGGGATGGAAGGACTCTTGGGATGAAGGACAGAGGCACCTGTGGGACTTGGGATGGAGTGACCCACAGAACGCAGGATGGAGGGACCTGTGGGATTTGGGATAGAAGGGCCGGTGGGATTTGGGACAGAGGGACCTGGAGCTGCCCCTGCAGAGGCGGAAAGGACAGTCTGCAGCATTTATTACATTTACAAAGCTGTATCCATACAAATGTTTAACCAAGAACAATACCTGGATATCGGGATATATTACAGGACATTAAAACGCCGTACAGGATGCAAACACACAGAGCAATTTGGTTTGTACCACGGAGGGAAAACCGAAACAGAACCACCCCCCGAGCCCCACAGAAACCCCGGACCGAGGCAGCTGCCACCTCCCGCAGCCCAGTCTGGCCTATTTACAAGGAGAAAAGGGGTGTCAAAGTCGAGCCAAAACGGAGCCCCCCGACACGCCTGGAGCACCTCGTCCAGCCCCCACCCCGGGGTGGCGACGGGAGACAAAGGTGGCCCCGTGGGGGACCCTTCCCGGGGCTGTGCTGTAGCCGAGTCCGTGCCGGGGGTGCAGCACCTCCCACAAAACCAGGAGTTCCCAACGAAAAGCTACGGTAACAACATCCCACGTTTCCTGACCTTTGGAGTCGGGCTCTCCGTACAATTCCCGGGCCGCTCTCCTTTGGTTCTCGCCGTGCCCTGGGGGCTGTCGGGCGCTGCAGGCACTTGCTCATTTTTTTGTCCTTCATCCCCCTCCCCAGCAAGGACAGGAGAGGAGCCCCCGGGATCTGCATTCCCTGGAGCTCGTGTGCTTTTTTTGTCCATGTAGAAAGTTGGTCCCTTTCCGCGGAGCCGCTGCGCTCCTGCCCTGAACACGGCAGCACCTTCCCACGCTCTCGCCTCGCCGAAGCCTCCTGGCTAAAGGCACTGTAGTCTGGTTTTTTTTGTATTTTATTTTATTAAAAACCCAACGTGAGGGCGGGAGGAGAGGGTGGGAAGGACGGCGGGGAGAGGGGGAGACCAAAACTAAATGTGGCGAGCAGGGAGCGGCGCCCTGGGGGTCCCACACCCCCTGGGGGTCCCACACCCCCTGCCTTTGAATCCCTCGGGGCCCCTGACCATTTAGATGCCCCCAAATTTCCCATCAGTGCCTGGAGCTGTTGGCACCCCAGGGAGGAGAGAATATTCCGGGGGGTTGTGCTCCAACCCCCAGGGCAGGCCCTTCGCCACCAAGCTGCAAGCAGAGATAATTTTTTAAGCTGGAAAAAACCCAGAAAAGAACTTACTGTGCAGAAGGGAAGTGTCTGTGCGAGGCTTTGCCCGGTCAGAGACTGAAGGAGCTTCCAGAAACCACAGGGAAAGCAAAGACCCAAAAAACACGCACGGCAAAGCTGGGGGTGGGGGGGTGGGAGGGAACACCCCGACCACCTGATGCCCAAAAACACCCAAATAAACAGAAAAACACAAGAGAAAACCAACAAACCACAGCATGACGAGGCTGAAGGGCAGTTTTTGGCTTCTGTGCTTGGCCCTTACCTGTGCTTGGCCCTTACCTGTGCAGCCAGGAGTCCCCACTCGCAGCCCTGTCTCGCTCCGGGCGGACACACAAGCGGAGAGGGATGAGGAGGAGAGGGAAAAGCGTTAAGAGAAAACGAGCAGGGGATGTGGCAGCACCTGGTGGCTCCCAGCTCCAGCATGCAGCTCCCAGAAGTCAAACCGAACTCCAAAACCAAACCGAAAACACCCAGAGAAACCAACCAAACAGAAAACATTTAAAAATATCCACCCACATTTCTGTGTCTTATTTGCATTTTAAATTAATCTGCTCAATCAATAGAAAATAAGTATGTATAATTATTCTTTTTCTCCCTATGTACACATATATATTTATATAGGTCTATGTATAGTATCTATATAGAAAACCCAGGCGGGCAGTCCCTGCTGGGCGAGGTTTAGGTCAGGGCTGAGCCCGTGCTGCCGTTCACAGTCGTTTTGCGGCACCGGGCGCTGGTCGGTGCCAGGGGGTGGCAGTTCGAGGTGCCATTGAGGGTGGTGCCGGTGCCGGTGCCAGAGCTGGGGGAGCCATGGGACGGGGTGCCAGGGCTGGGCAGGGAGGAGGAGGTGGCGGGCAGGGTGGCAGGGCTGTGGGCTTTGTCGCTGCCCGACTCGCACTCGGAGGCGCCGCTGGTGTTGGTGCCCTCGGAGGGGGCCGGGTGGGACAGCTTGAGCCGCTTGCAGGCGGGTTGGACGCGGTACTTCAGAGGCAAGGGGCCGTTCTGTGGGGGCAGAGGGGCACAGCTGGCACCCCACTGGCACTCCACAGCACCCCGTGGCATCCTACAGCACCCCACAGCATCCCGCACTACCCCGCGGCACCCTATGGCGTCCTACAGCATCCCATGGTATCCCACAGCACTCCATGGTACCCCACAGCACCCTGTGGTATCCCACACCACCCCAGGGCACCCCATGGCACCCCACAGCACCCCATGGCACCCCACAGCACCCCATGGTACCCCACAGCACCACATGGTACCCCACAGCACTCCACAGCAACCCACGGTAACCCACAGAGCCCCATGGTACCCCATGGCACTTTTGAAGTTCTTAATTTAAGGTCTGAAGTTTGATTCTGGAAGTTTTTAAGGTCCTCAGTTCTGGGGTCCTTAAGCTTTTTAATGCCTTCAGCCTTCCCGAAAGGACATTTTCCCAGCTTTTCCCCAGAGCTCACCCTCCTCCAGGGATAGATGTAGGCAATGTCCATCAGGGTGTAATATTCCTTCAGGGGCTCGTCTTCGTACAGGACTTCCACCTGGCCCAGGTGACACAGGGGACAGTGTGAGGCCCCCAGGGTGGGGACAGGGACACCGCCAGCCCCCCAGAGCCACTCAGGGGCTGTCAGGGCTTTGCCATCCCCGAGTGGCTCTCACAGAGCCAGGGGCTCCCGGGGCTCCTGGTTACATGGAACAGGTCACAAAGGAGGGATCCTGCCCCGGGGAAAGGATGGATCCAACCCTGGGGAAAGGATGGCAGACCAAAGCTCTCTATTTGGGAGAGGCAGAGCATGGTGTCTGCAGCAGGGGCTGTGACATGGGGTGGCCAAATGTCATCACCCCCTCCAAGCCCACGAGAGCACAGTGGAATGCGGGCAGCCAGCAGACCCAGCTACCCCCCGGGTGCCCCCCGGGTGCCCCCCGGTGCCCCCTCACCTTGTACTTGCTGGGAACATCCATCTTGTTGCGCAGGAACTTGGCCAGGTGCATGACGGTCATGGCAGCGGGACAGCGCAGGAACCGCAGCCCGTTGCTCTGGGGCCGGGGGAGAGATGTCACTGAAGCCACCAGGCAGGGCGTGGGCAGCTCCCACCTCGTCCAGCAGGAGCTTTGGGGTGCCCTCCTGTGCCCCCCACACCCCAAAAGCCCCGGGGGCAGCTGGACACAGAGATCTCTGTGNCAGCATCCCGCACTACCCCGCGGCACCCTATGGCGTCCTACGGCATCCCATGGTATCCCACAGCACTCCATGGTACCCCACAGCACCCTGTGGTATCCCACACCACCCCAGGGCACCCCATGGCACCCCACAGCACCCCATGGCACCCCACAGCACCCCATGGTACCCCACAGCACCACATGGTACCCCACAGCACTCCACAGCAACCCACGGTAACCCACAGAGCCCCATGGTACCCCATGGCACTTTTGAAGTTCTTAATTTAAGGTCTGAAGTTTGATTCTGGAAGTTTTTAAGGTCCTCAGTTCTGGGGTCCTTAAGCTTTTTAATGCCTTCAGCCTTCCCGAAAGGACATTTTCCCAGCTTTTCCCCAGAGCTCACCCTCCTCCAGGGATAGATGTAGGCAATGTCCATCAGGGTGTAATATTCCTTCAGGGGCTCGTCTTCGTACAGGACTTCCACCTGGCCCAGGTGACACAGGGGACAGTGTGAGGCCCCCAGGGTGGGGACAGGGACACCGCCAGCCCCCCAGAGCCACTCAGGGGCTGTCAGGGCTTTGCCATCCCCGAGTGGCTCTCACAGAGCCAGGGGCTCCCGGGGCTCCTGGTTACATGGAACAGGTCACAAAGGAGGGATCCTGCCCCGGGGAAAGGATGGATCCAACCCTGGGGAAAGGATGGATCCAACCCTGGGGAAAGGATGGATCCTGCCCCGGGGAAAGGATGGATCCAACCCTGGGGAAAGGATGGATCCAACCCTGGGGGAAGGATGGATCCAACCCTGGGGAAAGGATGGATCCTGCCCCGGGGAAAGGATGGATCCAACCCTGGGGGAAGGATGGATCCAACCCTGGGGAAAGGATGGATCCAACCCTGGGGAAAGGATGGATCCAACCCTGGGGGAAGGATGGATCCAACCCTGGGGAAAGGATGGATCCTGCCCCGGGGAAAGGATGGATCCTGCCCCGGGGAAAGGATGGATCCAACCCTGGGGAAAGGATGGCAGACCAAAGCTCTCTATTTGGGAGAGGCAGAGCATGGTGTCTGCAGCAGGGGCTGTGACATGGGGTGGCCAAATGTCATCACCCCCTCCAAGCCCACGAGAGCACAGTGGAATGCGGGCAGCCAGCAGACCCAGCTACCCCCCGGGTGCCCCCCGGGTGCCCCCCGGTGCCCCCTCACCTTGTACTTGCTGGGAACATCCATCTTGTTGCGCAGGAACTTGGCCAGGTGCATGACGGTCATGGCAGCGGGACAGCGCAGGAACCGCAGCCCGTTGCTCTGGGGCCGGGGGAGAGATGTCACTGAAGCCACCAGGCAGGGCGTGGGCAGCTCCCACCTCGTCCAGCAGGAGCTTTGGGGTGCCCTCCTGTGCCCCCCACACCCCAAAAGCCCCGGGGGCAGCTGGACACAGAGATCTCTGTGTCACGGTCCCACCACACTCACCTTCTCCTTCTCCAGGTCTCCGTTCTCGATGGGCCCTTTCTTCTCCTCTCTTGGGGGCAGAAAGGAAACACGGGACAAAGTTTAAAGGGCAATAAAAAGGTGGAGAGGAGCAATAACCCCCCAGAAGGGCTGGCCATGGAGAGGCTGCATGAGGAGACACCCAGCGACCTTCAGCCCGGCTGTGGCTTCACCCCCCTGACCACATCCATGCCCATTTCCAATCCAGGGCCCTGCAACCACTGTCCAGGCTTGCACCTTCCCTCCTCCCTCCGAAACGCTCCTGCAGACGCCAGTGACATCCTGAGGGGCCACCACCAGCGCCAGGGACACCAGGCCTTGGGAAGGAGCTTCCCTGCCTGCCTAGGGAGAGGGGATGGAGGGACCCCACAGCCACAGAGGATGCAGGGTGGGGGTCCAGGGGGTTTGGGTGCTCCTCTGTCCATTCAAGCCCCCTGGGATACACTGAACCCAAACTGGGGCTGCCACCACCCTGCATGGAGGGTGTCCCTGCCCATGGCAGGGCGTGGAATGAGATGATCTTTAAGGTCCCTTCCAACCCAAACGAGTCTGGCATTCCATGATCTCAGCACCAGCATGGGGAGAGAGGGAGGGAGTTTCTTCCCGAGCCCCAAGCCAAGGTTTAGGAGCAGCCCAACAGCAGCACCTGGAGCCTTCATAAAACTCTATGGACAGGCTGACGATCTCGTCGTCCGTCAGGTTGCCCTTGTCCTGCTCGGACACTTCCCCACGATCCTCATTGGAGCCGTTGGGAACTGCAGGAGCACGGGGAAGGAGAGGCTGAGCCACTGCTGGGGGCACAGCAGGGACGAGGGGGGGTCCCCAGGCTGTGACACTCACCCTCAGCCACGGGATACGCGGCGTAGAAATCACGGCGCCTCTTCATCTCATCTGAGGGAGGAGGAGGAAGGCGAGGGTGGTAAACGCCTCTCCAAGGGGGCAAAGAGGGGGCGAGAGGACCCCGTGGAGTGCCCGGTGCCCATTCCCGCGGGAGGGCAGGGGCTTTGGCAGGAGCAGCCAACCCACGGAGCCTCGGAGCAGCAGCAGCAGCAGCCCCTGCTCACCTGCAGAGCCCCAAAACTTCCCTCCCTCTGCCAGGGACAGGCACTTGGAGAGCAAATCCACAGCTCCCGCTGCCAGCTTTGCTCTCTGTGGGTCCCCCCAGAGCGTGGGATGGGCCCAGTGTGGGCACACACACATTGCCCTGCTGTCCCTGGTACTGTGCCCGGGCTAACCCAGGGCATGGGCTCCAACACCCCCAAACCCCCCAGTTATCCCTGCCCACGGCTGTACCTTTGAAAAGCCCCGGGACCAGTTTGTACACAATGTCCTGGAGGGTCTTGTCTGATCTGGGTGGGGGGAAACAGGAGAAGAGAAGGAAATCAGCAGGATTAGGGAGCAGATTATTCCCAGGGTTACTGGAAGCTGCCCTGCACCATGTGCCCCCTGCTTCTGCCATCTCCCTCCTGGAAAATTCCCATCCCAAAGCCCCAGTTCCCCACCTCAAGGCCCCCAGTCCCCAGTTCCACATCCCAAAACCCCAAATCCCCATCCCACAGTGATACCACAACCCCCACACTCACCACAAAGGGTTAACTCTGGAAAAAAGAAAGAAAACCAACTCAAAAATCCTTGTAATTGCTAGGAATGATGACAGCAGGATTTGGGGCCAGGATCCCTTTCAGTAGTCAAAACAATCACAAAAACACATGGAAAAATTTAAAAAAAAATAACAATAAATCTAAGAGCAGCAAATATTTCTGCAAGTATTAATCTGCATCTAATTTTATTTTTGGACTCCAAAGATTTATTTTGGAGCTGCAACACAGGGCTCAGGCTTTGATTTCCCTCTGTGGGAAGGAGGGCAGGGCAGTGCCCACTGTCAGGCTGTTCTATGGGAAAGTGGATTCCCTAAAATGTGAATATCTCAAGGCGAGATCTCCCAGAGCACTCCAGGAACCAGGGAAGCTCCAGTCCCATCCTCAGCCAGGATTTTGCTGGAGCGCTGGGACCTGCAGGCAGGGAACGTGGCACAATTCGAGACCTCAAAACCAAAGCAAGAGCAGTGGGCCTGGTGAAAAGCCAATTATACCTGCAATTATTTCCATTTCATAATAAGGCCTTTATTTGAAAGAAAAACAAATGACTGTGCCCTGTGTTATTTTTAGCTCAGCCACGTCTTTCATCCCGAATTCCTCCGTGACGTCACTCTGGTTCACGAGGCCCCGCTGTGATTTTATTTATAATAAATACCCAGAGAATTCACTTCATCATTTACAGCCAGTCCAGGTAAGAGCAACCTCAGCTGCTTCACTCCCGTCTGTGCCACGAACCAGCCCAGTGTGGTGGCACTGGGGACACTGGGGCACACCCAGGCGTTGGCACCTGGATCGGGCAGCGAAGGTGCAGGGAGTTTTCTAGGGCGCCACACCTGGACCGGGCTGCCACGGGACCGTGCCCCCCACATTTTTCCCTACGCTGGCACCAAAGAAAGGCACCCTGGTGCCACCAGGACACCCAGGGCCTGGGGACGCGGGCACAGCGGCGCTGGCGGCCGCGCATCCGTCTGCACACAGAGACACGGATGTGTTGGAGGAGCCGTGGGAGCCGGAGTGTAAATATTTCATAGTGAACCAGAAAGGGAAAAAAAAAGAAGGGGCTGAAAAAGTGTTACTACAGAAACGGATTTACAGGGAAGAGGCTAAAAAAAAATCCAGGGTAAAAAGCGCCGGGTGATGCATCACAGCCTTTCATGGTTTCTATGCCAACCACCTGCAGAGCCAATTCCACAACTGTGCCTGGATTTCCCCAGCCAGGGCTGTGACGGAGCCAGGGCAAAGCCACCGGCACCACACGCGGGCACTGTCACCTGTGCCCACCCTGGCGCTGCCACCCTGGCACCCCCTGAGACACCAAACCCCTGGGGGACAGGGCAGGGACCTGGGAAGCACAGGTGGTGCCAAGGTTAAGCTGTGCCTGGTGGGACTGCAGGGATGGATGGGCCTGGGATGTGCAGGGATGCACACAGGGCACCTGTGCCAGCCTCTTCCTGCCACAGAGATGTCCCCAGGTCCTGTTCCTTCCACACTGGTGCTTCCCCACTGTCCCCATTCCCTTCCCGCCCCGACAGCACCCCAAATCCCTGCTGGTGCAGGGCGTGGGATCAGGAGCAGAGGTTCCAGGCTGGGGGCAGAGCCCCATTCCCTGCTCCAGGGGCTCAGGGCTGCACCCCGGAGCGGGCACAGGCTGCACGGGCACGGGGCTCGGGGAGGGGAGCCCCCCGAGCCCCCCAAGCTCACCTGATGCTGAGGAGGGGTCTGGTTTTGTGCACCTGGACATCGCACATGGGGCAGTACTTGTTGGTCTCCAGGTAGCGAACGATGCAGGTTTTGCAGACTGTGGGGAGACACTCGGCGTGAGTGGAGAGACGAGGGGGCAGAGCCCCTGTGCCAACCTCCAGTGGCACCCCGAGACTCCCCCTGAGCCCTGGGGACAAGGACCCCCACCCAGTCCAGCCCCATCCATCACTCCACAGCTCCATGAGGCAGCAACACGGGGCGCAGGATGGGTTTGGGCAGCTTGGGAGGGGGTCGTGTGGCCCCACCACCCTCTGGGGGGCTGGGGGCACCCGTGGGTGCAGCGTGGGGGCCCAGGGCACTCACAGGAGTGCAGACACTCCACGATGGTGGTGGCGTCGATGAAGTAGCCGCCGCACAAGGCGCACATCAGGTGGGGGTTCAGCTCCGTGATCTTTATCCTGGTGGTCCTGTGCATTTTGGAGCAGCGCCGTGGCGGGTCCTCCCTGCAGGGGGACACCCGGGACCCCCTTAGTGGCAGCTCCGTGCAAGGAGGGGACCCGCAGGACCCACTGCACCCACTAGGGAACAGACACAGGGCAGGGTGGGGGTACCCGGTGCTCCCTGTGACGTGTCACCCACGGCCCTGTGGGCACTGGGGCACTCCCAGCCCTGCCCCCTGCCCTGGGGGTGCACAAGCAGCACCCACACGGGCTCCAGGCGCTGCCCAGCTCCCTCTGCCTCATGCTTGGGGCTCCCTGGGGTCACCAAGTGGGTCCCCAACATGCTGAGACACCTCTGGGTGGGAACAAATCCCCCCTGTGAGCCGGTCCTTACCCGGAGCTCCCGTCTGTGCACACAGACACAGACACACACACAGACACACAGACACACAGACACACAGACACAGACACACAGACATACAGACACACAGACACACGGACACAGACACACAGACACACAGACACACAGACACACGGACACACGGACACACGGACACAGACACAGACACACAGACATACAGATGCACAGACACACGGACACAGACACACGGACACACGGACACAGACACACACACACAGACACACACACGCAAAGTGTATTTTGGGTTTGTTCCATGGAAAAGGCATTTCCAGCCACTACCCCACCGGTTCCTATAGAAACCCCTGAGCCCCGTGTTGGCCGCCTGCCCACGGCCAGAACTGCTGGCAGGTGTGCAAGGCCAGGTGTGCACGCAGGGCACGGGCAGCATCCCCCGGCACGGGCTGAGCACTCCGGGAATTGCTGCCTTCCCACTCCGGCACTTCCACGTTTACAGTGGGAGACGGCGGAGCCGGAGCCCCAAATCGCTGCAGTTTTGTTGTTTCCATGGCAACCCCGATACTTGGAGAGGAGCCAGATTAATATTACAACCATCCGAGGCGAGGGGGAGAGGGGAGAAGGAGCCCTGGGATTGTGTAAATGATCGTGGGCGCTATGGCAGGACCGGGGCACCGGGAGTGACAGCCGTGTGCACCCACCCCCCACCCACGGGGACACACACACGTGTGTCACACATGTACACGCTTGTACACGCTGGTATACACGTGTACACACTGGTACACACTGGTACACACAGGCTACACTTACACACATGTATCCCCCCATGCTCAGGTAAACAGGTACACCTGCACCAGCAATGGCACACCACTGGAAAACTGGGATGGAGGTGCCACAAGGATGGGGACACTGCTGGGATGCTGCAGGAATGGGGACACCACTGGGATGGAGATGCTGCAGGGATGGGGACACCACTGGGATGGAGATGCTGCAGGGATGGGGACACCACTGGGACAGGGATGGAGACGGGGACACCACTGGGACAGGGAAGGAGATGGGGACACCACTGGGACCAGGATGAAGATGCTGCAGGGATGGGGACACCACTGGGATGGAGATGCTGCAGGGATGGGGACACCATTGGGACAGGGATGGAGATGGGGACACCACTGGGACAGGGATGGAGATGGGGACACCACTGGGACCAGGATGGAGATGCTGCAGGGAGGGGGACACCACTGGGATGGAGCCCTGGAGACACCCCTGTGCTGGACGGGCAGTGGCCAAGCTGAGACCCAGGGCCCCCTTGCAGAGGGGGGCCAGGGGCACCGGGGGGTTTGGGAAGCCCCAGTCCCCACCCTCTCAGGCTCAGCTCTCCCCCCTGGGCACCCCGGGGTGCACCTTGTTGCCCCTGGGCAGGTGCCCTCAAGCTTTCCACAGCCCACCAGTGACGGGGGGGGAGTGCCACTGCCAGCCCCCTCTCCGTGTCTAGGTGGGCAGCGGTGCCCAGTGCCCTTGCACGGGAGCGGGCTGCCCACGCGGGGCTGCATTTTGGGGGGATTTTGCAGCTTTCGGCGCTCGCAGCCGCCAATGGCGGCCCCGGGGCTCGGCGGGAGGGGGGAGCCCGAGCCACCGGCGCAAACCGGTTCTAATAAACCCGGTGATAACAACCGCGATTTCCTGCCGCGGGGGTGAACAAAGCCCCGGACCCCCCCCGTGCACCGGGACCCGCCGCAGCCCCGGCCCCGCCGGAGCCCCCGGG
>VWZF01006073.1:383694-402034 GCA_013396755.1 Sclerurus mexicanus
CTCTTCTTTAGGCTTTTTTAAAGAGATGATTTAAAGATAAAAGAGTTCCAAAGCTGGGGCAAAAGAAGGGGCAAACTTACCAGGCCAAAGCTGCAGATTCAATGCAGAGTTTTTAAAACTGTCAGGAATAAAAAGCGATTGGTATTTAATTCCTAATTGGTAGTAAACTTAAGTGCTTATTGTTTAAGAGAAAAGCAACCAATCTAATGCCCACAAAAGGAAGCTGATGATGCCCTCCAAGTCCTCCCTTTTTTTAAAGGATTCTCAATAGCTGCATTTGGGTTGTGGCTTTTCCAGCTCCACACCTTAAGACACGAGACCCTTCAGCCTCCCAGACAAGGGTGTGTTCTCCCCCCCAGGACATGGACTGCACTCCAGGGGCAGAAGAAATTCCTCCCACATCAAAGGGAATGACCAAAAATACTCATAGCCCGTCATGACCCCTCATTTTTCATTTCTTAGAAGACTCTATTTACAGTGCACTCTCAGGGGCTCCAACTTTAGCCCCTCTTTTTGTCCCCTTCAAAGCTGAGACCTGTGGGATTCACTCGATGAATGTGGGGATGGAACACAGCACTAAAGCAAAGGCCAAGCCCACACTCAGAATCCAGCGTTAGTCAGGGAAATGACCAGGATGTGATGAGCACCAGTTATCTCTCCAAAGGACCAAATTCCACACAGCAAACTGTAGCACGTGTTACAGCACAGGACAGACATTCCAAACAGCTTATTCCCAAAACAAAGGCATATGTGAAAACAGTTTCAAGGCAGATAAGCAACATGTTTCAACTGCGAGAGGTTTGTTCAAAATGCTAAACCCTGCTTAAAAAGAGAAAGAAAATTAAAAACAAAAGAACCAAAGGATCTGTAACTTGTGCAGCAGAGCTAACAAAACCCAAAGCAAGCCTGACAAGCTTGGCTGTGAAAAGTATTACGAGCATTCTGGAGACGAAACAGGACGTTATTCAGTCACTCCAATCAGTTCCAAATCCTTAAGGGGGATGGAAAATAATCTGGCGCAAGTGTTCAAACATTTCCACTCCTTGACTGTCGCTCTAGAGAGGGGTTTGGAGCAGAGAAGAGTGAAACCAACCACAGCTCAAGTCCCGAGTCCCCTTGAGCAGCGGGATTTGCTCCACAGCCACAGCTCCCAGCACTCCCCACTGGCAGCGAGTCCAACTCCTTCGTGTGCAAGTCACATTGCCATTGGAAAAAAGAAACCAACTAACCCAAAAACCTCTGTCAGGAAACAAATTCAAGTACCTGTTGCAGATGGGGTGAGTAAGGAAGACTGAACATTAGCTAGATTAACACTGGCAGGACTGTGATGGTCAGCTGTGACCCAAGAGACACGGCAATTCCTGACCGAGGCGCGACGGGGAAACGTTCCAAGAGTCAAATATTATCCCGGATCTACAGGAACAAAATGCCTTTCTCAGCTTTTCTTTTAGGAAATCTTCAGAGCTGGCCAATTGAAAGCACAAGGGGTCCGAGCACATCATTAGCTGAGGTTGGTCAATGCCTCTACTACTTCTCACACTGGTTGGTTTTAGTTCTAGGAGTTACACTTTTTTTTTTAAGAGATCATCTTTGGTAGATGTTCATTTCCCTCGTCCTTCTTGTAAATCAAGTGCAGTTACAAAAAAAGTTTTTTGTTACTTAAATTAACCAAAAAATATAAAGTGTCCCAGTCTGAATTTACCTAAAGTTCAGCGACTCCTCCTTATCAGTTATAGTTTCCGTCCTTGAAATGGTGAGCTATTTTCCTTCCAATTCCTACCAAGAGGGAAATAAAAGGGATTGTATGTCTTTCTGGTAAAGACAGTCCAATAAAATAAAAAGGAAAAAAGGAGTAGTTTGTGGAATCAGGCACTGCTTCACTCCCACTGAACATGATCTAGAGCCACCCCTTTATACAGTGCCACGTCATACCCCTCTGGGATTCTCTTGATCAGAGAGGAGAAAATGTCACTAGAAAGAGCAGTGCTGGAACAATGCACTTTGCTTGGTTTAAAAAGCCCTCAAATCTTATGTCTGGGCACTTCTGTAACATAAAATCCCACTTTTCCACCTGGGTCAAGTGGACTGCTGGAGGGTGCACCTAGGATGAGTTTTCTCTGAAGTCACGCAGTGCCACACACTCACCTTGCACACACACACACACACACCCCCACACCCCCCACATGCTGCTACAGTGTCTGTTTGAGTGTCACAGGCTGCGCTCTCTGGGTGAAGGAGCCCCTCTGCTCTTCCTTCCTCGCTGAAGGCTGAAGACAACTATGTCAGGATATTGGAGATAAATTCGTTGAAGCGTTTCGAGTACTGCTCGGGGTTCACGGTGGAGATCTCTGCCCCGGCCTGCAAGGCAGACAGAGAGGAGTCAAACACCCTCCTCCGGGGGGAAGGAGGGGTGGCAGGGAGGGATCACAGCAGCACAGCCCTGCTGGGAAAGACCCATAACAATGTGCAGGTTCTGGGGGGAAAAGCTGACAGGTCTAGAGAGACCCCCAGGGACACCGCTTTTAGTTCCATCTTCAGACCACTGAGACAAAGCACTGGATTTGTTTCTTCGTGGTTTACAGGAGATGTAGAAGCATAAAAAACTCACAATGCCTTCAGCACCTCCCAAATTGGGGTATAAATACAAGTTATTCCCCAACCAACCCCAGGGAAAACCTTTCTGGGACAACCTGAGGAGGCAGCAAGAGAGGGAAGAGCTGTTCCTGTGCAGGGCACTGGAGAATTTCCACACCGGGAGGGAAATCAGTGTCAGGGGACATCACACCCATGCAGGGACATGCAGCAGAGCAGAAGCCCCCAGGCCCACGTGCCAGGCTTACCCCGTGTTTCACTGTTTTGGCAGCATGTGCAGCTTTCTTCTTCGCATCGTAGGGCGTGAGAATGTCTATGATGGCCATGAAGTAAACTTCCTTCTTGGGGGCACCTGGCAAGGCAAGAGAGTCGCTGACACCCCCTGAGCAAAGCCCAGCTCCGCTCCCCTCCTCCACAAACAGCCAGCAGAGCTGCCTTGGTGCAGCTGGCAGGGGAAGCAGAGCAGCTGGAGGCTGCAGAAGGGCCGGCAGCACCACTGGAGCACCTCACCAGAGGCTCTCTGGACTCACCATCCCTCTCCAAGCATCGCTTCCCCCAGCTCCAGCTCACACCAGCCACCACAAGGGGCTGCACGGCCACCAGTCCTCCTGCTGCACTCAGCCCAGGACACCTCCCCTGCCCCGCACACCTTCCCCACAGCACCTTGCCCACCTTCCCCACAGCCCCACAACACTCACTTTCGTGGCTTTTCATGGCATAGACGTCGACGGAGGGGTCGAACTCTCCGGGCCCGAAGAAGCGCGGGTAGTTGAGGAGGTTGCCGGGGCTGTCGGGGGGGGTCCCGTAGGAGGAGATGGGGTTCCCTCCCAGGCCATCGTTCTCACACTCCTCATCCTCTGCCCGATCCTCCACTTCCATCTCTTCCTGCTCCGCCCGGTCGACGTCGTGGATCCCGACCAGCAAGCTGTAGTCCATGATCTTCAGCTGAGCTAAAAACTGGGAGAAAGAGAGGAGTGAGGACAGCAGAGTCCAGTGGGATCCAAAACCTCTTGTCCTACTCTGTCAGCATCTCCCTAAGAAAGGGCTGCAGTGAGAGCTAAACCTTTCCCAGACTCCAGAGAAGCTACACACGAGCTCACAGGCCCCCTGCCATCAGCATGACCCTGACTGGTCCAGCAATGATTCCAGGCCCTGGAGCCAGAGGCCATAGCGAGGATCCAGTTATGGGAGACAGAGGAAGAGCTGTCCCCCAGGAAACTACCTCCACGTCCCGCTTCAGCTTTTCAAGGAAGTTCTTTTTACTCTCTTCTCCAACATGCAGCTTCTGACCCTCATTCAAGAAGTCGTTGTCCTTGAACGTTGGGAGATCCTTGGCCTGCAACAAAAAGCCTGTGTCAAATTCTCCAACCCTGGGGGAGGGCTGGACCACAGAGCCCTTAGAAACGTGTGGATTGAACAGACTCTGAGCACTGTGGGGCTGCATCAGGTTCCTCTGGCTATTTTGCAGGTGAAGTGGCTCATCCCATCCACCAGGGATGGAAATGGCACCGGGCTGAGCACAGTGATTGTCAGTGAATCCAGAGCAACTCAACTCTAAACACTGCTGGGAAGATGTGCTGCAGGCTGGGAGCTGGCTAGCTGGGCTCCAGCCTGGCATGGTCCAACCAGCTCCCAGAACTGAAAAAAAATTCGTTTTGTTGCCTTCTGACTCGGGGGAAAGGGGTGAAGGCTTGAAAAAAACCCCAAACCATTGGTCCCCGAAGAATTGAGGAAAAAATTAAACCAGCTGTTTTTTGAGGAATCCACTTGCAGCAGGCCCTGAGGATTTCTCAGGCATGTGGGAGAACTTACAACACTTTTGTGCACCTGGGAATTAAATGATTTTGCTCTCAGAATGACAGAGAAGCATGTGGTGGCTTCATGATCTTTTCTGCATATGCAGAAAAAGCTCCAGACAGTAAGGTGGGGACACCTGGGCATGGTGACACCAGAGATTTCAGGGTAAATGGGAGTTCTCTGGCTCATGGCAGAGATCTCAGCAGCATCACAGCTGAAGTTCAGCAAGGGCAGGATGCTTAGTCTGGAGTTCCCCCACTGGCACCAGAACCCAGATTTAGGACCATGCTGACGTGCCAAGGGTCTGAGGAGCTGGGCTGCTTTCCAAAATCTAAGTGCTGACCTGCCTCAGTTTGGCACTCAGGGAGTGCTATGGAGAAATCCTTCCAGAAAGACACCACTGCTCTAGTGTGGGGTTTGGCACTGGTGGGATTGTCCTAAAGAAGTTCCCCCCACTCCTGGCAGTGCCCACAAAACGGAGCAGAGCAGGCAGAACCAGCACCTTCTCTTCCTGAACAGTTACTGGGCACAGCCTGAAGAGTGGGACAGAAAGAGTTAGAACTCAGGGCCTGCTTAATATCCCCTGCTCAATACCCCTTTGGAAAAGGGAAATCAGTTAGATCCCATCTGCTTCCAACCACCAGAAGGAAGGAAAGGCTGGCCAGAGCTGCTCCATACCTTCTCTTTATCACTTGCTTCCCTGGATACTGTTGAGCCCTGTTAAAAAAAAAATAAAGAAAATATCATTACTGCACTGTGTATCATATTCCCTAAGAATCCACTGGCACCATTTAATGTCTTCATGCAGAAAAATAATGGAAGTATTTTTAAGATTGGCGCTCAACCCCCTTTTCATGACCTCCCTGGTGCAGTGTAGCTCACTTGGGGTGGGGGATTGGACCAACACTTGAGCCTCAAAGCAAAGGTCCGCCTAAAGCCCCCAAAACCTGATCAAAACCCGAAGCCCATGACCTTGCTCAGTGGGTGTTACAAATGCCAGCCTTCTGGAGGAGCTCCCAGCTCCCTGGCGCCCTGCGAGCCCTCACCTTCAGGTCGTATTTCCTGTGCACAGTCAGCCTGTGGCTGAACACGTTCCTGGTGACCACCATGTAGGTCTCCACGCCGTCCACCGTGAGCCGGTACATACCCAGGAACTGGGGCAGGAGGGTGTTCCCGTGGCACTCCACGATGAACTGGAGGAGAGCAGGGAAGGGAAGGGCAGAGAAGGACAGTTCTGTCACACAAACCCCACCTCTGACACAACACAAGCTCAGCAAGATGCTGATAGTGATCCTCCTGTTCCAGCCATCTGACACCACAGTGAAAGGAAACGGCCCCTGGGGTCTCAAGAAGAGGAGTTAAGATGTGGCAGACCCCTCTCTGCCCCCCCTTCCCTGCTCCTCTCCAGTCCCTCTGGCAAGTCTAATGCAAAGCACTGAAATAGGAGCACATTCACAGGTCTCAGGTACCAGCAATCCATAATTCATTGATGTCAGGAACAGGGTGAGCTGTGAAGGGGCTCAGCAGCACGAAGAAACAGGCAGCTGGGCCACACCTGGCTCTCAGGTGCTGAGGAACTCTGTTTTCCCCCAGGAAACCTCTGCGCAAGCTCTGCCAGCTGCACGCCAAGAATCTCAGCTGCAGAATGCCCAGCAAAGCCCCAGGTGTTTGCGGCTCATCTCCCAGGGTTCCAGACTCACCGTACCTGGTGGTACTTCTTGAGGATGTTGTGCATCTCCGCCACGTCCTCGCTGGACACGGCCTTGATGACAAACCTCCTGTCGTAGGTGGTGAGGAAGCGGGCGCCGCAGCGGCCCTGGCTGTCGCTGTTCACCGGGGCACTGCGGGTCACCGAGTTCTGAGGGCACAGACACAGGGGGAGGACTGGCAGGAGCTCTGCCACCTCCCTGGGGAAGGAAGGGCAGTCTTGGGAGGCACATGGGACACGGGTGAGAGGGGCCAGCTTCACAGCTTGGCTCTGGAACGGGCATTCCAGGTATGTTCTGTCTCCAGAACTGCGCGCTGGGCAAGCTCAGAGCACACCTGGAACACACTCTGGGACTGTGAGCTCTGCAGTGCTCAGGCTCAGCACTGCCGAGGGTGATCCAATTGTTTCAAAATCTGGACATGGTTTTAGAGCCTCCATCTGGGCCTTTTATTTGCTGACATGTTTTACTCCGGCACCTGGCAGGTGTTTTTGGAGAGGTTTTTTACTAAAGGCACAGAACACACAGGCCAAGAGTTCTTGGCATTTCCTCCTGGAAATTTAACAGCAGTCAGGATATTTCTATGGTCTAAGGGAAACCAGACCAAAACGACTGAAAGGGCCTGTTGCCTTTCCCCTCAAAAAGCAGCTAAAACTGGCCAAAGTCTCATTGTTTGGGAATTCTTTACAGGTCATCCTGCAACCACCCTCAGCCTCTGCTATCCTTACCACCGGACGTAAAAGATGGGAGTATAAATAGCCTGGCTGTTCTTCCGACAACCAGCAGCATCTGTCTTTATATCCCTGTCTCCACCCTTAGCAACGAGACGGTGCAGCTTCCCTTCAGACTTGCAGCACCATTGGAAAATCCCAGGAAAACTGCGGAGCAAGGATCTACCACAATCCCTGAGCCACAACAGGAGCTCTTTGCTCGGATGCCTCTCCCCAGGTAGGGACCTGTTGGGAGCCTCCCCCCTCACTCAGAGCTACTGCTCTTCACACCTGTCAAGCCAAGCAGGTCACCTCTCTCCTGTTTGTTCCCTCCATCACTTCCAAGCTCCACCTTGCCCAGTTTGTCCAGGAGCCATTTTATCAACCAACAGCCTCTCAGCAGCATTTCCCTGCCAGGGGTACAAGCAGAGAGTGGAGAGCAGTGCAAACCCGTGGATGGCTGTCTTTAGCCAGGCAGATGAAGACCCAGCATCTCAGGGCTGGACAGTGTGTTTCAGGATGGATTATTTTATTTCCAGGTGACAGTTGCTCTGCTCTCTCCTCCTCCCCTCAGCTCCAGAGAGCTGGCAGCAGAGGGAGCCTGCTCAGCTGCAGGCACAGACAGGCAGACAGAGCCCGCTGTGAAAAAGGGATTTACCATGTCACGCTGCAAGTGAGCCGAGAGGTTTCCTTTCAGAATGAAGCATTTAAAGCTTTTAAAACTTTAATGAAGCAGGGGAAAAACTCTGCTGCTGCCAACGGCTTTAGAAAACGTCAGGAAAATAAGGGCAAACAGAAAAATCCCCTTGTTTCTTGCTGACATTTGCAAAGCAGTCTGTGCTGCACAGTTTAATCAGCCCTCACCTCAAAACCACAGAGCTTTTCTTCTGGAGATGGGAAGCAGAAATCGTGACCACACAGAGCATTACCAAATTCACAGCCCTTCGGTTTCCTTCGTTCCCTTCCTGTCCTGCCGCCTCCTCCACAGCTGGGCTGTTATATTTAGTGCTCTGGCTCGAGTCCCACTCAAGCTATCACATTTTACCCACCTGAATTTAGCTCGGTTAACGTTTTCTTTTAAGAAGCCAAGCTACCCCAGAGATGGGAGAAACAATCCTCCAGAACAACAGGGAAAGTGTAAATGATAAACCAGGCGCTGAGATCCAACCAGGCTGCTGGACACACTCGGGGACACAGAAGGGGGTGACGTGGGCACACCCCCCCGGAGGGAAGCAGTTCGGTGGGATCAGCAGGAAGAGCTCTGCTCCCATCCCCTCTCCCAACACAGGGAAGAGCAGGAAGCTTACAGCACACCCCCACGTGCCTCCCTGGCTGGCAGATCCCGGGGAGTTCTGCAGTGGATGCCCCGAGCCTGGCGCTGTGCCCGTCCCCATCAGCGGCAGCGGGTGCCGAGGACAGCGACTTAATTCCCTGCCACCCGGCCTGCCAAAGGCCACGCAGCCATCAAAGCCTCCCTCTGCCTGCACTGGCTTTCCCCTCTCTGCTGAGATCCCCAGGCAGCCTTCTGCTCATCTCCTGCCGTGTGTGCAAGGGTGGCCCTGCTGCAGCAGCAGGAGCTGTGACATCGCTCTCCACCTGGATTTAAGCCCAGCTGTGTTGGCAAAACAGTCTCTCCCTCCCCAGGCCAAATCTGAGCCTCTGGCCTTAGGAGATGTGTCCCCACACCCAATTCAACAGCACACACTTGGTTAAAAGCAGCAGACTCACCTAAATATGACAGACTCGTTTTCCTTGCAGATGTTCTGCACTGGGGATCACTGTTATCCCGCAGCTCCTGCCTATCCACTGTGCCTCCTATTTCATGCCTAAGTTTAAGCTCCCAAGAGAAGGGACCATCCTCTCCTTCTCCTACTGCCCCATGCTTGGCACAGCAAGATCTACTTCACTGCTGGGTTATGGCAAAACCACTCAAACCACGATTATAAACCCAGAAAAGCTGAGGATAACAATGACTGCATCCCAGTTTCTCTGCCAGATTGGTTACTCTAACCTAGGGAGTGGTGTTAGGAGGGCAGGAAGGGAAGAGACAGTACCTGGTAGTCTTGATCATCAATCCCAAATCTTTCTCGGAGGTTCCGGAACACCAGTGGACAATACTCCTTAAATTTAAAGCGACTTGGCAAGTTTTCCCTGGGGCAGAAAAGATATTTGTGTGCAATGATCAGCTTGTGAAATCAAACTCAATTTTTCTCCCACTTCACTGCCAACCCCCCAGGATATCCCATCCCCTCCCATCTACCAGGGTCCTTCTCTGCAAATATTTCCCCCCCTGAGGGCAGCTTGTTTGTCTGGATGCCTACAAAGTGGTGTCTCCACAGGGATGTTTGCAGGATCCTGACTGACAGGCTGCTGGGATGAGGATGCCTGTCCTGCAGAACAATCTCCTCTGTCACAAGCTCAGGTCTGATAGAATCCTTTCTCTCTTTGCCCCTCCTTTGCTGCTCTGTGCTGTGCAGTCCCACAGCTGCCCCCTGCACACTCTGTTACTGGGGAAGATGAAAAGCTGGAGGAAAAGGCGGGTGGGCTCTGATTTCAGATCACATCAGATCACTTGTGCATCAAAAGAAAGGTCAACTCCTGACAAACCCCAAACATGGAGGAATCAGGTCCAGCCTGGCACGTTCCAGAGCCAGCTTTGCTGCCAGGCTGCCCCCGAGCACAGGGCAGGGGGAACAGACAACATTCCCTGTCACTGAGGAGCTGCATCTGCTCCTGCCACAGCTCTGATCCTGCCCAGTGGGGAGAGACAGAGAGAACGGGCCTGCTTCTACACGGTGGGAGATTTTGGCAGCTCGTTCTCAATGAGAGTCCTTTGCACCAAAACGTGGGAAACTAAAATTTATGTAGGAGAAGAGGGAAGAGCAGATACTGCACGTTGTACGTGCCAGGGAAGACAAACTTTCGAATCACACTCCCACTCTCCAAAGCTGATCCCTGGGAAACTCAGTGGAAACAAAGGATTAATCAGGGAGTGCTGCAGCCCTGCACACGCAGAGCCAGGGTGGGGAACGTGGCTCTGAGCTCCAGCCACAAGCACGGCTTCAGAAGGGCTTCCAAAAACTGACCTTTGGGGAAAAGGAGATAGATGGGAGTAACTCCACAGACAGCCCGTGGGCCAGGGGTACAGCACAGCTTCAGAGCTGTGAACAGTCTTGTCCCTCAAAGGAGAGAAACCAAGCCACAAAAGAGCATCTCAGTGACATGCTGACCCCCACCACATCCTCCTGAGGGGTCTGGGCAGGGCACAGGTTCAGGCCTTGGGTCCAGCCATGCCACATCCTCTTGGCATTCCAACTGCGAACAACCCAGAAGGCCTTCACCATGCCTGTCTGCCCCACAGCACTACAGAGACAACGAGGTTGGGAAGCACCTACTTACTTGTTGAATAGATGATTGTCCACCTTAATCTTACTGTAGGCTTTGAAGTCATCGGGCATTAACATGACAGGGACGGGAACATTGCTGAGCTCGTTGATCTGAAAGAGAAAGGAACAGGAGGCTCAAACCCCACCGTTGCACTGCCCTGCAGTGACTGTCAGCGGACTGACAGGGATGTCAAACACCCCAGAGGCTGGTTTGGGAGCGCTGTAACCCCTCAGACTGCAGCAACCCGGGGAATGCTGCGGTTAAAAGCCACAGCAGCATCTCATTCCATCACGGGGTGAGTCCTCACCTCCTTCCATCCTTTCACCTTCCACTGACCATGCAAGACACAGCTGAGAACCCAGACAAACCTACAGACCAAGAAACAGCAGATTTGCTGTTTTTACTAAGCCCCCTTTGCCTTTATTTAGAAAACGCTGCATTAGCCAATTTCTGAACTCGTTCTGTTACAAATCACTGATGACCAAAGTCTTGGCCGTGGCTGGACTGGGAGCTTTGGTGCAGCCCAGCACAGCTGCCCATGGATGCTGTTTCCATGCTTGCTATCTCCTGTTGCTCTTATCCCACCTTCTCTGGAGGGATGAGTCACTCCACTAGATTGTTTTTGCTCCTTAGTCATGTGTGGCAGCCACGGGAACACAGGGAAGCAGACGAATGAACGTTCAGCTACTATTGTACAGACAGGCTTGTGCTGCAGCACCCAGCAGTGACAGCATTAGTAATAATAATTAAAAAATAACAGAAATGCACCTCTGGACTGTGTCTGGCTGCCCTGCTCCAGACAAGCCTGTGCACTGACAAGGCTGTGCCAGAATCAAGAGCAGGTCAAGAGGCCCCACGTTTCTGAGCTGCCTTTTCTGAGTGTCATCCACTCACACTGACTCTACACCAGTCCCACCTCGCTGAACTGCTATTAAAAGCCTGGATTTAGGAAGTAATTTCATTCCAACCCTGCTCCCATAATTACTGTGCCAAGCAGGTAATGCTGGAGAGAGGCAGACAACACTGGCAACAGCGGGGTTTGGCTACGAGTCAGGCCCAGGGTCTGTTCCCAACACCAAAATCTCCCACAGGTCAAGTGACTTCCAGCACGCTTGGAAAGCTGCTGGAAAACTTCCCTGCTGTCTGGGAACGGGGGCCAAGCCATCAGGAAGGGACTCCAGCTCTGGGATTCCCTGTTCTCTGCATGCAAAAGGACACACTACACTGTCCAAACTGCTGCCACATCTCCGTTGGACCCTGCGAGGACCACGGAGGTCCCAGACCTGGAGATGAGCCGTGAGCAAATTCCATGTATTTATCACATCCTTTCTCCATCACGAAAAACCAGACCAGATTTAACACACGTCAGACTGGAAAGAAAGATACATCCACAAAAAAAGAGATGTCTATTTTCAGAGCCAGCCATCCCACACAACAGATAAGCGGGAAGCAAACCGGCCACGGCTCCGTTCAGAGCAGAGAAGGAGCTCTGGGAAGCCCTGGCCTGTTTTTCCTTAGGGCAGCATTAAGCACTCCCAAAAAACGCCCTGGGATGTATGGAAAACACTGCACAGATGAATGAATAAATAATGTCCTACACACCCATCATGAGCAAGCACCACAGAGCAGGGAGGACCATAGCAAGAGTTCAGCTGAAGGCTCAGCCCTGCACTGAGCTGCTCCCTGAGCCAGGGGGGAGGGAAGGGAGGAGGACTCCAGGTGAGGAAGGGATCTCCCAGCCACTGCAGGAGCTGTATCCGAGTCCCACGCAGCCACTTCCCCTCAGGGTGAAGAGAAAACAACTAATTCTGTACCAAGACAGAGGCGCTGCCTCCAGCCACTAATTATTGCTGTCTCCCAAGAGGGAAGCCTGACAGCACAGCTCCTGCCACACGCCTGCTCCCGGCCCTCTTCCCGGGTGGGGAAGGCACAAACAAGCCATTATCGGCTCCTTCCAGAGCGGAGGAAGGGTGCTGACGGCTGAGAGGGAACAGCGATTTGGAGACTGTCTCTTCCCCGGCAGAAATTCCGACACAAATGTTTCCAGGCATCGCTGGGTGCCCTCGTTTCTGCCACAGCACCAACCTCAAAGCGAGTGTGGGACCTGTTGCGACGCTCCTGACTGGCAGAAATGGTGCACCACGATACCTCGTCTCCTTTCAGAGGTGCTCCCGACTCCTCCCAGGATACAACAGCCAAAAAAGTCCCCCCCCTGCAGATGCCTTTCCTCCCTTCTGGCTGCATACACGTTCCTGGAAGCTTCAGGATTTCAGCTCTAGAGGAGACAGGGAGAAGGAAGGGGTTTGTGCTGGATGGAGAGCTGGACTGGCCATTGCTCGTGCCAGCACTGCCCACCTGGGAGCTCTAGGGCAGGTGGACACTGGCCCTCTGCTCCTGCCACCAGCCTGGAAGCAAACATGGGTTTGTTTAGCTTATTTTTGTTGTTGTGTTAGAGGGGCTTTTTTTCAATTTGTTTGTTTTTTAAACACTGTGTGCTGCCACAGTAACACCCATGCTTGACACTTCCCAAAGGGGGAGGAATGAAAAGCCTCAGGGATATCCCAAACCTTCAACATCCAGTTCCCCTTCCTAGGGGTTATCCAGCCGGGTTGTGCAGCAAGTGAAACACGAGGAGCCCCTGCCCTAAGGGAAGCTGTGACCAGCACCCATCCCCTCTCCATAGGGATCCCTCTGCTCGCCTTATCCTGCTGGAATCTGAGCAGCCTCCCGGAGCAACGTGACTAACGCCTGGCACATGTTTGCTCTCTCGCCTTCTCCCCGGGGAGAGGCGTGGAGAGGAGATTATATATAGCAGAGTGTGTGTCTCGGGGTATTTATGCTACAGAAGGCAAGGTCACGGCAAGGTGCACAGCAGGGAGGTGCTCAGCAGCCTCCACTCCTGGGAAGTCCATTCCCAAAAAGCAGACGTCTCCCAGCTGGAGGAAGTTTGGCGGTGCCAGGATCACTGGGGCTGGGTACAAGGTGGGCAGGGGGATGTTGGATGTGGTTCTTTGCTCTGGAGGAGGCAGTGCAGCAGCACCACAGTCACACCCCTGGGGCCCTCACGGCTGTTCTGAGCATCACCACTGCAGGGACAGCAGCCTGTGCCCAGGGGATTCCCACACCTCTGCTACAAAGGCTTTAGAGGTCCCCAAAGTGAGAAAAAAACCAAGTAATTTGGAGCATGAGCTCTTCAGCCCAGAGATCTGCCTCCACGCCCAGCACAACGCTGGGTTTCTCTAAGGATTCCTGCCTTTTAGCCCTGAGCTGCCCTTGAATCAGCCTGGAAATCAGCCCCTGCTTTTGCCCAGTCCTGTCATGCCCAGTTTTCCATTTCAGACACCTGAGAGGGACCAGCCCAGGCTGAAAGCACCATTAAAAGTGCTTTTTCAGGAAGACATAAGGCCCAGCCCTGCTCTTCCCAGGTCAGAATTCCCAGCGGGAATGGCACAGTCCTGGAGCCTCTCAATGGGCTCAGACACACCCCGGGCTCGGGGGCTCCCAGGATTTAAAACCAAGACCCATCTTACACAAACCAACTGCCACCTTCACTGGGCAACAGCAGAGGCACTAGGACAGGGATGCTTCCCATTTCTCTGCTGGGTTCACCACATTGGGAGAACAAAGGAGCAATTCCCAAGAAAGCCAGGCAGCCCTGCATGTCCAGAGTCACTCCAGCAAGGAGAGAGGTGCATATCAGAGACACAATCCCAGAGATGCACAGGGAAAGGCAGGCTGATGCCACTAAGGAGGCACTTGGGGCAACAGCAGATAAAGGAAAACCTTCATCCCACCCTCCTCCTCAGCACCCAGAGAGCAGCGAGCTCAGCCCTGCAGCTCCTCCAGCTGCCCCCATTCCCTCCATCCTCAATGAGCACAATTCAGCTTTGCCTAAGCCACCCCTGGCCTTCCAGGCCTGGAAAAATACCTTCTCAAATACCTCCTCCCTCTCTCTCTCTTAAGCTTTTATTTCCTGGTCACTGGAATTCCTGAGCCACACCAGTCAGGAGTTCTGGGTTGATCTGTGCTTGATAATTTGTCTTCGCCACCAAAGCCAACCCTTTTTCCAATAAGAGGCACATCAATATTCCATGTCATTCAGGGACAGCTGTTGGGACGAACGGGCCAGGCATAATTTTGTTTCAAAACCTGACTGTAGCCTCAGAGTGGCAATTACCATTAGTAAATTGATGGGAAAATGCAATTTGTTTACTAACAAGATCCAGCTGATGGAGTGTGTGAGCCTACTCTCTAGGATTCTTTAGAGCAGGAATTTGCTCAGGAAATACAGATACTTTGTTCCCCCCCTCAAAGCCTTTCAAAGGCATCTCCAAGTACTTTGTGAGCCTTAGTTAAACTTTATTATCCTCTGGGGAAGGAGGTAAAAGACACATGGCAAAATCGCTTTAGCATGGAGACGAACCCCTATCTGCAGCAAAACTCTGCTGCTGCTTAACACAGTAAAGGAACTGGGTGATGGTTTGAGAAAAAAATCCTGTTTTCCATGAAATAGAGCATGATTAATCAGTATCCATGCTAACAACCCCCTATGCAATGCTAGGGAAGCATGAATCTTATAGTCAATAGTTCCTCCCAGTGCTCCAGGGACACCAGAATGCTTTAAGAGGGGGAAAAAAAGCAGCCTCTGGAGACAGCAAACCCACCTCTTCCCAAACAAAATACTTGGAAGCCTATGGAAAGGACTCCTGGCTGTGTCACAGGCAGAGGAATCAGTGCCATCCTTCCTATCAGCCCAGCTCCAGGACCACTGGGAAGCATCTCCCAGTGCAGGTGGCAAAGCCACCCCTTCCCTTGGTCCTAAAGAAACCTGAGGAATGGGAAGGTTCAGTGACCTACCCATGGCCACACCAGTCAGTGGCAGAGCAGGGAAATGAGCCCCATTTTCCCTCGATGAAGGAAAACCTTTTTTCTCTCCATGCCCACCAAGGAAAAGGCTCTGGAATGGTGCTTTTCACAGGAGCTCCTGGGATAAGAATCAGAGCCACGGCCTCGGTCATTACCAGGGCCATATGCTGCTCTCTCCAGAGGTCAATTAGAGCCAGGGCAGGCAGCAGGGTTGGGAAGGACAGATCCAGGCTGTTCCCACCGTGCCAGGACCAATTTATGGGATTTGAACATTTGATATGTGGCAGATGCTGCTCTGGCTACAATTAACATGGCAACACCAAACCCAAGGCTGCGGAGCAGGGAGGAGCGTGCTGCAAATCCCAATTCTGCTGTTTCCCTGGAATACTAACAAGCTGTGTGCTGGCACCACTCCTAAAGGTCCTGGGAGATGGGCTGGAGCTCCAGCCAGGAATTGGAGCCTCTGGAGCACAGGAGGCTGCCTCAGGCGAGGTCCCCGCAGCCAGCAGAGCTCCCCTTTTCCACAAAAATGGGATGTTTCTGCCACCCCCTGTCCCTGCCAGCACCCAGAGCCACAGGGATCCATCCCAGCTGAACTGGCACCTTGAGCAGCAGCATCATGGCCTGACAGACTCGACTGTTCCTTTAACAAACAGATCTGTGGTCACCCCTTCAGCACCCCCAAAGTCCCCGGGATCCCAGGGCCTCCTGTAATCAGCACCTTACACTGTTTCCATGGTTTCCAGAGCATCACACCACACCGTGTTCATCCTGTGGGGTGGGACATGGCTGCTCCCTTCCAGAACCATCCCAGCATCCCCATCCTGAGCACACGGATCCATCCGGGCCATGGGGGACACACATGGAGCAGCACACACGTATCCAACACGCAGGAGCTGCAGCTCCTCTCCCAATGCCATGACAACAGCAGTCACAAGTGAAGCTTCCCAGGAGCCATCTCCACGTCTGCTGGATTTAGGGTGTTACAGAAAACTCAGAAATCAAGGGGGAGCCTCTGTGGCTCCACTTTCCTCGCTCTGCACGAGTTCTCCCCTCCCTAAATTTTTCTGGTCCAAAATTCAGTAGTTTGACTAATACCACCCACGTTTGGCCCCGCTTACACCAGCCCCAGCCCCACCCTGATCCCAATCCAAACACTGCCTGGGGACCACCAGGACAGCCAAGACCCAGCTCCTTATTCAAACACACCAAACTGGTGTTCCAGAAACCCGTTCCTGTTCTTGGGGTGCTCCTGATCCTCTCCAGACCCATCCCTGCCTGTGCTCACACCAGCTGCTCACAAGCTGGTTTAAAGACAAGGCCGAGCTGCTGCCAGACTCGGATAATGGACCCACGGGAATTTCTTCAGTGGATTGCATAAAGTGGTTGTTTGTTTGATTTGTCTGTGAAAAAGTTCATCTCAGATGCAAGTAATTTTGACAGACTCTTCCTGGCACAGCCCCGTGGTTGTGCTGAGAGCTGTTTTCTCCTCCTCCCACTTCAAGGATCCCAAGGCAGAACTCCAGGGACACAGACAAGAGACTCGCTCAACCCCTCCTTGTCCAACTCTACTCCAGGAGCCAAATAATAAACAACACCCCTAAAGATTTCTAACAAAGTTTAAAGGTATTCCTGAAATTATTTCTACACTGTCCAAGCCCATCTGCTGGAGGCAGAGAATTCCAATTCCCATATAAGCAGGGCACCAGGATCATCTCCCAGACACAGCCCAGGATGAGCAGCTGCTCGTGGTGAGTCAACGGAGCCACCTCAGCTCGGAGCTCTGTCACACCAGCCCTTCTGGGCACTCAAACACACCCGAGTCCAGAGACCGAGGCAGAGAGGTGGAGGGATTTCCCTGGATGCCTGCCCAGGGTTGAGGAGGTCACAGCTGAACTTTCCTCACCCCCTTCCCAGCCCCTCAGGATACGGTGGCTCCTTCTGGCAGCAATTTCTTCCTAATACACATCCCATATAATCTCATTACCAGCTTCATGTTGGTTTGGTTCCTCCCTTTGCCGAAATATTTCACAGCCAAGTGTTCCCAAAGTTACACTGCCCTGCTCCAGGGCCTCAAATCCCTGCCAGGCTACCCAGACTGCTACAACCAAAAAAACCTCCACAAAAACATCCAAAAAAGGCTGATTTCCAGCAAGCAACAACTATCCCTAAGAGGCCACCAATGAAACTCCAAAGAATCCCACCAATTTCCATTTCTTCAGGGCTCCTAATGGCACCACAGATCAAAGCCTGATTAAACTCACTATCCTGCTTCCTGGGCAAGGCTCTGAGCACTTGGAACATCCTTTGACTCCGTGTGCTGAACTACATTTGGAAGCTTTCACTCCAGCCAGGCAAGCCAGGAATGCAAGTTTGAGCTTTTTCTGGTGTGTTATTTGTTTCTGAAAAAATAATAAGCCCAAATCCCTTTCACTCTCGAGGAAACATCCACTAATCCACTGGAGAAATAGGTGTGTCTGAGCCCTAAAAGTGGATTAATTGAGGAAGGGATGAGGCTTCTGGATTCCCCGACCACCCAGAACAGCATCCAGCACCCACATCCGAGAACCAATCCTCCCTTCCAGCACAAATTTGTGCCTGACATCACACATGAGGGAGAATATTCCAGAGAAAACATAAAGATGGTCTTAGGAATTACCAGAGGAGGTGGATTAGAGCTGAGCCAGCACAGACATTCCCAAGGGACCCTCTCCCACCTCCCTCCTAAAACCTGTTCCCACAGGAACCGAGGCCAAGAGGACACTCATGGCCTGAGTCCTGGAAGCTGAAGACTGGAATCAAAGGGACACAAGGCTGGAGACATGAAGCCCCAAATCCCTTTTCTGGGCAGGGATGGAGATGGGAAACACTAATTATCCAAGTGAGGAACAGGAGTATCCCCTCCGGGCTGGGACAGGAGGGAGTCCCTCTCTGTGACAGCCACAGGGACTGCCCTGGGTGGGAAATCCACGGGCTGGGACAGGGCACAGGGCCCTGGGTGTCAAATGAGTGTCCTCGGGGCCTCCCCAGTGCCAGAGGGGGCTGTGACAGGGCACCAGCACCCCAAAGAGCATCACTCCCTGGGCAAAAGGGTGGTGGCAAGAGGAGCTGGGAAAGGTGTCAGGGGTGTGGGGGCAAAGGGACGTGTCTGGAAGGGACACAGAGTGCCTGGGGAGGGCGATGCTCTGGGGAAGGAGCCCCAGGAGAAAGGCCAGACATACCCCAGGGAGGGGCTGGATCAGGGGTGGGAGGGGAGGCTGGGATTTTGGGGGAGAGAGGGGG
>VWZF01006073.1:423633-438771 GCA_013396755.1 Sclerurus mexicanus
GGGCGCACGTGGGGAGGGGATTTGGGGTGTTTCCTATGGAGTTGCCGCCGGGTGGGATGGGGGTTTCCCCCCCCCCCCGCCCAATTCCCCGGGGCTGTTTCGGTAGGGTCGCATCCTTGTGGCATCTCCTTATCCGATCCCCCTTGTCCTGGGGGTCCCCACGCTCCTTCCAGCCTTTTTCTGGGGCGGGGGCGCTGGGTTTTCCGGGGATGGCAATTCCTGCTGCTGCTCCAGGGGATGTGGTTCTCCACCCACCCCGAATTGCCGGGGCTATTCCCACGCTTGCCCCCTCGGGACCCCCTTTTCCAGGGGGTATTCCCACGCTGCCCACCCGTGTCCTGGGGGTCCCCCATGTCCTTTCCAGCCCCCAAGGAATGTGGTTTTCCCCCCACATCCATCCTTTCCCCAGTGATATCCCCACGGGACCCCTATTCCCACGCTGCCCACCCAAAACCTGGAGGGTCACATCGCCGTGGGACCCCCTTTATCCCACGGGTGTCCCCCCACTCCTCCCAGCCCTGAGGTGGCACTTCTTGTGCCACGCTGGGGGACACGAATGGAGCCCTTTTCCCAGGGTTCTCCAAGCAGCATCCATGACTTTTCCTTGCGTATAAATTCGGTATATTTATTTTAATATCTCTAATTAAAAGGCAGCACACCCGTGTGCCCGTGGGGGCCAGAGGAAAGCAACAGTTAACGCTTCCCCGGAGCTGGGAACCTCATCTGGTTTCCATTATCCAGCTTTTTCCCTTTTCTTTTCTTTTTCAAATCTTCCATCCCAGTTGATGCTTCCCTGTTCCAAAATCCAATCCCTGCGCCCCGAGCTGCCTCCTTTAACATGGAATATCCCCTTTTTCTGAGTATTTTCCCATCAAAAGCAAAGGTCTGGTGCTGGAGGTGAGGAGGGTGGTGGTGGGTCTCCATTCCCTGTGCTTTTCCCATGGGATTTACTTCCCAACCAACTCCTCCTGGAGAGCTGAGCTGTTCTCCTCCCCCTCCTCTCCCAGGCTTCTGGGACGACCAGTTTAGGGACTAAAAAAAGTAACTGGAAGAATGCTCAGCTCTCCAGTGGCATTCCTGAGCAGACCCCGTTGCTCACATTTTTAAGGGATGATGTTTCTTCCTGAGGCTGGGAATGGCTTGGAGCTGAACTATCACCCCTGTGCCCTGGTTTCTGGGAGCAGTGAGTGGCTCAGCCCTCTGGAGCCTGTGCTGGCCTCCAGGAGCTGCAGGGTGTTGGGACTGGGCATAACTGGAAGGGAAGGGGAGTGTTGGGATTGGGAATAATTGGAAGGGAAGCGGGGTTTCAGGACTGTGGATATTTGGAAGGGAAGGGGGGGTGACCCGTCACTTCCTCCTGCTCAGACGCTGTCTGGGGTCTGTGCCCTGCCTGGGCTGGGGGCTCCGTGTCCGTGAGCACCGGGAGATGGTGTATTCCAGCTGCTGGGAAGCAGGCAGGGGCCTGCGGTCACCATCTTGTGCTTCTCGGGCTCTTTATCCCCTTCCTCTTCCTAAAAACCGTGGCACGCTTGGCCCCGTGGTGCGACGCACCCCACCCCGAGCGCTGCCCCCGTAACCCCGACGGGCTCCCTTTTCCAGGGGTTCCTGGCTGGAAGAGCTGACCCAGTTCCACGAGAACCCAGGGCTGGCAGGGTGTCGGAGCGTCTGCCTCCCAGCTTTTCCTGCGCCTGGAGCGAAGTCCGAAGGGCGGCCGGGCTGCGTTTGCAGAAGTTGTGCCACGCAGCGAGGGGCTGTCGGGAGGGGAGACACGGCACTGCCTTTGGGCTCCCCGTGGTGTGCCGGCTGTGCTGGGAAATCAGGACAAGTCCGTTTCCCTCCTGGGATTTACGGGAAACTCGCTGCTTTTTGCAGCCGCCTGACCCTCCTGGCTTCCAGCTCGTCCCCCGGACACCCTGCGTGGGCTTTGGTGCCGGGCTGGTGTCCCTTCCCCCACGGGCACCGTGCTGGGTGATGGCTCTGGGTGATGGCTCTGCTTCCGCAGGGGAAGCGACACCCCAGAGCCACGTCCCGGCGGCTGCAGCTGCTCAGCCCACGTAGGGCTGATGGCAGAGGGGCTGCTCCGGAACCACGCGGGTCACGCTGGGCTGGGCAGAGCCTTAAACCTCAGCCGGGGTCTGTCTGCAGCCCGGGGAGCCTCTCCTTGTGGTGCCCTCAAGCCTTGGGGTCGCCGGGGGTGCTCGTTCTGGGTGTGGAGCGATGGCCCTGCTTGGTGTGACCCAGGAAACCGAGGATGCCCCATCCCTGGGAGCGTCCCAGGCCAGCTTGGACGGGGCTTGGAGCAACCTGGGCTGGTGGATGGTGTCCCTGGGCGTGGATCTGGATGAGGTTTAAGGTCCCTTCCCACCCAAACCATCCCATGATCCTGCAAATAGATCCCAAGGCTGTGGCTCTGAGCTCTGTCCCCAGACCCGCTCTGCTGCGAGACGGGGGGTCTCTCCCAGGGTGGCCGCTCTGTGCCCCCCATCCAGTCCAGCCTGCTGGCACGTGGGTGTACCTGGAATTGCCTCCAGGCCTTTGGAACCGCCTCGGGCTCTGAATTGGACAGCACAGGCATTAATGCTCCTCTGCAAAGCCCTTTGAAGCTTGTCCTCTTTCTCTGCAGCCCTTCCTGGGAGCCGAAATAACTCCTGCTCCCCTGTGTCCAGCCGTGTTCCAGCCCTCCTTTTAGTGCTGCCTTAGATTTTTGTGGGCCTGGCATCAACGCCAGCAGTACGAGACACGGTTTAATGGCAGCAAGATTTAAGGAGGGGGCAGATGGGCAGCGTGGCTGCAGACAGACCTTGGGAAGAGCCCTGGGACAGGAACACCACTGCTGAGCAATTCCCAATGGGAGCTGAGGCAGGAATACCCTGGAACTGTTTGGCTGGGGGTAGACCTTGCCTGGGAGCATCATTCTGCTCTGGGCTGCCATGGGCTCCTGGGAGCTGGGGAATTCCTGGAGGAAAAGGCTCTGGGATCACGTTGGCCGCCAGTGGAGCTGAGAGATTCCTCGAGGAAGAGGCTCTGGAATCCTGCTGGCCGTCAGTTCATCCCTGTGGATTGCCAGTGGCATCACTGGTGTTAGTGCAGAGCTATTGCTGGGGAGGGTTAATCACCCCCAACGGGAAGGCTGTGACCTCCAGCAGCCCCAAAGAACTCGGGATGGAGCTGCTCTCTGTCCTTCCAGAGCCCCAAAGCTGGGAGTGGGGTGTGGAGCAAAACCCCTCCGGCTGTAGCTGGGAGTGCTGGAGGAACTCGCGTAACCAGAGGGAAGGAACAAATGTGTTGCTCAGAGCAACTGAAAGGAGGAAAATTGTCCTCCTGGGCTGAGTCACGTCCCCAGAGCCTGGCGGTGTTTGTGCTGGGGTGTGGTGACACCAGGGCTTGGCTCCCTGCGGGAACAGCCCTTGTAGTGGGGGAATGACTTTTGAAAGGTTGGAGGGTGGAAATCACAGCAAGAAGCCCCAGCTGGGTGCCCCGGGTTTGCTTGTTGAGCGTTCAGCGAGTGCCTGGCACCTAAGTGGTGTTTTGAGCCCCTAATTTGGCTTTTGGCTGATTTTTTCCTTGGTTTTGCTGGGTGCTGAAGGAGGGGGGTCACCTGAGGAGGGAGGGCAGCTCCAGGGCAGGGCGGATTTACCTTGAGTGACTAAAGGTGTTCTTTGGTTTGTGCTTTGCCTGTTTCCTGCTCCTGCCTGTGCAGGAGCTTCCCTTCCTGGTCTGGGCCCTGGGAATTGTCATCAAACCCATCAAATCCCGACGGAAACACGGAGCCCGGGCACTGGGTGACTGGCAGGACACTGCCCTCGGTCTGTGTGGGGCTGAGCAGCCTCAGAATTGCAAAACCAGAACCGTTTGGGTAGGAAAGACCTGTAAGGTCACGGAGTCCAGCCTTTAATTCCTTGGGAGCAGCTCTGAGCTGTTCTCATGGGGCTCCTTCCAGCCTGGAAACCCGCTGGGGCCAGCTCAGTGCCAAGTGGAACTACTTTATTTAGGAGCAGCCCTAAAAAACACCTTCAGACAGTCCTTTAGGGTTTATTGGGGGGTCGCAGCCCGTGGTGTTGGGTCGTGGTGTGAATTCCGGGGCTGTGTGAGCTCCCTGTGCCTGCTTCCCATGAGAACCTTCCCCTCCCTGGCTCGTGCAGCCTCCCCTGACCTGCTCTTCTGGCTGGCACCTGGCAAAGCTCAGCAAGAAAACCCTAAAGCAGCACCTCGGAGGCCTCCAAACAGGGCTGTTGCCTCTTGGGGCAGGAGCTCCATCCAGCCTGGATTTGGCTGAGCCCAGGAATTCCTGGAGCTCAGGAAGCTCGGAGAAGATGCATTGGGAGGGCCAGGGAGATTCATTTCCCCCGGAGTCAGGCAGGGTATTGCTGGTCCACGGGTGGCACCCTGGGAGCTGCCGAGTCGGGATTGTGCCATTCCAAAGGGATGTGGGACTGCCTGGGGAGTCACTGGGGTTAATGGTTCTCCTCCCTGTGTTTCCAGTTCTGGCACAAAGCATGTTTCCACTGCGAGACCTGCAAGATGACCCTAAACATGAAGAACTACAAGGGCTACGAGAAGAAGCCGTACTGCAACGCGTGAGTGCCCATCAGGGGGGTCTGGGGGGTTTGTTGGGGGGTCTGGGGGGCTTTGGGGATCCTCTTCCCCTCTAAACATCAGCCCTCCCCCTGAAATGAGGTGTGTGAGGTGCCCTGATGTCTCCAGGAACTCTTTCCCTCCTGCTCGGTGGTGTTTGCTGGGAATGCAGGTGAAGCCCTGACTGAAGGGGTCACACACCAGTTAACACCGGTGTTAAATCAGACATCACCCCCCCAGTTAATACTGGTACTAAAGCAGGGTTTTCCAGGCCCAAATGCCAGCTGGTGGCTGCTCTCCAGGTCCAGCGTGGGCAGCCAAAGGGCAATAAAATGCCAGTACAGGCAGAGGTTTACGTGGAGCTGATCCTAATCTGTGTCCCCTTAAAGAAGAAGCAAATGGGAAGGTGTTTGTGCCCCCCCCGGGTGAACAGAGGGGGCTGGGGAGGGGACAAATTCCCTCCGTGCAGGGGTCACCACGGCCTGTGCTCTGCTGGGCTGGGGGCCAGGTGTGGCACCTGAATTGACTGCCCTTCCCCTGGCAGGGAAATGAATCTGAAGGTAAATAAACCTTGAAGGCAAAACCTTCTCTGCTGAGCGGAGGGGGATGGGGACGGGGCAGGGTGGAACAAAAGCAGCTGCCTGGACCCTTTTTGGAGCCTTTTTTGGACTTTTCCTTGTGTTTCTGAGCAGTGGGTGTCCAGTGCCCCCCACTTTTGTTTTCTTATCAAGAAGGACCCTTAATTGTCCACCCCTCCCTGGGCTGGTCCCTGCTCAGCCCTGAGCTCTGTGGGCCTGACCTGTTTCTGTAAAGCAGCTTCGAAATGGGATTTTTTGGTAGCTGCTTTTTACACATTGGCACTTCTTAGAAAGAAAATGAGATAATACCAGTATTAGCACTGGTCTGTTCACAGAGTGCTTTAAAAATACTAACCCTGACAAGGTCCCTGCAGGATGGGTGTTAGTCATGGAATTCCAGGCTGGTTTGGGTTGGGAGGGACCTTAAAATTCATCCAGTTCCATCCCCAGGGACGCCTCCCACTATCTCAGGTTCGAGCCCTGTCCAGCCTGGCCTTGGACGCTTCAAGGGGTGGGGTATCCATGGAATAACCTGTGCCACCCTCCCAGGGAAGGATTTATTCCTATTTATCCAATCTAAACTTCCTCTCCCTGTTAATGTGTTACGTAGAAGAGAGAGCTGGTGAGACCAGACGGTGCCTTGGCCAAACCCTCCCACTCCTGCAGCTTTTATGGGTGGTTGTTGCTGATACTGCTCACGGTGCCTGTGGCTTGTCCAAAGTCCACAGCTCCTGTGGGACTCAGAGGGGACTGGCAGCATTCCAGTTTCGGCTGGGAATGGCTCTTTCCTGGGATCTCACCTGAAACACAGGGTGGCAAAGCAGCAGATAACCTGTTAGCTGGTTGTTTGGGGGGAGCTGTGGGTTCTTTATGGGTTATTCTGGAGTGCCACGAGGGGGGAATGTGTGTCCTGAGGCAGGAGGAGCTGTGGCTTCAGGGAGATGCTGCTTTTTGAGCCGGGCAGGGCTGAGAGCCCCGAGCTCTCCGTAGTGTCCTGATCCAAACCTTCCTTCCCCAGGTCAAGGACACCCCATCCCAGCTCCCAGCCCCCAGGACATGCCCATCCCTGGGCCTGGGGTCCCCTGCTCGTGCTCTCCCTCCAGGCTGCTGCAAGGGAAGTGGGATAATAATGGGAAATTCCTGACATTCCAAGGAGCCTGCGCAACCTCTCCCATCTCGGTTTCTCCCCCCCTCTCTCTCAGGGCTCCCTTTGATGCTGCTGCTGCTTTAACCCCTTCACAGCCTCTGCCTGTCCTGCCCCTGCCCCTGGGCAGCTCTGGGTGCTTGGAACTGTGCACAGAAACTGAGTCAAGTCCTTTGTTCTTCCCACTCTGCCTGTCTTGAAGCAAAGGGAAGTGAGAGCAGCTGGAAACTGCTGGCACGGGAGGCTCTGCCAGCCCCGGGCTTGGGGGGGGAAAGGGAAGCTCCAGGTCTGGATTTAGGGTTGGTTCCCTCTGGAGTGTCCTGGGGGGTCAGGAACCGCAGGCAAGGTGTGTCTGGCAAAGGACAGCCCAGCCCTTCCCCAATGGCTTTTGCTGGTGTTGGAGTCGAGGGACAAAATCTTCCGTCCCCGGAGAAGGGGGTGGAAAAGCAACGTTTATCCTGGCAGGGAAGAGGCTGCTTTTCTGAACATGCCTCAGCACAGGGTCTCCTCTGTTTGAGCCGTGGCCTCCTGCCAAATTCCTGAGTTTCTTTCTTCAAGAGAGCAGGAGGAAGAGGGCTGGGCTTCCTCCAGCTCTGACATTACCCCAGCAATAAATCTGGGAGAAGCCTTTGGGGACAGTGGCTGGTTCCCTGTGCCAGGGTGTGGGAATTGCTTGGTGGCAGCTGTGATGGTCTCCACCCTCCTCCCTGTTCCTCCCTGGGCTCCAGCTGGGGGCTGGGATCACTGGGTGCTCACTGGGAGCAGCAGTCAGGACTGGGCTGGGCTCTGTGAGCGCTTGGAACTAAAGCAGAAGTGGGAGAAGGGAAAATCCAGCTGAAGTCTGAGGCTTCTGCAAAGGAAGGGGGTGGGGAGAACCTGGGTACAAGGGACAGGCAAGACTCGTGTTCAAGGGACCAGCTGCTCCCAAATACACATTATATATAGGTTTTAATATTTAACTTGCTGTTCTGGAGGGACGACAGAGCTGTGCTGAGGCTCAGGGATAAGGGAGGTCCCGGTGGGGGTGGGACCTGTGGCTCGGTGTGCAGCACAGATCCTGCCTGGAAAATCCTGTCTGAGAGTTCAAAGCTGAATATTCAGTCTGGGGAGTCTTCAGAGCCATCCCTGGGCACTGGTGCTGCTGGGAATGCTGAGAGGAGCCGTGTTGGGATGGGGAGAAGGAGCAGAATCCTGGCCAAGAGGCTCCTTCCCCGCCTCTCTCGGCTGCAGGGATCATCTGCTCCTCTCCCTCGGAGCCATCAAGACAAAAGCCAAGGCCAGGTTTTATCTCTGTGGGTTTGCCCGAGTTCCTGCTGCTGAACAAGCAGTTCCCAGCTGGATGCATCCCTGCCCCAAGCCCTGCTCTGGCTGGGCACACACGTCCCACGGCGAGGTGGATCAGAGGCGCTGCTGCTGCTGCAGCTCACGGGGCTGCCCTGGGGTTTCTTTCCCTGCTGCTGCACAGGAGCTGCAGGAAGACCATGCCTGACCTGCAGCATTCCCTGCTCCTGCTCTGGGGAGAGACAGCCTGGCCTGGCACCTCCTCCTTTGCTGCCCACCCGGACCCCCTGCTCGGTGCCACCAGCCCCGAGCCCCAGGGAATTGTGGTGCTGCTCCATCCCCCTCTCCAAAGTGCCTTTTCCCCCCTCCAAAAGGGGCTCAGGGCTACGTGAGGCTGCCAGAAATATCCCCCGTGGGTGTGTGGGCAGGTCGCTGCTCTGCATCTGCCCTCACTTCAGCGTTTCCCTCCTGGAGCTGCTTTCCCTCGGGGAGAAGCCACAGCCAGCACGGCCCAGAATGTCCCGGGGCATCGGGATTTGGGGCTGACATTCCTCCTCTCTGAGTCAAGGAGAGCAGCAGATCCTGCCCAGCTCACCTGGTGTTCCCTGGGAGCAGTGACCCAGCCGGAGCTGGCAAACCTCGAAACCCTGGTGATGACCCAAAAAACCTCCCTGGCAGATTCCTCACTGTTAAAATCCTGCCTTTCCACGCAGAGCAAGAGATCCGATCCCTCCAGGCTAACTCCTTGCTTGGAAAAAGTTAGTGAGCAGCTCCACAAGCAGCCAGTGATCCGCTCTTGGCATCGCTCCCTGCTCCATCTGGGAGCAGCTTTCCACGTTAATAAAGTGATCTCCCAAACCTGGGGGGGCAGGAAGGGAAAGAGGAACAACTGTGTGCTGGGATGGAGTCCAGGTGTTTATCCCAGGCTTTATTTGTGCCGAGTTCCTGGATGGGAGGAGCTGCCTCTGTGCTTTGTGTGCCAAGGGGCTCTGAGCTGACTGTACTTCTGCGTTTGGGGGGCCTGAAAGCTGCTGGGGGTGGGGGGGGAACCCAAAACTCCTGGATTTTGGGATATGGGGTCATCCTGCGTCTCTGCTGTGTTTGGGGAAGGGCTCACTGAGGAGGAGAGAGGATGTGGTAGGTGGAGAAAGCTCCTGAGTAATGCTGGGATTTAATGGCTGGAAGGCTGGGAATGTTGGGGAATCCTCTTTGGGGTGGAGCATCTGTCTCCGGAGGGCTTGGAAGGGGCTTACCCCGGGCACTGTCTGTGCCACTGACCTCTGCCAGCTGCCACTGTTGCCCCTGGAAATCCCAATCCTTCCCCAGGGCCCTGCTGCCCTCCCTCCACCCCATCCCTGGCTGGCACCTCTCCACGACTGGTTTTTCCTGGCCGAGACCGGGGTGAGATTAAACCAGCGTTTGCCCCAGTGAGCTCGAACCAAAGCGTTTGTGGCTGGAGCCCCCGGTGAGGTGGGAGAGTGGAAATCCAGCCGTGGTTCCTGCAGGGAACTCCTCACCCTGCCCTGTGTTGCTCCTTCCCAACAGCCCCAGCTGTTTTCCACACCCCTGCAAGAGGTTTCCCCGCTGCTCCTGGGGTGAGGAAGAGGAGAATATGTGCAAAGCCAGAGTGGTTTTCCCTCTGCCCCTGCCCTGGGAGCTCGCAGTGCCCTCAGAGCTGGGAGCTGCCCAGCGCTGACCTCGGCTCCAGATGGACGTTGACTTTCCTAAACTCGCTTATCCATGCCTGGGGCCAAAAACCCGTGTGGAAAATCCCAGCTCTGCTGCTCTGTTCCCAGTGGTGGGGGAGGCAGGACAGGCACTGCTCTGTTCTGGGGGCTCAGGGGTGGGAGGGGGAACAGCCCTTTCCAGGCACGACTTTGGAATTCCCACCCTGGCAACTCCTTTCTCCTGCATTCCCTTGAAACGTTTCCATTATGGACTGAAGTGGGTTTGTGGCAATAGGCTGGTTTTCACTTGGGTGGATGCTGGCAGAGCCTTTGGAGACTGGGATGGGATGGATTGGATCCCGCTGCACCCATGGAAAGCAAAGCCCTCTTCCCACTCTGTCCTGTGCCAAAACAGCCGGGTGGGAGCCTGCGATGATGGGACTGGCCTCTCCTGCCCCCTCCAGCCCTGGCACCAGGGCACTGGGTGGGCAGCAGGAGGCTCTTGGAGAAATTCTATCCCCCAAAGTTGTGAGGTCATTCCAAGCCAGTTTTGAGGCAGGCTGGGAGCAGATGCTGGGCACAGGCAGCAGCTGCACACGTGGAGGGCTGGACCAGCCGTCTTGGCAGCTTTTCCCCTGAAAATGCTGGGAGGAACTGGAGTCTTTTCCCTGAAAATGCTGGGAGGAGCTGAAGCCCTTCCCTGCAGCCTGTTGTCCCGTGGTGGGGTGTCTGGGAGCCCAGTGAGGGGCTGCTTTCATCGCTCACAAAAGGACAGTTTATTTTTTAAGCTCGTCCCCGAGAATCAGCAACTCTTTGAAAGGCAGGATGTGAACTCGGAGCCTCCTGGCAGAGCACAGCCAATTGCTTCCTTTGTTTGGCTCTCCTTGCCCTGATCCAGCTGCACGGGGGTGACTGTCACCCCTCGGAGCCGCAGGGTGGGCAGGGCATGGAGCGTTCCCATCCAGGGCTGGGGGACAAAGCTGCCCAAAGCCCTCCGTCTGGAGCAGCCTGTGCTGTGTGTCAGCAACACTTGGAGCTTGAGAGGCTCCTCTAAACACTCGCTCATCCCACAAACGACCCGTGGTGTGAGGTGGCCTCGCCGGAGGGTCAGAGAGGGGTTTGAGTGGTGCTGGAGAAGCAGAGGGTGGTCCTGTATCTCCAGACCCACCAGCTCTCTCTGCAGAGCAGCTGGACCATGCCATGCTGCACCTAAATGAGGTTTTTACCAGCGTTCCAGGAGAGTTTGACCTTGGTCCTGGTCTGGGAGGAGCTCCAAAGGCAGCGTTCGAGCACTACCACTTGAGTTCTTGGGATGGGAGTTCCTGGGGGAAAATGCTGCTTTTAGGGCACGGCTGGGATGTGATGGGATGCAAGTGCTTGGAGAGTCACAGTGACCTGGAAGGGGGATTGCTGGCAAACCCTTCCCACTGTTGCTGTGGGGCTGGGAGGGTGCAAATACCGCCCGGGTGAGACGACTTTATGTGTCCCATGGGAACTGGGGCAAGGTGCTGGTGTGGGGCAGTTTCTGGTCGGTGCCCGGGGAGGAGGGGCTGTGTTTGCTTCCAGAGGTCCCTGTGGGGAGAGTTTCCTGCGTGATCCTCGCCCGTGGGGGTGCGGGAATTGCTCGTGGGTGGCGGGATGAGCTCTTTGCTGCTGCTGGGAGAAGGCAGAGCTGTGAGCTCTGCGGAGCAGACGGGCCCTTCTCCCCCGGGAGCTCCGCGCCGTTCACAGCCGGATAAACTTCCCTCTGCCTCGGAATTGCCGTGCTCAAACAGCCCCTAATGCGGGAGCCAGACGGGATCTCTGGCCGGAGGAGACTCCAGTGACCTGGTTTAGCAGTGCCACAAACCCGCGCTGGCTGCGGCGCGTCCGGCGCAGCCTCCCCGGGCTCGTCCTCGGGGCCACAAAGCTCCTCTTTTTTGGGGCAGGAACTGGGTTTTTTCCCGAGGTTTGAGGGTGGGAAGTGGCTGTTTGTGGGTGGCACCTGCCAGGCTGGAGGTGCTGTTGGGGTGCAGGGATCTGGGCTGGGTGTGTTTGGGGGGCTGATGGTTTGTGCTGAGATGGGGGTGGGGGGTCCCTGCTGTCACTGTGCTCCTCCCCTCCTTCTCTGGCTGTTTTGTATGGAATCATGGAATATCCTGAGTGGGAAGGGACCCCTGAGGATCACCCAGCTCAGCTCGGACACGCCAGCAATCCCACCCTGTCCCTGAGAGAGTTGTCCAAACCCTCCTGGAGCTCTGGCAGCCTCGGGGCCGTGCCCACTGCCCTGGAGAGCCTGGTCAGTGCCCACCACCCTCTGGGGGAAGAGCCTTTCCCTAAGATCCAACCTTTTCCTCATATCCAACCTTTTCCTGAGATCCACCCTAACCCTCCCTGACACAGCTCCAGCCGTTCCCCGGGTCCTGTCCCTGTCATCAGTGCCTGCCCTTCCACTTCCCCTGGTGAGGAACCTCCAGAGCCTCGAGGTCCCCTCTCACTCTCCCCTTCTCCGGGCTGGATCTGGAGGTGCCTTTTCCTCGCTGTCTCTCCCAGGGGGTGCGACCACCCGAGGTCCTGCAGAGCTGCAGATTCAGGGGGTGTTTGCCTCCATCCCTGTGCCCTCAGGAGGGGAGAACACCCTGGTGCTGCTGCCAGCTCGGGTCCTGCTGCAGCATCACCCCCGAGCAGGAACGGGGAGCGGGGGGGACACCCTCCCTCAGGCAGCACCCACGGGTGGGTTTTTTTATCCTCTCCCTGAATCCCGTTTATTCTTGGAAGTTCCCTGGTTTTGCCTGGAGAGCTCTTCCCTCGCAGCAGACTTTACACAAATGTCACATCCGAGGGTGTGTGGGACTAATGATTTCCTTGCAGTTTGTCACAAAGGGGGGAGTTAAAGCAGCTTCTCCCCCTTCTACCCTCTGGGGCAGCTCTGCCAGGAGCCTGTGGAATTTTCCCGAGGCCCTCGAGGGCTCCTTAAAGTGCCTTTTGTTCCCCGCAGCTCCCCTACCTGTTGCAATAAATTAGGAAATGAGTATTTCTGCAGGAAAGGGGCTGAAGGGCATCGGGGCAGGGGTGTTATTGGGGTGCCTGACACTGGAAAGCCTCTTCCTCCACGGGCTTTGGGCTCCGTGCTGGGATAGGCACCCGAATTCCTGCTGGTCCCAGTTTGGGGAGCCTCTGGCTCTGTGCTGGCTGGAGGGGATGCTGCGTGCTGGGTTTGGGGCGGATTTGGTGTTTTGTGCTGTTTCGAGGTGGTTGAGCCATAACCACCCTCCCGCTCCTGCTTCCCCTGCCCCAACCCCTTCCTGGAGCTGCTGGGGGGGCTCTGAGGACCCCCCGGCTCTGCTCCTGCCTCGGCTTTGGTTGGGAGAAGGGGCAGAGAAGGCGGAGCAGCCCCCGTTCCCACGCAGCCGCCGCCTCCGCTCCCATGCCAAGGCAATTCCCTCCCTGCCTCCTCGGTAGCGTTTAATTTATTGCTGACGGTGGCTGGGGCCGATTCTCATGCACAGGAGGTGCTTTCCCCGCCCTGGTGCGTGGCAGGGAACCCCCCCTCCCCTGGCCTGAAATTCCCTGAGGATTCAAGTGCCTTTTCCTTATGGAGCAGCTCCCGGGGGCTGGGGAGAAAAGCGGTGCCTGATCTTGGGGGAAGATGCTTCGTCTGTGCGTTTCCTCCCCCGCCTGGCACGGATTCCTCCTGCCTCTTACCCACGGGGGGCTCAAGGCTGAGCCAGAGCTGCCTGCGATCCTTGGGGAGATTTCCTCGAAACCCAACGGGAGCCTAATTCCAGCTCCATCCGTGATGTCTGTGTCCTCTCCCTCGCCGGGCTGGGCAGCAGCGGGACACAGCCCAGCGCTGCTGTCAGTCTAAATCAGGCTGTCGTTTTCCAGGTTGTTTTTAATTTCCCCCCTCTCCTCCTCCAGTAGCTTCCCAGTTTCCCTGGGCTCCGCGGGGCTGGATTGCTGTGTTTCCCAGCCCTCGCAGTGACTGGGGTTTCCCTCCTCCCCGCAGCCAGGGGTTGCTGCTGGGATCTCATCTCCTCCCAAGCGCTATTAGCATGCCCGGGGCACGGGATGCCGTTGCCATGGCAATGGGAGGATTTCTGCTGGCAGCATCACTGATGCTCCGGGAGCTCCGGGCTGGGACTGAGCTCTGGCTCTGCTGAAGCAACTTCAGTCCTGCCTTTGCCCTTCACAGGGCCCGTGTGTCGCTCCCAGGCTTCCCTGGCGGCTCTTAAAATCGGGAATATCTGTGGAAACTGCTGCTGAGCGGCAGGGAAAATCCTCTGGATGTGTGAGGACCCCAGGGAGAGGTGATGGGGAATCCTCACGGGGCCGGGGCACAGCTCTGTCCCGCTTCCCATGGCTGGGCTGGGAATAGTCTGTGCCTTCCCAGCCTGCTCTGCACATGGAGAATTAGTGATCTGGGAGGGTGTTTGGTGTCTCACACAATCCCGGGATGGTTTGGGTTGGAAGGGACCTCCAAGGGACCCATATCCACCCCCTGCCGTGGGCAGGGGCACCTTCCATGGTCCAGGGTGCTGAGGGATCGAGCTGCTTGTGCTCAAAAAGTGTCTTTGTTTCCTCTGACCTTGGTCTGAGTCAGGCTGTGACTTCCCAGAAACTCCAGGGAAGGGCTCCAGGATGGGAGCGTGGCTGGGGCAGGAGATGAGCTCAGCCTGTCCCCTCGTGCCCCCTAAGCCGAGGTGCTGCTCTTAGTGGATTAGTGCTGCTCTTAATTAAACCCTGGCTCTGCCAGCAGCTCTCTCGGGGCACCAGGCTGGACACAGAATCCTGGTGGTGTTTGCTCCTGACTCTGCCCAGCAGGTACCAGCATCCCATAGCCTGACCCTATGGAATCACGATGGCTGGAAAAGCCCTCCAAGATCCTCCAGTCCAACCTTCAACCAGCACTGCCCTGTCCCCAAGTGCCACATCCACACCTCCAGGGACGGGGACTCCACTGCTTCCCTGTTCCAATGTCTGACCACCCTTTCCATGAGGAAATTTTCCCAGATATCCAACCTAAGCCTCCATTTGGTGCAACTTGGGGCCATTCCTTTCTGTCCCCTGCACTGTGGTGTCCTCCTGTTGCTCCTGGTGAGCTCAGGACCCTCCTGGAAAATCAGGTGTTCTCACTGTTGGAGTTTTAATGCAGGAATTTCTCTTCAGCAGCCGCAGGCAGGGGCTCAAAGAAGTGCCTTGATCCTGGATCCCAGTGGGAATCCCTGGCACACCAGTGCTGGAGCTACTGGGAAGGAGCCTGAGCACAGTATTGTATCCCCTGTAATCAGATTAATCTAAACAGAGANGAGCTGAGCTGGCTCTTCCCCTTTGTGCAAACCACATCTGCACTGGCTGGTTTCTGTGTGCGAGGTGGGTTCTCCTCGTGTCTCTGGCGAGGCTGAGGCAGCTATTTTTAATCTCGAGTTTCCTGCACTGCTGCTCTGAGGTGGGTGCTGCTCTGGGTGGGGATCTGCTGCTGTCCTGCCCCACCAGCGCTGCCCCATCTCCCGGAGCAGAGGGGTCATGCTGGGTCTGAGAGCAGGGAGTTCCTCTGCCAGAGCTCCCCCGGCACAGCCCCAGGGCTTCCAACCAAGTTTCGTGTGGGCTGGGAAGGGCTGGGAGCTGCAGGTGGCCCAGAGGTTGTGGCACAGCCCCCAGGGTTTGGCCACCACTGGGGCTACGTGGGCAAGGACAAGGAGAAAGGGCTGGAAACTGCCCAAGGGCAGGGTTAGATTGGGATACTGGGAAGGAATTGTCCCCTGGGAGGGTGGTGAGGGACTGGAATGGAATTCCCAAAGAAGCTGTGGCTGCCCCAGCCCTGGAAGTGTCCAAGGCCAGGCTGGACAGGGCTCAGGGCAACCTGGGCTGGTGGAAGGTGTCCCTGCCCATGGCTGGGGGTGGGAATCCTCCC
>VWZF01006073.1:439049-449859 GCA_013396755.1 Sclerurus mexicanus
CTCCACTGCTTCCCTGTTCCAATGTCTGACCACCCTTTCCATGAGGAAATTTTCCCAGATATCCAACCTAAGCCTCCATTTGGTGCAACTTGGGGCCATTCCTTTCTGTCCCCTGCACTGTGGTGTCCTCCTGTTGCTCCTGGTGAGCTCAGGACCCTCCTGGAAAATCAGGTGTTCTCACTGTTGGAGTTTTAATGCAGGAATTTCTCTTCAGCAGCCGCAGGCAGGGGCTCAAAGAAGTGCCTTGATCCTGGATCCCAGTGGGAATCCCTGGCACACCAGTGCTGGAGCTACTGGGAAGGAGCCTGAGCACAGTATTGTATCCCCTGTAATCAGATTAATCTAAACAGAGATTAAGCTGAATCCTTCAAGCAGTCGGTGATCTGTTGTTTGGGTAAACCTGATTCCTGTCCTTTCCAATCTTGCTGCTGCTCGTCTGGGGCGTGGGGAGGGTTAATTTGGGCTCCTTTGGTGTGGTTGGGGCTGCATCCCGTGTGTCCCCACGTGCTGGGGACAGAGTTGGGCTGGGGGCTCACGGCCAAGGTCCATCAGCAGGACATTTCCCATCCCTCTGGCACCCTGGGCGTTGTGTCTCAGCTCCCCAGAGCAGCTGGGATGGTGACATTGGGACATGGGGGTGGTGACAGTGAGGGTGCCCACCAGGACAGGGTGTGGAGTGGGGGAGGTGGGGGTTGGTTTTTGGGGTTCCCTGCGGGGCTGGCAGCGGGGGGGACGTGCTGTGAGCTGAGCTGGCTCTTCCCCTTTGTGCAAACCACATCTGCACTGGCTGGTTTCTGTGTGCGAGGTGGGTTCTCCTCGTGTCTCTGGCGAGGCTGAGGCAGCTATTTTTAATCTCGAGTTTCCTGCACTGCTGCTCTGAGGTGGGTGCTGCTCTGGGTGGGGATCTGCTGCTGTCCTGCCCCACCAGCGCTGCCCCATCTCCCGGAGCAGAGGGGTCATGCTGGGTCTGAGAGCAGGGAGTTCCTCTGCCAGAGCTCCCCCGGCACAGCCCCAGGGCTTCCAACCAAGTTTCGTGTGGGCTGGGAAGGGCTGGGAGCTGCAGGTGGCCCAGAGGTTGTGGCACAGCCCCCAGGGTTTGGCCACCACTGGGGCTACGTGGGCAAGGACAAGGAGAAAGGGCTGGAAACTGCCCAAGGGCAGGGTTAGATTGGGATACTGGGAAGGAATTGTCCCCTGGGAGGGTGGTGAGGGACTGGAATGGAATTCCCAAAGAAGCTGTGGCTGCCCCAGCCCTGGAAGTGTCCAAGGCCAGGCTGGACAGGGCTCAGGGCAACCGGGGCTGGTGGAAGGTGTCCCTGCCCATGGCTGGGGGTGGGAATCCTCCCAATCTTTAAGGTCCCTTCCAACCCAAACCATCCTGGGGTTCCATGGTGGAGATGTGGGAGCTGCACAGTTGGAGTTGCAGCCCTGGAACAGGGATCAGAGCTGTGTCAGAGCCTTCAGATCCCCCCAAACCAAGTGAGACCCCACTGTCCTCTGCGAGGAGCTGCCATTCTGTCCTCAGGGGATGCAGCCCTGGTCACCTCTGGAGCTGCTCCAGGGAGGGGACAGTGGCAGTGACATGGCCTGGCTTTGCAAGGGAACTTACCCAAGTGCCTGCATGGGTTTGAAAGTGAAACAGCTCCATGTGCTGCCCCTGGGCCTCCTGCCCCCGGCTGTAACATCCCGAAAAGTCTCTCTGGAGGCTTTTGGAGGAGTCCCAGTTGGTGACTCCAGCTTGAACACGTGTGAAAGAGAAACCTGCCCCTTCCCGCGGGTTGTCCCCTCCAGGCTCTCCGTGGGGTGTGTTGGGTTTCTCTGCCGTGCCAGGAGCACAGTGACCATCTGCTCGGGGTCAGGTTTCCTCCCTGGGCTTTGCCTGGGAAGTGCTGTTGCTCCACAGCCAGCCTGGGGCTGTTCCTCTCGCAGGATGTTCCCTCTGCACCACGTGCAGAGCTCCGGGCACGGCCACGGCACCGGATCCGGCCGTGGGCGGGAGCATCCTCTGGGATGCAGGACATGGCTGACCCCAGGGAAGGACCACGACCTGGGTGGTGAAGCTCCCTGGGACGGGGGGAAAGATGCTCCTCTTGCCCTTTTTTGACAAACCCACAGTGAATGCGTTGAGATGTGGGAGAGAACGTGGAGGGGAAGGTGTGTTGGCTGGGGAGGTGTCCAGCACGGGGAGAAATCCCACGTGAGAAATCCCACCATCCCAAATGGCAACTGCTAAAGCCACGCGGGGATGTGTCCCCACCTCTGGCTCCTCCAGAGTGGGACCAAAGCACTGGAAGTGTTCAAATCACGCATGGGTGTGGGACATGGGTCAGTGGGGACACGGCAGTGCCAGTCAGAGGTTGGACTCGATGATCTTGGGGGGCTTTTCCAACCTTCATGATCCCGTAATTCCATGGTGGGGCTTTGGATGGTGTCAGAGCTCCTGAGGTGAGGGGGCTGGTGGTCCTGGGGTGGGAGGGAGAGGGCAGGGAGCAGGGGAACGGTGGGATTCATGATGTCCTTCCCTCCCCAGACACTACCCGAAGCAATCCTTCACCACAGTGGCAGATACTCCCGAGAACCTGCGCCTAAAGCAGCAGAGTGAGCTCCAGAGCCAGGTGAGCACCCCAGAGCTCCACACTTCCACACTTCCCTGGTCCTTCTCCGTTATGTTTCTCTCTGGCTGATGTTTTTCTCCAGGGGTTCCATATTTTGGAGGTTTGGTCGGGGTCTGGCTGTAGGAGGTTCCTGGATTAGTGTCCTCGTTCGCTCATCCAGTGACAAGGTTGCATTTGTTGCTCCTGTTTGTGTCTGGAGTCCTGATCTCCTGCTCCCTCCTGCTGGGGCTGCAGCATTTTCCATTCTAGGATAATTCCCCAGGACAGGAGGACAACGAGGCTGAGTCTGTTCCCCTTAACCCAGACCTTGGGGTTTTGAGCTTGAGAGAGGGGCTGAGTATTTGATAACAACATGAAGAACTGTTCACCTCAACATGAGGAAGAACTTCTTTCCATGAGGGTGGCAGAGCCCTGGAACAGCTGCCCAGGGAGGTCATGGATCTTTCTCCAGAGATATTCCAAAGCCACCTGGACACGCTCCTGTGTCACCTGCTCCAGGTGACCCTGCCTGGGTTGGAGAGGGAGGTTGCACTGGGTGGTCTCCAGAGGTCCCTTCCAACCCTAAATCTGGGATACTGGTGCTTCCCTGTGCCCTCACACAGCTTTGGGGTGCAGGTCCCTCTCTCAGGTGTCCCCCATCCCACCTGTGTCTGCTGTTCCCTTCATCCCTGGCTGCTGGGACCTCCCAGAGATGGGAATGCAGCTCTCCCAGTCCCTGCCCCACACCAGTTTGCCTCTTCCCAGCTGCCATCCAGCCACACAAGCAGGTGAAGTGGCAGATTCTCCACCTGGACAGATGTTGACTCTCCAGGGGGGTATTTCAGGTAAACCCAAATCTCATGGGCCTTGAAAGCTCTGGCAGGCAGGAATAAACAGATGGAGGGATAAGGACTGGCACAGATAAGGAGTTCTCTCTGTAGTGGGAAGAGCAGAGCCTGCTGGAGAGGGTGTTGTCCAGACGTGTCCTGTTTTATCCCCTGGAGGTGTCCCTGGATCAGCAAAGTCCCCAGCCCTGGGCAGGGCGTGGGCTGGTAACTCCCAGTGACGTGGTGGGGACTGTCCTTGGGTGGGCCAGGGCGTGATCCCGGGTTTCCTTTTGTCCCAGAACGCTGAGAGCAGGAACTTTTGCAGGAAAGCTGCTGGAAGGGCAGCCCGGGATTTTCCATGGCATTTTGGGGATGAACTGGCGTATTTTGGGATTGGCACACTGAAGGATGCTCTGACCTTCCTTATTCTCTTCCCATTAGCCTGAGAGTGTCAGGAGCTGGGAAACAGATTCCCTGGGAATGCATCCAGGAGGAGGAGGAGAGGGAAGCTCAGACCTCACCTGCAGCAGGCAGAGCTGGTGCTGCCCGTGGGCTTGTGAAAGCTCAGCTTTCGCAAGGGCTCTTCCTCACAGGGAGTTGCCCAACAGCTCCCTGGCTTGCCCAAGTGCAGCTTGGCTCGGGCTCGGAGCTGGAGCCCAGCCTGGGGCTGGATTTGTGTCCGTGCGGCGGTGACAGGGACAAGGGGACACAATTTCCATGGTAACAGCCAGGATGCTGCTGCGCCGGCTCGGAGGCTCCAGCGAGGGGGGCTCCAGGCTCTTCCTTAGTTGGTGGGATTTAAAGGGCACCCAGGGGAGGGACTGAGCTCTGGAGGGACTTCCAGCCCCTTGCAGGGGACAGGGTGTCTCTTTTTCCCACCGTGCACCTCCAGAGGTCGGTCAGTACAGGACCCCTGGGACAGGAGCAGCTGTGCCCAGCTCCTGGGGGTCTCCTGGATTTTGGAGGATGGAGCTGGGGCAGCACAGGGCTGTGAGAGCCCTCTGCACCCTTGGCTGCACGTCAGAAGAGGGGCTGGGGTGCAGGCAGGGGCTGCCAGGCACCAGCACCCACCTTTTCAAAGCTGGACTCACACCAGGATGAGCTGCAAAGTAGGATTTCTGTGAGGTGGGTGGTGCTGGGAGGGATGCTGGGCCTTTGGGTGCTGGCAGAGCCCCTGCTGAAGGGCTGGGGAGGGATGCAGGAAAGGTGGGATGCAGGAAAGCTGGGATGCAGGAGGCAGGGAGGTGGCAAAGCCAGGTGGAAGCTGCCAGGCTGGATCACCAGCCCGGGGGAGGACAGATCCTAAACGCACTCCAGATATGATCTTAATTCCTCTCTGCCTTTGTTCTGCCTGCAAAGGGAGTCTCCCGCTTTCCAAGCTCCAAACACTTGTATTTCTTGGAGCATCCCAGCTGCTCTGGGTTATTGACAATCCCTTCTGCTAATTGCAGGAGCTGAGCAGAGCCCTGGGGATGGCATCGGTCACTCCAGCCCTGCCAGAGCAGGCAGGAGCTCTCAGTCCTGCAAACGAACTGCGTGAACTGGAGCTGTCGGCTGAGACAGGGAAAGGCTGGTGCAAAAGGCTGGCCGGCTCTGCTGGCAGCCTGGCAGGAGGCTCCTGCCCAGTCTGCCAGCTCCAGTGCCATCCAAAAAGCACATCCCAGCTCCGGCGGGACAGGCTGGGGCTGCACGTGCAGCTGCTGGTAAAATTCCAAGTGGGGGGAGGTCAGGGTCGTGTGGACAGTCACATCTGGCTTTCAGGCTTGTGTTTGTCAGCCAAACCCAGCCAGGGCCGAGCTCTCGGTCCTGTGTCCCCCTGGAGAAGCCCTGGCTGGGCTTCCCTGCCGTGGGAAAAGGGGGATCACTGGGTCTGTGTCCTCTGCCAGGGATTCCCAGCTGGTGGAGGGCAGTGACAGCGATGCTTTTCCCGGTCCTCTGGAGCCAAAGACTCCTGGGGAGTCAGGATCCTCGTGGATGACTCCGAGGAGGCTGATCGTACATTTCCTCTCCCAGTATACCCCATCGCTCTGCACTGGTGTGACTGGGAAAGGGTCACTGGGGGCTGTGGGTGGCAGGGACAGGGTGACAGGGGCAGGGTGCTGGGCACCTGTGTGCCATGCACAGGGCCGGGGTGACAGGGACAGAGTGACAGGAATAGAGTGCTGGGCACCTTCAGGGCCAGGGTGACAGGGCCAGGGTGCCGAGGGTGGGGTGCTGGGCACGTGCAGGGCGGGGGTGCCAAGGACACCTCCGTGCCAAGCCACAGTGGTTCCACGTCTCCGCTATTTGTGTCCCGCCGGGGAGGCGTCTCCCGTTCCGGTCACTGGAAGCTGCTGGATAATTTGTCCTGTGTGGATAAATGTGTCCCCAAAGTGACAGCTCTGGTGCCCACAGGCTGCTCCCGCAGCCCACGCGTGGCAGGGAAATTGCAGGGTCCCATCCCATGGCTCCTTTTCCGAGCCCCTCGGTGGGTGGGTTTGGGCACAGCCCTTCCTGCCCGAGGCTGGAGGGTCCCGTGGGTGGGAAGCAGGTGCCTGGATTCTGTTCCTCCTGTGCCAGCACCTCTGGGAGCTCCGTTGTCACCTCAGTGTCGGTGACAGCGAGGACGTGGCACAGGGAGGGTTGGATGTGCTTGAGCTGAGGGGTTGTGATGTGTGAAGGGCTGTTCTCCAGCTCCCTTTGGATAACACATGGATGCACATGTCACTCCCTTCCTAGCATGGAGAGGGAACAGTCACTCTGGGAAAATGAATTGTGGATCCCATTTTATTACTGTATTATTATTATCACTGTGGGATGCAGCCAGGCATCCCCATCCAGCAGCTTTTTAGGGCTAAACTCCTGTATCCTGAAAGCACGGGTAAAAAACCCACGGAAGGTGGGATTTAGGAGGGTGAAAATACAGAGCTGCTCAGAGGAGTTGCTTGGCCGTGGGTTTGGCTTCTTGCTTGGTCATTCCTCATCTTTCCAGCCTGCATTTCTTACAGCTCCTCAGCCCTGGGTGTGCAGCCCCCAGGGGTGCCCTGTGCCCTGTCCTGGGGGTGCCCGTGGGATGGTCCCTCTCCTGAACAGGATCTCCAGGCAGGACGGTGGGGCTGCATCCCACCCTCCCCAGGGAAACAGCCTTTCTGGGAAGCACAGTGGGTGGAGGACAAACACAGCCCCTGTCACTGGCCAAACTGGTTCCAGAGCGGCTGCGGGACTGAGTCACCCCCTCCTGACCCTGTCCCCGTGTGTCACCGGTTTTGTGTCACCAGTTTGGTGTCACAGCTCAGTTAACCTTTGGTTCCTCCTCACTGATGGTTAAAACCTCCAGGCTGCTCCTTCCCCCTCGGGGAAATCCGGGTTGTTCTTTACCCCAGGCAGCAGAAGTTTGTTCTCGCCCTCTTATTGCTCTGAGCAAACAGAGGTTTCAGCCCTGCAATGGGTCTGTGCTTGTGCCTTGGCACTCGGGGGTGTCAGTGCCCCCAGTGGGCTCTGCAGGGTCATTAAGCAGGGGGTCATTAAGCTTTTGCTTTCTAACAATGCGTTAGAGTCACAAATCCAGCATGACCTTGGTCATGCCATCTCTCCAAGGGTTCTGTGGCACCCCGTGCCCGTGGGGAAGGGCCGGGGGCTCTGATGGCTCCCACAGCTCCCCTGGGTTGCGGGATAGCAAGAGGGAACGCTGCGTTGGAAAGTTTGGGGGTGTCTGCACCACTGATCCCTGCCCAGGGAGAGCTGGAGCCTGGCATCCCCTCCTGCTCCAGGCAAAACCCCCTGCGGGGTGGGCACTGTGCCCCCCAAACCCTCCCAGGGTCCCTGCAGGGCCAGGTGGGGTGTGGGACACACGGAGCTGCTCCGAGCCTGCAGCTTCTCTGCAGCACAGAAACCACAGGGTCCCCTTTTTCCCTGGAAGTCTCTCGTGTCCCGTGTCCCTCTGGAGCAGGGAGGGGCAGGACCTGCCAAATGGAGGGGTCTGACCCGGCACTTCAGCACGGCTTGGATTCTGCTCTGGAGAGCCCGTGGAGCTCGTCTTGGCCTCTCCAAATATTGTAAAGGACTCGGCAGCCTTTCCTGAAAGGTGATTCCAGACCCAGCTGGGGGGTCTGCAGGAGCAGGAGAGCGTGAGGTCCTTGTCCGTGGGGAGTGCCAGGGAAAGGGGCCCGATCCCACCACACTCCCAACCCTCCTTCCCACATTTCTCTTGGCGTGGCACGTGGGATCTGCAAACCCCTTCCCCCGTGGGGCCAGCCCAGCCGAGCACCCCTCCTGGTGACCTTCCCATTGCGGTGCCACCACCGAGCCCTGCAGGGCACGGGGGGCAATCCCTGGGAAAGCTGCCACTGGATACAGCCCCTTAAGGCTCTTCCCTTCCCAGAGGGGCTCCTGACAGGGGGGCCAGGTGCCCCCAGGAGGGCGGAGGGGTCAGGATGTCTCTCTGCACGTCTGCTCCGTGCTGCCGTGGGAGCGGGGTGGGGTTGTGGCTGCCGGGCCCCGTTTCCTTCCCGCCCGTGGTTGGGTTTCAGCCTCTGCAGAAGCTGCTGCTGCTTCTGGGTGACCTGGTGGGAGCAGGGCCAAGGGCTGGGCAGCACATCTGGGCTCCGTCAGCTCCCTCTGGGGGAAAGCTGGAAGCTCCAGCCTTAGCAGCGCGTTATAAAGGCAAAAAGCGAAGGAAAACCGTGACTTTTCAGCTCCTGGAAGCGACGCTGATGTCAGTGGCTGCAAACAGAAGGAGGGCTGTGTTTTGCCAGCCTCCACCCTCCACACTCCGGTTTTGTTCCGGGTGTTTTCCCTCCCAGAGGTGGCTGAAGGTCCCTTGGCTGGAAGTGCCTTGGGAGGGGTGTGGGTCCCTGCATCCCATGGTCCAGCTGCTCCGTGGACGTGGGAAACGGAAAGCAAACCCGAGCTACCCCCAGCCCTGCTGAAAGAGAAACAATATCGTCAGGAGGAGTTGGTGTGTCCCAGCTCTTGGCAAACCCCCGTTTTGCCACTCCTGGATCCTCTGGGGGGTCTCCTGAGTGAGGCGAAGGCTCCGTTGGGAGCTGCTGCCCCCCCGTGCAGCCCGTGGGCCACGGTGAGGGGCTGCTGGTGAACCAGCCGTAGGATCCAGCTCTGCCCTCCCGTGTCTAACCCTGCTTTTTCCTTCTTTGTCCCCAGATCCGCTACAAGGAGGAGTTTGAGAAGAACAAGGGGAAAGGCTTCAGCGTGGTGGCCGACACCCCGGAGCTGCAGAGAATCAAGAAGACTCAGGATCAGATCAGCAACGTGAGTGAATCCCAATGATATTCCAGTGATATTCCAGTGATATTGCTGGGACCTGCCCGGCCCGGGGGGGCTCTCGGTGCAGCCAGGGGGGCACCACGCTCTGACAGCTGCTGACGGGCAGCCTGCAATCCTGGCAGCATTCATTCTCCAGCCTGTTTTCCTGGGCATCCTGTGGCACTCCTGCACCTCTCCCAGCTCCTCAGAGCTGGTGGATCCTGCGGCCGGATCCGAAGGGGTATCCAAGATCCTCAAGTCCGTGTTGGCTGTGAGAAATGAGAGGGGAGCAGCAGAATGTGGCATTTGGGGAGGGGCAAAGGTGGACCAGGGGCAGTTCCATCCACCCCTGGTTGTCACTGACACCCACAGCGTGGGCAGCACTTGGGATCATGGAGTATCCTGAGCTGGAGGGGACCCCCAGGGATCATCATTCCAACTCCTGGCCCTGCACAGAACCCCTTGCCGGGGGCTGGCTCGTGCCCCTCTCAGGCTCCCTCTGGCTGGTGTGTGTGTGAGGATGTCTTGTGGCTGCTGAGCGTTGCCATGGCGATGGAGGAGGATGCTCAGGCGCACGGAAACAGGAGGATGCACAGGAGGAGGATGCACGTCTGGCTGCAGCACTGGGCTGTGGGCTGTGGCTGTCCCTGCCCCCAATTCCCCCCCCTGTTCTCCCTCCAGCAGAACACAGGGAGTTCATTAACCTTTGGCTGCAGGTGAAAGTCACGTGTGTGGATTATCAAAGCTGTTGGGAAACCCTGGGAAGGGAAAGGGCCGGATTCTCCCAGCCCAGCCAACCCTTTCCGTGAGAAGCCTCTGGAGGATCCACGAGCTGGTGGTGTCTGTGAGCTCCTGTCCTGCCCCTGGCTCTGCACCTGGAGCTGCTCTTGCTTTTCCATCCATGGGAATCCCTGCCCTGGGGACAAAGTCCCTTGGTGGGGCTCCTGGGCTGTCCAGGGAAGGGGTCTGGGCTTGCTGGAATGCCCAGGGAGCTCACACACACAGAAAGCCCAAGCAGGGCAGGAGGGGGAGGTTTATTCCCTCTTCTTCTGCTCCCACTTCCCTGGCAAACACCGGTCTCTCCTCGGGGAACTGTGGGTTGTTATTGTCCCACCAAAACCCAGGGGAAGGCTCGGGAAAGGGACCTGGCTGGAAGATTTTCCCTGGGGCAGCTTCTCTGAGCTGGCAGGAGCCGAGCACAGCTTCCCTACCGTGGAGCAGGGCTGTGTCTGGGGAGAATCCGTGGAGGTTTGGGGGCATTGAACAACCCACAATAAATAACATCATAGAAAATATAAATAACCCAGCAGGGAGCTGGGCCCAGCCCTGGTCCCTGTGCTCAGCCCCCTCACCCTCTCCCAGCCACGGTCACAGTTTCCAGCAGCTTCCCTGGCGTCTGCTGCCAGCCCGGGGTGGCCGTGACCCACTTAGGGAAGACACAGAGACAAACCCCGTCCCTGCTCGCTGCCTGTCTCAGCCGCAGCATTCCAGTGCCAGCGGGGGCAGCTGGGCACAAAAGGGGCACAAAAGGGGGGCCCAGCATGGCCATGCCCCAAACTGCCCTCGCTGGGGGTGAGGAAACCCTCGCAGGAATGGAGCTGTGCAGAGGCTGAGCCCATCCTGGAGGCTGCCCCTGTTCCTGAGACGTTCCCAAGGCTGTCCCTGTTCCTGAGGTGTTCCCAGGGCTGTCCCCATCCTCCTGAGGGTCCCCACAGCAGCCAGGGCAGGGGGTGCTCCCCCCAAAGCCTTGCCCCCACCCCACGAGGGTGGCTCTGCTCCAGGCTCTGCCCGTGCCCAGCTCCTGCCGTGGTGCCCTTCAGGAAATCACTGTTTAACCAGCAGATTAACAGGCTCCACGTGCTTCCCGGTGGGAATTCATTCATTAACACCGCGGGGTTAATTTTTACTGCCCGGGCAGCCGGGGCAACCCTTCCCCCTGCCCACTCTGGGTCCCCCCGTCTCTGGGGTGGCGGGTTGCACACCAGGCTTGCTGTCTGCAGTGGGGGTTCCTAAAGGGGCTTTTTGTGGTTTGGGAGCCTGGTCTTGCATGTCATCCTGAAAAATTCCCGTATCCCACCCAGAGGACACTGAAACCTCCTCCCTTCTGTGCCCCAGACAGGGCTGAGCAAATGTCCCTGTGCTCTGGGC
>VWZF01006073.1:449884-475016 GCA_013396755.1 Sclerurus mexicanus
GGGGGGGGGGGGGAGAAGCCCCCTGGGGCTACCAAGGGAGGTTTGGTGGTGGCAAAGAGGAATGACCTGGGATGAGCTGAAGGCTCAGAGAATAATGGAATCATTAAGGTTGGAAAAACCCTCCAAGATCCTCCAGTCCAGCCATTCTCCCGGCACTGCCCTGTCACCACCAACCCCAAGTGCCAGGTCCACCTTTTTTTACCACTCCCAGGGCTGGTGACTCCTCTTCCAGGACCTGACCGCCCTTTCCACGAAGGAATTTCCCCTAGTATCTAATCCAAACCTCCTCTGGCACAATCTAGGGCCGTTTCCCCCGGTCCCGCCGCTTGTTCTCTGGGTGAAGCCGTGGATGGCGGGGCAAGCTCTGCCCTCTCCCACCCCTGCCACCCCTCCCGTCCCATCCCCGCAGATCAAATACCACGAAGAGTTCGAGCGGAGCAGGATGGGCCCGAGCCCCAGCGAGGGCTCCGAGCCGGAGCGCCGGAATTCCCAGGAGGGCTCCAATTACCGGAGACCCGCGGAGCAGCAGCACCAGCCGCCCCACCTCGCCCAACCCACCGCCCCAGGTGAGCCCCAGGGTGGGGGCCGGGGGGAAAGCCGGGGCTTTGTGAGCGGCTTTTCCGTGCCCCCCGGCATCCCACTCCACGCATCCACCCTTCCCTCCGCAGCCTACCAGCAGCAGCCGCCGTCCCAATCCTATGGATACAAGGAGCCGGCAGCACCGGCCTCCACGCAGCGCAGCGCTCCGTCTGGAGGAGGGGTGAGTGCAGCCCCCCAGCCCACCCCATCCCCGGGGAGGGAGGGTTTGCTCTGCCCGCCGCCCGCTCCTGCCCGAGGTGGGGAAGGAGCAGTTTTGTCACGGCATTCCCAGGGAGAATTCCCAGTCCCTGCTCCCGGGGGCTGCCCTGCCACTGCCCCACTCTCTGCCCGCCCCCCCAGAAACGTTTCCGCGCCGTCTACGACTACAACGCTGCGGACGAGGACGAGGTTTCCTTCCAGGACGGCGACACCATCATCAACGTGCAGCAGATCGACGACGGCTGGATGTACGGCACGGTGGAGCGCACGGGGGACACGGGCATGCTCCGTGTGTGTCCCTGGATCCGCCCCAGCGTCCCTTCTCCGCGTGCTCCGGTGCCTCCGCGCGTCCCTGTGTGTGCCCGCAGCCTGCCCCGGGTTCTCTCGCCAGCTCAGCTCCGCGGTAGCCCCGGTGGGCTCGGGGACTCTCTGCAGGGCCGGCAGGGGCTCGAGGGGCCAAAGTGCCGCAGCGTCCCTGCTCCCTGGGGCTCCCTCCTCTCCGGGGCTCTCCTGGCCGGGGAGAGCAGCCGGAGCTGCCGAGATCCCAGAGAAAAGAGGGGGAGAGCCTGTTAGGACCAAATTGCCCCCACCCCGGCAGGGCTGGGCGGCGGAGTCTGAGGGATGCTCGTCCCGAGGGTGCCCTCGGCTGCAGGGATGGGCTGGAAGCCTCCCCCTGCCCGGCTCCGGCTCCTCCCGGCTCCTCTGCACAGTTCCCGTTCAGTCCTTGCTCCCTTCAGTCCTAAAAATCAGGAAAACATTCGCAGTTGAAATCTCAAACAAAATCTTTGTCCTCGGGATTCCAAGCAGCTGCTCTGGGCAGCCCTGGAAGTGGCTCTGGCTGCCCCGTTCCGTCTCCCCCATCCCTCCAGGCTGAGCTGGGAGAAGCTGGGGTTGCTTTGCCTGGAAGCTGGAGCTGGGCTCACCCCCCTGCAGCTCCAGCTCCCCCTGACCAGGGTTTGGGGGTCCCCTGGAAGCCTCTTCCCCTCAGAACCGGCCGCTCCCCGAATTCACTGAGAATCTTCCTGCTTCTCTCTTGCTGCTGGTGGGTTTTTGGGACCCTCCTGAGCCTTCCGTCTGCTGGGAGGATGGTCTGGGGAGCCAGCAGGACCAGCCCCCATCCCTGTGCCTCCTCTGAGCCGGGTGAGAAGGATCCTTCCCCTCTGGGACCGACCTGGGTGAGTGTGTCCCCCTCCAGCACCTTGCTCTGGAGAGATTGGGCACCCTGAGCCACCCTGCCCCTCGTTCCCAGCGCGGGGGGCAGCTTTTGGGACCACCACCGACTTGGAATCGTGTCATGGACCAAAATCTCAAAGCACATCCCTGTCCCCTTCTCCTCTGGGCTCCGAAGGTCCTGGAGCTGGTCGGGGTCGGTATAACTGGAAGCCTGTGTGGGGAGGGAGGGGTGGGATGCTCCTCTCCTGGGTCACAGGAGCGGGACATGGGGACACGGGTGATGTCCCCTCGCTGGGCTGCACCAGGACGCTTCCAGGGGGAAAGTGCCGCCTTTGCTATTCCCCAAGGAAAAGAGAGAATGCAGGGACCAAAGAGGCGGAGCTGAGCCATTCCCTGTGCTTGCAGTGCCCTTCCTCAAGGCACGCGGGGCTGCAGGGCTGGCTCCTGGGTGGTGCTGGCATCGGGATGACCGGGATCGAGGGCTACTGGAGCGGGGAGGGGGTCCCTGGCAGGGCAGGGACCCCCTGGGAGGGCTTGAGACAGGGAAAGAGGAGCAGCGTCTTGCTCCTGGCTCGTTCCCCAGCCGGCTGCCATGGGATGGGGGAGAGTGACAGGGGTTTGGGGTGACGTGGGGCTCCCAGGAGCAGCCAGGCTGGGCTGTCCGGGATGGGAATCCCGGTTGGTGCTAAAACAAGGGAGCACAAGAGCAGGGAGGGGGCGGCTGGGCAGGGGCACCCACATCTCCCTGCTGATCCTCTTCTTAGTCACGTTCTCGTCTGGGAATGGGGGCGGGAGGGGGGATCAATGTGAATAAACCGTTTTTTAATGGACCAAATAACACAGGCAGTTCCGTTTTGGGATACAGACCTTTTTTTAAGGCTACCTTGAGACCACTGTCCCCAATCCTCCCCCTCCCGTGCCCTGCCCCTTCTCCCCTGCCGTGGGAAACAAACCTCTTACTGCTTCATTTCTGCCTTTTCTCTCAACTTATGCACTTTTTTGCCTTTTTTTCATAGCCGAAAAGCACCTAAAACCTGTATTTAAAATAAATAAATAAATGAAATAGTAAAAAAAAAAAGAAAATGAAAAGCTGAACTGCTTCTCATCACGTGTAAAATAGTCCTCATCCATCCCAGCTTCCCCGGGTGCGTCTCAGTGCTGAGCTTGGAACGTGTTTTTTTCGGGATCCGTCGCTTCATTGGGGTTTGTCCGTGTGTCCTCCTTCCCGTGGGCTTGAGCACCCACCAATAAAACATGTTATTTGGCCTTTTTATCCCAAACCATCGAGTGGAACAATCCGACCGATTCTCTGCCCGGTTTCCTCGGATGGAAAATAAAAGTCTAATTTTTACCTGCTGATTGTGCTGCCTTTTGATTGCCGCCGCTTTCCCGGCTGTTTTCCTGCTTCCTTGGGACACAGTGGGGATTTTGGGATTAGGGGAGGCTGCCTGAGCTGGGTCATCGTCTGGCTTGGCTCTGCTGGGTGCTCTGGGGATCCACGTGGGATGCAGCTCCTTGGCTCATCCCTGCTCCAGCCAAGGTGCTGCCACCAAGTTCCCTTGGAATTCAGCCCCTCCAGGTGGGATTTTCAGCAGCCACAGTGTTTAGCGGTGGGGGGAACAAAGAAAATCCGAAAGGTGTGCGGAGGAGGATGTTATTTTTCAACGGCACTAGCCAAAAAAAACCAAGGGAAATAAAGCAGCTCCAAAGGATGGGGGGGTCTCCCAGGAACACCGGGCTGGAAGGGGAGTTCACAGCGGTCCTGCTGTGCCTTTGCCACGGCCAGTTCTCCTTCTTTCCCCACAGCATGGCCCTGTTCCAGCTGCAAACGGGGGGTGCCATCCCTGTGAGCCCCCCACGAGCCGGGCAGCAGTTTGGGAAGGCGCGGGGCAGGGACTGAAGGGCAGCAACCCCCCCGCAGGCAGGGAGGCACCGCGGCTGCCCGCCCGCGTTTATTATCCCTTTATTTCCCTCCTGCCTGCTGGAAAGCGGCTCCATCAGCTCCGGCATCATCTCTCCATCCTGAGCGAGCCGTGCCGGGGCTGGCAGGGGAGGACGCAGCAGCTGCAGCCCGGAATCGCAGCCCGAGCCGCGGGGAGCCCCGCAGCCCCTCTGCCCGGCGCCTCCTCCCTCACCATGCTCGATATTTTCATCCTGATGTTTTTTGCCATCATCGGCCTCGTCATCCTCTCCTACATCATTTACATGCTCTAGAGAGATGCCGAGGGAGGGGGATGCGGCTCGGCATCAGCCTCGCAAGCCGAGCCTCCTCCAGGTGAGCCGGCTGCTCCTGGCGGCAATTCCTGGGAAGGAGCGTGCTCGGGAAGGGGGGAGAAGGGTCAGGTCGGGGGCAAAGCCGTCGGCTTTGGCTGCCTGGGCTGGAAGGAGGGCACGGGGGACGGTGGGGGCCGAGTTTATAAATCAGGCCACTCGGGCCCGGCCATTGCGTGGCCGCTGGTTGCCTTTCGGGGCCCCTTCCCACTTGGAAAAGCTGCTGCGTGCAGCAGGAGCCCGTGGCTTTTGTTCGCAGCAGGGAGAGGAATCAAACAGCAAGAAGGGATCCTCGCAAAGGGGGTGGGGGTGCCCCGGGGGAAGGGGGGGCTCTGCCTGTGCTCCCTGTGCCCCCACCCCGAGCTGCTGCCACCCTTCCCCATCATCTCCCCGTCTCCCACGGCTCCGGGCCCAGCTCAGACCAGCCTCTCCTTTCTCTTCCACAGCCTCTGCCCCGTCCGTGTCCGTCGGAGCCTCCTGGAACGGCGTTAACCTCTGCGAGCCCCGGAGGGGATGGGGAGGGGGCCGCCAGGGGACCACTCCCTGTTCCCGGTGGCCCCCACGGTGTCCCGGTGGGATGGGAAGGGTCCTGCCCGCCCTGGGTGCTGGATCCCCTCGGGATGGGCGTTTCCGAGGTCGCCCATCTGGGCTGCGTTTTAGAAAAGCGCTTATATTTTTGACGCAAAATTGTGGAAGGAAACGGAATAAAGAGGAGTGACACGGGAGAGGGGAATGTTCAGTGCTGGAATGCACCCCCTGGATCCACTGGGATGGGAGGCTTGTGGCTCCCGGGGCAAATCCAGTGTGTGTGGAGAGATCCAAGGTATCCCATGAGCCCTGGGAATGGTGAGAGATTGGAAAACCGGGCTGGGACCCTTCTGTGTCCCCAGCAGGAGCAGCAGCCCCTGGGGAGGGGTCCCTGCTCCGCGTGGGGTGGGTCCCAACCAGGCACTTCCCTGCCTGGATTGTCTGTGCCAATCCTCACCCAGGTTTTGGGGAAGCTCCAGGAAGGTCTCGGATAGAAAAAGGAACGTTTTTAACGCAATGGAAATTTCTGTGGGGTGGAAAGAACATTTCAGAGCTTCATTTCCCCCTGCTTAGGGAGGCCTGGGGAGGTGTTTGGGGCATCAGGGGGGTTTTTCCTGCCCTGCATCAATCCCTGTGCTTACACCAGGCAAAGTTCCCTTATGCCTGATGTCTCCCAGGGTTAAATGTATTTTCTTAAGCAACAAACACCTGAAATACCCATCATGGCAGAAGCTACTCGTGTCACTTTAGTTCACCATGGAACCACCACACAAATGGGTGGGAGAGAACAGGACCCAGTGGGCCTGGATATGCTGGAATCAGCTGCTGTGACTTTCAGGAGATGATGTTTCCAGGAAAAAAAGAGGGATTTCGGAGCCTGGGAATGCTGGATGTGGTCAGTGTTGCCAGCCGAGGCCTCGACGCTGCAATTTCCTGTCAGTAAAACTCCTGGGAGAAACTCAAAGCTGGCGATTTTGCTCCCCAAAGCCCGGTGGTGCCCTGTGGAGCTCACCCCGGCACCACACACAGTCGGAAACCAGAAACTTGGAATATTCTGGGAGGAATTTCTTCAGGCCTAAGCCATGTTCTCAATAACCCCCGCTCCTGAGGCGGCGCCTCTGCCAACATCTGCAGCCACTGGGAGCGAGGAGGAATGCGTGGAATGGAAACTCAGCTGAGTGTGAAACCAGGAAGGATCGTTTTCTCTGGCTCCGAGGCTCCTCTCCCCTTACAAACCCTCCAGCTATGCGGAACAGGCCCTTCCTCCCTGCTGGAAGGTGAAGGGAGCCAGCCCAGCAGCTGAGGGCTTGGAAAAGGGATTGGAGCCGAGGCAGGAGAGAGACAAACAGCCCCAGCGGGCAGGGGCAGCGCTGGGGTAGATGGGATGTGGTGCCCCAAGGGCTCAGGATGCTTTTTGCTTCTGGTCCTGGGTGGTTTTATCCACTCCCCTCAGCACCAGGCAGAAGGAAAATCCCTGTTTCCTGAAGTATCCCCATTCCAGCTCCTCTGGCACTGCTGGGGTCCCCCCAGACCCCATTTGGCGTTTAATCGTGAGAGCTGATCCAGGGGGGTGTTGGAAAAGGGGGCTGCAAGTGTGGGGTCCTTTTAGAGTTCAACCCAAACTTGGGGAGACTTGGGGAAGCAAACCACAACCACAAGGACCAGCTGAGCCCTGCAGGTCCCAGACATCACTGGGCTGGGTCTGAGCATCAAACCTTTGCGAAGGAAAGCCCTCGTTTTCTGGGAATGTTGCGAAAACTAAGGCCAAACCCTGCCTGAGCTCCCGTGCACACAGGGCCCGGAGCAGTTGCTCACAATTAATAATGCCATCGATAATTCACAGGGGGCAGCCACACACGAGTGCCCTTCCCACAGGCAGGGTCTGCTGCTCGTGCATTTCCCCCCTCTTGGCTGCTCCCTGTGAATCAAAGAGCTCCCTTTTCCCGTGTGGCTGCGCTCACATAATGGCATCCCTTGTGCCGGGCTGGAATTGCCGGGCTGGAATTGCCGGGCTCTGTAGCCCCATCCCCGGAGGTGACCCTGCAGTGGGCACAGGGACACACACCGGGCCCAGGCTCCGCTCCATCCCTCTGCCTTCCTTCCTCCATCCATCCATCCATCCATCCGCCGGGATTGTTTACTGGGAGCCATCCCCGAGGAGAAAGGGAGGCAGAGCCAAGGAGCAGGGGACATTCTGCCCCGGCTGCGTTTTCCCACTGCTGCTCTCACTTCAGGGCTGTTTCCTCCGGCTGGTTTGAGTCCGTGGGGATCAGCCCGGACACGTTCAGTTCCCCGAGCAGAAACGAGAGGCTTTGACTTTTCTCTCCCTTCAGAAATCAGGCGTAGCTGCAGTTCCCAAATATCACCTTCCAACAGCGAGGGGAAAGGGGCGTTCCAAGCGCTTTCCAGAAGGTTTCACCTCTGCCATCTACCGGCACCTGCAAGGACCCTCCGCAAATCCTGCTTGGAATTGTGTGTTCAACTAAACGTGGAGGAATTTTGAACCCTCAGACTTCCAAGCAAATCATTCCCGAGCTGCTCCCAGCTCGTTCCTGGTGGATTCAAGTGGGGGCAGCTGAGATAAATTGGTCTCAACTTCAGCTGCTCTGACGCTTTCAAAGCTAAACGGGGCTCCCTGAAGATAAAACCTGGTCCTGAAGGAAGACGGAAACATTTGGAAAGGGATTGTTCAGGTGGAGAAAGCAGCTCTTTAATAACCTGAAGGAAACAGCCACGTTGTAAAGAGCTCCCAGAAAGTAAGTGCTTTTTATTACTATCTCATGCTTTTGTTTTGAAGGCAATAGAGCAGAAAATCAAATCCCTTTCAAAGTAGAAAACATTTATATGTTTAATGAACCAGTGACCTAATTAAATGTGCATTTAATGGGTGTCTTCAACTTGGCAAAGTCCTGTGGAGGCCAAAACACTTCAACAGTTGTTACCTGGGGCAGGGGGAGGGATTTGAAGCTTCTTCTTCTTTATAAAAACCTGGAGATTGAGGGGGAAAAATGCTTTGCTTGGTCAAAGCACTTGAACTACTTTCAGGAATCACCTCTTGTTATAGCTGAGCATACAAACTATGGAGTATTTCTGTCACAGAACCTCTGAGCTGGTGAGAGAGACTGACAAGCTGGAAAAATGTAGCTGTGCTCCTCTAATCCCATCCATCTCTTTCTCCTCCAACTCCCAAGAGAAAACAAATTTAGAAGATCAAAATGTTTTGGGTTCTGAACTAAGATAACATTCCTCAATTGGTGTCTGCACATCAGATATGGAAACCATGTCATCTTTATGGTGTGTGCAAACATGCACAGTGGGAAAAGAAGGCAGTTTGTGTTCCCAAGGGGGAGGCTCCAGGCTGCTTCCTTGGAGGAGCAGAGCACAAGGAACTCCATGGCAAAGGCCTGCAGTTCCCAAAAAGCTCCTTGAGCTCGTTCAGCTGGGTTGACACGGGTGGTCCTAAATTCTGCCACTCCAGCTCTTACTGGAATGGGAACTTAGGAAATAATTGGACACTTCTTTGCAAATGCTCAAATAAAACCCCAAACAAACTAGAAGCAAGAGTCTATAAAACTCAGGCGGTGCTGCTGTAGCTCCTCATGGCCATGCAGAGGATTTCCTTGTGGAAGTTTGCTTGTGCGTTCACCAGGTGAAATAAATTCAGCAAGCTGCTGTCCTCGTCGTGGTGCCCCCCTGCCAGGGCAAAGCAAACCAGGGAGCACCATTAGTGGAGCTGGACAACTTCAGGCAGGTAAACTCCCAAGGTGAACCTTGGGCAGTGCCCTCAGCAGGGCGAAGCAGCAGCTTCACTGCAGCTTTAGGCTGTGGTTTATGATCAGCCCCTGCACCTGATGCCAGGACAGCTGGGAGGGAACGCGGGAGACTCTCCCCAAAATTCCTGCACCAGCCTGTCCGAAGGCACACAGGAACAATTGTGTGTTAAGAGAAAAATCTGTCTGAGCTGAGCAGGATGTTCATTGCTCCAGCTTCCTCAGGGCTGGCAGGCTGAGCACAGGCAGCAGCTGCAGCTGGTGGGGGTTTAGGCACAGCCCAAGCGCTCCTTGGGCCCAGCACCCCAGTAGGACAGGCTTTAAAACACTGTTGCTTCCACCATCCCTGGCACCAGGAATCCCTTAGCAAGAGAAACAGGGTAAAATAGGTGTTTCTTCCCAATTATGGCACTTGATTGATAATTTTTTTCTTGCCCAGAGAAGCTGTGGCTGCCCCTGGATCCCTGGAAGTGTCCAAGGCCGGGTTGGGCAGGGCTTGGAGCACTCTGGGCTGGTGGGAGGTGTCCCTGCCCATGGCAGGGGGTGGCACTGGGTGGGCTTTGAGGTCCTTCCAGCACAAACTGCTCTGGGATTCAACAAGTCTATGGTTTTATGTTACCAAAACCCTTCAGTCTCTCCAGTATGGCTCTGCCTGGTGAGGGAGGGAAGGACAGACTGTTCCTTGATGCCATGGTCAGCTCCTGATTCAAGAGCAGGGCCAGGCCCACAGGCCAAGTCTTACCAGCCAGCACTGACTGCAGCATGTCCATGAGCATGTGGGCAAAGGCATTCTCCAAGCACTGCAGGAAGTTGTCTCTCTCCCAAGAAGTGCTGAAAACTCTGCAGACCTTTTGCATCATTTTCACTGCCCAGTCCATGCAGTAAAAGTCCTTCTCACACACCTGAGGGGCACAGGAAGCATTAAAAATGCACCACGAGACTGATGCAGGATCAAAGCTTGGCATTAAATATCGATTCTGCAGCGGTTGTGCCACAGCCTGGAAAATCAGGGGTCATGAGGACACAGCGGTTGTTGTGGTTGGCATGGAGGGGCTTCTGAACCTTCTGCTAGTGGTGTTTCTCCTCAAGGACAGGCTTGCCAGCTTCCAGGGGTGTGCTGGGCAGGGAGCAGAGGGTGGAAGAGCACCCAGCCTCTTGCTGGGCTTGCTCCTGGTGCGTGGGAGTAGGTGGGGAAACTTTTCAAATGTGAGAAAGCAAACCTGGGGGTAAAGAGACCGTTCAGTTGTACTCACCAGAGCCATGAAGACAATGAGCCTGGCCAGCTCCACAGCTCTGCCATTCACAGCTTTGCTGGCCAGGAAAGTGAAGCAAATGTTGTTGCCACTCAGGAGGAGAAGCCGAGCGTTGTTCTCCATGAGCCACTCCTGGGGAACAACTTGGTAGTGGAAGAGAGAGGGCTTTAGTCACCTTGGGAGAGAAGGAGGGGCAACAAAAGGGTGCAGGTAATTCCTCCCAGCAATAATGAGAGCTCTTCACTGCGCTTTGTGACCCAACCTCACCCCAAACCGCCTCTCGGTGTAGCTGTTGATTCTGGCTGGAGCGAACATCGTGTTTTCAGCTTACACAGCTTGGGCAGTGTTTCCCTAATAATTCAAGGCCAGATTGGAGTTTCAGAGGTCTGCATGAATTCCTAAAGTGTTCCTCCGTGGGGAAAGGCAGCCCGAACGTGGCACTGGGATTCTCCCATCGCAGCTGCTGCCTGCATTCCCAGTGTGATGGCTTTTCCCATTCAGCCATAGCTACAGTGAGGAATTTCACAGCCCGTTTCCACCCCGGAGTGGAGTCTGAAACACACTTAGAGCTGGACTTGGAGGATGGGAGCATATATAATCCAGGCATTGATGACAAAGGCAAAAACACACCTGACAGCTCATCCACAAGACTGATAACATCATCTGCTGTCCATTCTCTGGCTTCTGTGCCATACAGCAGCTTAATTGCTTCAGCTAAACCCTTCAGACTGGTCTCATCTGTCGGCCTCTCTATCATTTTCTGCCACACCACGTATCCTGAGCAATATATTAATCACAACTGCGAGTAAGTGACATTTTTTTCAAGCAGGCAGTTCTAAAGTGAGCCTTACAGCAGAGGAGGGGAATCCAGGTAACACAGCTCAGGCTTTGTGACAGCCAGATTATTTGCCATCTGTCATTTGAGCAGGGACAGTGGGAGTTGCAGCATGAATCGAATTTAAAGAAACCCAGGTTTTTAATAAGGAAGTGAGGAAACACCTTTTCCTTCAGGGAAATGGATGTTGCTTTGAGGTGGATTTGAGCTAGCTCTGCCCTGAGCGGGGGAGAAGAGAGGGACAGAGGTGTCACTTAATTTCTTCACTTGAATTGGGACTTTTATATATTTATACATGTATATCTGTGTGTATATGTATCTATGAGGTCTGGTTGAGCAGAACAAAGTTTCTCCTAGGCAATACAATTGCTTCAGTGGCTTCCCACCCCAGAGGGTTAGGTGGGATATTGGGAAGGAATTCTTCCCTGGCAGGGTAGAGAGGGGCTGGGATGGATTTCCCAGAGAAGCTGTGGCTGCCCCATCCCTGGAAGTGTCCAAGGCCAGGTTGCAGCAATCTGGGCTGGTGGAAGGTGTCCCTGCCCATGGCAGGGGGTAGGACTGGATGGGCTCTAAGGTCCCTTCCAACCCAACCCATTCTTCGATTTTACTACAATTACGTTTTATTTGCATAAATCTTGGGGCTTTGCTGCATCCTGCAAGGAAATCTCCTCCCGAGGGCCCCAAACTTTGCAGGTGAACCCCCCCAGGTAGTCACCATCCAGAGGGGACGCTGGCCCAAAGATGATGTAGAGCAGCCTGGCCTGGTTGACGATGGGCCACGGCTTCAAAATGCGGGTGAGCCAAAAGGCGGAGTCGCTGCGGTGGATCCAGTGGGTCAGCAGGACCCTCCTGCAGTACAGCCTGATCCTCAGCTCCAGCTTCCTGGCACTGCCTGGGGGCAACACAAATGGTCAGCTTTCCGTGGGAAGAGAAAGGGGGACTTCCTTAAAGCTGCCCCAAAACCTTTGAGGTAACTCAATTAAATCTTCAGCTGCCCCAAAAACCTTTGAGGTAACTCAATTAAATCTGCCCCAAAACCTTTGAGGTAACTCAATTAAATCTTCAGCTGTTCCGTGCTGAATTTGGCTCTTTCGGGTACAACACTCCAATTCAGGCCGTGGAATGTGTGGATGCAGCCTCTGCAAGGGCTCTCAGCTGTGGTTTCTGGGGGTTTTGGAGTAAAAGTGTTCCACAGAAATCCCCTCTTCTGTGCTGGGCAGTGGGAGAATTTCTTGAGAGGCGTGTGCCACATCAGAAATGCAAAACCTCACTTTTTAATGCCTCATTTTGATTCTGAAGTGGCTCTTTTCCCACTGCTTTCACTGGTGGGCAGCAGGAAAGAGTCAAACCCAGGTTGCTGTCCATGTAGAGACACAACTTGTGCTTTGGATTGTTAAAGGAATGACTCGGAAAACCCTAAAGGCCTCTCAAGACAACTCTCTTCACTAGAGTGCAGAGTCAAAAGCCCTTATCTTCGGGTTTGGTGGAGCAAAAATAGCTGTATTCATTGCTGGGAAGGCCAAGTGCTCACTTTAGGCTGCCCAGAGGGCCAACACGACTTGTATGAGAGTCAGGAACAAGGCTGAGCTCAGCTGAACCCTCTCCATTTCACACTCCTCTTGTTTGCAGTAAGCAAGAGCCACTTCCTGCCTCCTCTGTGCTGGCACCGTTGGATTTTTTTAGGCCTCCTGGCTGCTTGGATTACCTGCTCTGCTGCTGACCACTGTCTGCACTTTCCTGGCTAAATTGCTCAGCTCCCAGAGGAAGTTAAAAACCCGGTGGCACTCGAGTTCATCCCAGCCTGCTGTCAGGATCTGAAGGTGGCAAAAGAAAGGGGGTGAGAAGGAGGGGATTGAGCAGAGGTTTAGATGCCAGTGCCAGTCCTCACAGCAGGTAAATACAGTCCTGCAGTTCCCCTGCACGTCATGGCACAGGTTGTGCTTCAGCCCCGTGACTCCCAGAATCAAAAGCTGCCAATGGTGTCCCAAGGGTTTTGAACCTTCTGTGGGAAAGGTCACGCGGGTATTTGCTCCAAAGACAAATGCCCCAGCACAAGTGGTCATCTGTTATTTTTTCAGATTTAAAGTTTTTAAATTTTTTAAAATTAATTCTAAATTTTTCCACAAGTGACCTGAACTCTTCTGGCCTAAGATGTGTGGAGCCATTCCCTCTGAAACTCCTGAGCAGTGAGTCTGAAGCTGTGTCATGAAATGCTGCCTTTCTCCCGTGTCTTCCTAGATAACAAATTGCTAATCAAAATCCTGACTGGCTGGGAGTGAAATCCAGGCCAAGGAATTCTCAAGAGTCAAATCAGCAACTTTCACCAGCAGAAAGGAAATTCAGAGAACTGTGTGAACAAACACCATCCCCCTACACCCCCAGAACAGCTTATGCTCTAAAAATCTTGCAAAACACAGATTAATTTAGAAAACTACCTTAGTTTTCTTTTATATTTGTGGCACTCGCCTCATCCTACCTAAGGATACTGTACCTGTAAAAACACCCCGTAGCACCTTAGCCCCATACAATGCAAAGGACTGGCACAACCATTCAGCTTGAAACAGGAAACCTGCAAGTGCAAACACCAGGGATTTATCTTAATTGACCATAAATTAGCTCCTGGGCTTGAAAACTCTCTGTGGTCCTTGTACACCTCAGTACTGATCAGAGAGGTCCAGAAGATTCCTTGTTGTATGAGGAAATGGGTTGTGGTGCCTGTGTTATGGTTGGGCACTCAGTTAAAACTGTGCTCATACGGGTGTGCAAAAGGTCTCTGGGAAGAGAAACCTGGTTTCCAGGGAGCAAACACTCTGTGGAGAGAATTCCTGGTGGAAAGGTGAGAACCACCAGTCTGGGACCAGGGAATCTCAGTAGAGCGGCCTCACCTTCAACACGCTGGCTTTTTATTCTGTATTATAATGGATTTATTATTGTTACTATGGAGAGGCTGATTTCCAATCAACACGTTGATTTTTACAGCGGTAATAAACTGGAGCAAAGGGACTGTGGAACTGAACGAGACGTTGCCTCGCAGCAAAGGTGTTGTAAGTGCAAAGACAGGGAGGAACGGCAGGAGGGGAGGTGGACTTACCTCTGAGAGTACCTTGTGCACATACTTGAGCCTGTCCCTGGTGGGCAGCAGCAACGTGCACCTCTTGAGCAGCAGCCCTGGGCCAGAGGGGGAAACAGGCACAACTGGAGTAAACTTACACAGCTCTGAGTAAACTTACACAGCACACGCGTGGCTGGGGTGGCTGCAGCATCCCCACTGCCCGTGGGCACCCACCAGTGAGGAGAATCTGCTACTCCGAGGTGAAAAGAGCAGCACAGAGTAGGGGTGTGTGCTCGGAGTGGGAGCAGCAGGGACATCTTTTCCCAAAAGGAATGTTTTCAGGGAGCGCTGTGGGCTTTCCTGCACCGCAACTGGTGCTCTAAATAGCAAATGTTCTGAGCTGTGTTCATGGAAAACGTTGCTAAGAGGGGATTTGTTTTCCTAGGCAGGACAGGGGGGATGTGTTTGGGATGTCAGGCTGGAGCTCGTGGTTGTGGGGAAGAGCTGGTTGTTGAGGAGAATGTCTTCTACACCCCTGAGAGAAACTGGGTTAACAGCTTGCACCCCAAAACCTTTCACCAGGATAAAATACGCGTATTGCTTGTTAATTAAGCAAGAAATCCACAGAAGAGCATGAAGTTTTCAGGGGTGGGGGGGGAAGCAAAAAAGACAAAACTTTTCCCCCCTGATTTTTGCCTCCTAAAAATACAGCATTTTTTCCAAGGTCAGCAAGCCCTTTATGAATTTACTGTGGGTTTAAATTGGCTCTTTCCTTCTTTAGAAGTGTGTCAGCATTCCTGCACGACAGCCATAATTTATTCATCAGTCTCAGACGTGATCCAAAGCTCAGTCAAGTCAATTTTTCCCTGACTAGACCAGACTTTGGAGAGAATTCCCTGAGGAACAGCTGTTAGGACAGTGTGGCTGCACATCAGGATAGAGCCACCAGTGCAGGGAAAAGAAAGTCCTTTTTCACTCCAGTTTTTCCTGCTGCAAAGTAAATATTGATTTTACTACTGACCTTAACAAAACCGTTCCCCTGAGCCTCCCACTGGGACACACACACGGCCAATGATTTTATATTTTTAATATGTTGTGGTTTATTACCAGAGGTACTACAGGGATGGGTTCACACCTACACTGGAAGCAGGAGTTGCCATTTTGTGTGAGGCTACTACAAAGCTAAAGCTCATTTTGATTTTCTTTTTTTAAGGACTATGGAGTTTCAGGGCTTAATTTTAAAAAGGAAGCACTAAGATTGCTTTGAGATACCTCAAAACCTCCATGGTTCGCTTACAATGGGAGATTTTGGGCCTAAATGAGTTTAGCAGCTTTCTTTTACCTTGTATAATTTAGTGTCTGAAATGCCTTTATTTAATATCTGAAGTTCAAGGCATATTTATAGTTCTGGATCTCACTTTGGCATCACTTGATTTCTCTGTCAATTACACGTTTTTCCATCAGACAGGGAGCAGTAAATACGGGTCAAATGATGTTTCAGTTTCATTTCCTTCTCTGACAGAACAAGGCAGAATGAATTAGGACCCACGTGTTTTAAAAAACAGCACCTGTGTCACAAAAAGAGGGCAACTGGTGCTGGTCACCCAGAGTTAGGCTGGGCTTAAGTGCTGTGGCTGCATTTCCCAGCCTGAGGAATGTGAGCTGCTCCAAAGGGATCCCCGGAGGAGGGGCTGAGCAGCCAAATTCCTGGGAGTCTTGACTCCTGCTGCACTTTCCAGCGGCGGGGTCCAAAGCGGCTCAATTTGGAAACACCTACAGCTGGGAACCGATCCTCTCTCACTCCGGGGGGATAACAAACACACGGGAGGCAGGCCGTACATTATTTTTTTTTTCCATAACTAAGAGGCTTTGGAATCATTTCAGCAATTCCTTCTTGCAGTGGGTTATTTGGCTTCCCATGCAGAGGGAGCTGCACGAAGGGTTTGGGCCACACCCCCGGCGTTTTGTTCCTTGTTAATGCACGAACCAGAGGGAAGCTTTGCAGGGAGTTCTGTGCTCACCCAGAGATCTGTAGTGCTCCAAAAGCGAGGCTGCTTCGCTGCTGCCGGGCAGCTCCGGGCCGTGGAAGCGCTGCAGGAGGAGCCTGCGGGTCCCTGCCGGGGTGGAGATGTAATGAATCAGGTGGTGGCTGAGGGTTTTGGACACCACGCTCAGCAGGCTGATGTCCTTCACTGCAAAAGCAAAGGCCAGGACACTCCTCAGCGTTTGCTGCAAGGAGAATGCTGGTCACGAGTCGGTAGCTCCAGCTCACTTCAGAAATGAACCAAGAAATAAGATTTATCAGCAATAAGAATTAATTACTGTTGATCTCCTTTGCCAGCTAACTGTTGTGATTAGAAATGGATAGATCTAAAGGATGTTGTTTCACACCTAATGGGCAAAACCCGTTTCAAATGCTTTGTAATTCTAATTGAAATTTTATTTTTTTTTACTAGTTATAAGGTTTCAGCCTTCATTTTAAAAAGGAAATGCTAAAATTGTTTAAAAAGGTATTTTTAAGAACTTCAGTGGAGATCTTTAGATCTAAATGACTTCAATTTTCAGTTTTTTCATACGTAAAGGCTGCAAGTTCAGAGAATAAGCCACATAAAGTGACTTTAACCAGCTAAAAGCTAAAGGATAACTCACACAAAATGACTTTAACCAGCCAACAGCTAAAACATTTTAAATTATAGTGGCTTTATGAACGAGAAAGAAAAATCATGGGAATGCTCACATCTTGAGGTGATAACGCTGCTGCTCAGAGTCTCACCTGAGAGATAATTCAAGACCATGTGAAAGATCTCCAAGGGCAGGGTTTGGAACTGTCCCAGCGCTGCCTGATCCTGGGAATCCGTGGCCGGGGGGTCCCAGGAGCCCCCGGAGCAGCGCCCCCTCCGCCGGTGCTTGTGGCCGGCAGGGCAGGGCTGGCTGCTCCCTGCGCCGGAGCTCATTGTCCCGCCGCTCCCGGGAATTTCACCTGCGGGAAAACATCACGGGTGGGTTGTCCGAGCAGGAAAATCCCGTGCCCGAAGTCAGGCTGAGGAGACACAGCCAGGGGTGGGAAAATCTGGTGGATGTGTGGGGTAGGCTGTTTGAGTTCAGTGCAAGGAAAGCGGTTTAACTGATAATTTTTAGTGTGTAAATAATTAAATGTGTTTTAACTAATAATGTGACGTGTTGGGATATAGAAATAATTCTAATGTCTGGGAAAATGGAGCGTTCAGGGAGGAGGAGAAGGTAAAGGCACTGGGAAATGCCATAGAGTGAGTGGGACATGGAAAATAAGGAAAATAGGGAATTCTAAAAGGGAATTCCTGAGGAATTACATGTGATGGTACAAGCTACAGTAATTAACAGCAGTGTTTTAATTTGTTACACTAATTATTCAGCTGAATACTGAAGTTTTAGGGCTGTTATTGAAACATCATTGTGTTACTTGAGCCCTTTAGAGCCACAGTTACTTATGTGTGCTTGTGTACGACCCCAAAACACTAAAATCAGCAAAGTGATGCTCCAAACCTTCTTCTCCTGCAGCACCACGTTGATGCAAGGCCCAATTTAATATATTGACTACACGTGTGATATAAAAGTAAATTATCCAGCATTGCCCCATGAAAAAATGCAGTGACTCAGGCTTTCCCAAAGTCACGAGGGGCTGGAAATGAGCTCTGAAGGATCAATAAATAGGATTATTTGATTTACCTTCTGGGGTCTGAGGCTCTGGCACAGCTACACTTCCCAATGTCAGGCAACACTGGGAGCGAGGGACTCTCTGCCTCTGAAATGTCTCTGCTAACTGAGATTTTTCACACTATTCCTTGCTGCCAGCAGCTGAGCCTGCGGGGCCCTTGCCAAGGAGCGCTGCAGCAGAATTACAGGAGCTGGCTGGAGCATCCCTGGAACCCGTCCAGGCTGCAGTGCAACATCCCAGTCCCCATCAGTGGGAAATTCACGGGGAGAATAGACCTCATTGTGGGAGAGATTAAAAATTTACAGAATTACAGACAACAAGCTCCAAACATCCCTCCTCTTTATTACAAACTCGCGCCAGCCAGAGCCTCCAGTGCTCCTCGGAGGGAAATTGCTACATCCACAATGGGAGCTCTGTCTGGGCCCAGACTGGGAAGAAATCAGGGCATTTTATTAAAAGTGCTGCACATGGGCTTGACTGACTCTGGAGTGAGTTTGACTTGTACATTTAAGGAAGTTTTCCTTTGCTGGGAGCAGTTTTAATTTAGCTGAGGGATATTTCCAGCTCGCTAAAGCAGCTGAAGGTTTCACAAGGCTCCAGAGCAAATGGAAGAGCTGCTAAAATTAGTGTTGCTTTAGGATTTTACGGGAGAAAATTCATTTAACACCTTTAAGGACAACTGAAAAACCACCTATGGGTAAACATAGAGTCGTATGGAAAATGTTTATCTTCTGAAAGCAAAGAAAAAGTGAGGGCTTTTATACACAGAATGATGGACCCGGGATGATTTAAATTCCTCGAGCACAGCACACAAAGCAGCTCATTTTTATCACAAGGCACCACGAAACTTGGCCAAACCTCGTGCATATTTCTGACCCATCCTTTAGAAATAAAGTTGCAATCCCATGCTACTTTCTTTTCTTCCCCCACTCTCCCCTCTGCGCTGTGGGGATTTGTGGGATCTCTGGGTGGGTTTTTGTTAAAACCCTTACCTTGCTCTGCACTTGTGTTACGTGGAAGGAAAACTCCTTTTCCACCAGCGAGGTTTTTGGGAGGGTTTGCCCAATTTCAGTCCGTGTCCAACCTGATGCAGGTTACACTGATCGCCACTGTTTTCATGCAGAGCTAGATAAAATTAATATGAATAAAAGTGAGTACAAGGAGCCCGTTTCAAAGCCTTTCCCGAAGGTCCCCATTGGCTTCCTCTTTGACTTAAGGTGGTTTTATTTTTACTTTTTTAGGAAATTCAGGCAGAGCAGTGGGCTGTGCATCCCCATCTGCTGCTGGGAACCGGTGTTTGGGGAGCTGATAACGCTGCAAAGGAAAGGTAAATGTTAAATATTTAACAGGCTGAACTCATAACATCAGCTAAGAAGGGTCCTTTTATTTGTGGCTATAAACTAATTTGTTTACAAGGCAGAAAGCATCAACTTCCAGCCTCGGTCCCCTTAAGCAGTCGCTAAACTCCTGCTAATGGATGCCCTTCAGTGCTGGTATTTTTGTGAGCGTTTGGCAAACATTTATTGCAAAAAAAAAGAGAAAAGGTGTTTATTTTGGAGATTGGTTTGGGCTGTTTCCTTCCCCCTCATCACCACCAGCACAAACCTGCTCACCTCGGGAATTAATGGCTTTTTTTGGCGTGTTCCTCCAGTTTCTTTCTCTTTTCCTTTGCCTTGTGGAAGTAAAATAATAGAGAATGAAACAGAATAATGGAGTAAAATGAATTTAAAAGGACAAAGGACAAACACAAACCCCAGAGCACCAAGTGCATCCCTGGGCTCCCCTCAGCCCACAAATCTACAGAAAACACACGATTTAACTCAGGGCAAAGCCCCTCTGCCGGGTTGGGGGTGAAAATCGGCCCCAAAAGGACCCAAATTGGATAATTTGGGTGGATAATTTGGGTATGAGGAGGAGCTGGGGGGGCCTGGCCCTGCTGGGGGTGCAAACCCCACAATTCCCTTCTTTTCCCCTCATTCCACGCTGGGTTCGCCCCCCAGGCCGTGGCATTTTATGGGATGGGGGATATTTTTATGGGATGGGGGATATTTTTATGGAATAGGCGGCATTTGCCCCTTTTTTCCCCCCTGTGTGTTTTTCAGGGTCGGGCCCCACAACCCACACCCAGACCCGGCCTGGGACGGGGGACCTGCCCCTCAGGAACCCCCCAGAGGGTGAGATTTACCAAAAAAAACCCTTTTTCGGCTATTTTTACCTCATAAAAACGCCTTTTCCAGCGCCACCCGGGGCCCGGCGCTCTGAGGGGAGTGGGGGGGGGGGGGCAAAGNCCCCGCGCCCCCCGGGGGCCGGCGCTCTGGGGGGGGTGGGGGGGGGGGGGCAAAGAACAACCCTCACCTTTTTAGTGTTTAAAATCGCCTTTTTAAAGCATTATTTCTCTTAAAACCCGGGCGGGGGGGTCTGGGTGTAGCGGCAGAGAAGTGTTGGCAAACATTTTTTAAAAAAAGCATAAATAAGGAAAAAAAAACAACAAACAAACATTAAGTTTCAGGACGCGGGTTTGTCCACGAGCAGCAAGCGGTTCCTCCAGCGGTGTCTCGCCAGCGCCCCCGTTGGTGATTCCGCCCCGGTTTTGGGCGAATTTAAGCGAATTTTGGGGTAAAATAACGATTTTCCCGCCTTTTCGCCCTGGGGGGGGCGGGGGGGGCAGCGCCTCGCGAGCGGCGTTTCCCGCCACACAGTCTCCGCCCACCTCATGAATATTCAAATGTATCCACGCCCCTCCCATAGGGCGAAACGTTATGCGCTCTTCAGGCCACGCCCACTCATGAATAACTAATGAGGCTCTTGGCGCGCCTTTGGGGGGCCACGGGATTTTGGGATGAGCTTTCCATTCCCTTCCCAGCCCGGCCCATCCCGCGATTCCGCGGGGCTGTCGCGACAGGGGGGGGCGTCACCCGTGTCCGTGCAGCCCCTGCGCGCTGTGCTGTCACACGGTGTCGCTCCACGTGCTGCCAGCGGGGGAAAAGCCGCTGTCGGAGCTGCGGACCCCGACCTGCGGCAGGTCGGGTTTAAAAGGACTAACTCTTGTTCCGAATTCCGCTGCCGAAGTGCCTCGGAGTGATTATCCCTCCCGGGAGAAGTTCCCTCGCTGCTCCAAAGGCAGCTCCCATACGATGGCAGCAGAGCCCCGCGGCTGCTTTAAGGGAATTTTTGCCCAGTGTTTTTATTTTTTCCCCCTCTCCAAATACAGTTGTTTGGTTCTGTTCCTGTTCTGTTTATCCCTTCTTATTTTATTTATTTATTTTTTTTTAAATTATTTTTACAGGAGCTTTATTTGCAAAACTCGAATAGAAACAACCCCCCAAAAATCAGCCCCAAATGTAACGACGTGGCAGCACCTGAGAGCTGCTGTTTGAATTAATGCCAGGAGCGGGGGTGCCCCGATGATGTAACCGTGCCTGCAATATTTTGGCTGAAAAGGTAAATCAGATAGATGTGCAAAAATAACGCGCCTTGGAGCAGGTAAAGCCTGAAGACACCTTGTCCCTGTTTCTCTTTCCACCTGGCTGGATATCTCCCTATGCGATTGCATCCTGCCCCCATAAATCCCTCCCCAGTGCAGCTGGGTGCAGCAAGGGATCCTTCTGCTCACCCCCACCGTAATTTTCCCGTTTGCACCTCTGTTCCACCGCTGAGAGAACAGAGAGAATTCCAGACTGCTCATTGGAACCAAAATTGCCGTTTGTAGGAACAACCAGCTCGCAGTGGGGAAAACGTGACAAGCTGGGGGTGTATCTGGAGCATCCTGGGGCACCTTTTTGGAGCCTGCGGGTGGTTTGAGGATTCCCTGAGGCTGAAGCTGCATCCTGCGTTTAAGAGGCAGAGCTGGACCTACACAGACACCCCGCAATTTAATTGCATCGGGGTAAAAGTTATCGCCTCGTGTTTGTGTTTGTTCTCACTTGGCTGAAGGAGTCACTGATGGGGGTTCTTTGAATATTTGGGGCCCTGTGATCCTGTCAGGGTTTGGAAACCGGCTGGAGGTGACGGGATGAGGAGTAATGAGGGAAGAGGCACAACTGAGTTGTCCCCCAGTCCTGATGGTTGTGCTGGAGTGGCCTTGGCTTGGGCACCTCATTTATCGAATTTGGCTTTGCCCTCGCCAAGGGCGTGAGCAACACCGGCTAAACCGTGGGATTGTGGAATGGTTTGGAATGGCCAGGTTGGACGGGGCTTGGAGCAACGTGGGCTAGTGGAAGGTGTCCCTGTGCATGACTGGGTGGGCTTTAAGGTCCCTCCCGACCCAAACCATCCTGTGGTGCCATGAAGGAGACACCAAATGTGCTGGGAGTCAAAGAAAATGCAGGAAAAATTGCACCACTAGGACCAAAGAGCGGCATCTGGTGCGCTCGAAGCATGGAAATAATAATAGTAATAATAAGCAGAAGAAAGGCGTAATTCTTTGAGTTTTGTGTCCCTTCAGCTGCTGTCTTAGACAGCAAAATTTCTTCTTCTTTATCTCTTTAAATCAAATTTTCCCTTGTTTGCCAAATTCTTCTCCCTGAAGTGTTATTAAGGAGCTGAGCTGCAGCCTTTCATTTTTCATTTTTTCAAAAAAAGAGCCGTTGAAGGCTCGTTACCAAATGATAAAAATATATGATTAATGGGGATTGTTGACTCACCCAGCACAGGCTCTGCTGTGCCTGCGTGAGGATACACAGGGAATTAAGGCGCTGTTTCCTCTCATCCTGCTTGAGGAATTCTCCGGATAAAATGCCCGGGTCCTCCTTGGCATTTTTGAGGCTTTCTGGCACGGCAGGGCTAGTGGGTGGCAGAGGGATGAGAAGGGGCAGGGTGTGCATTCCCAGCAGTGGTTTGGTCCTCTGAGAGCCTGGGGAGAACTGGACACAAAGCCCTGTTTTATTGTCATTTTGCTTGGGGAATTGTGCAGGGATAGGGATGAGATGCAGCCGGAGGAATTGGGAGAAAGGGCGGGGGGGGAAAGGAAAATTTCATAGAAAATAGGAAAACAGGAGCTAATTAATGAATCCCTCCATGCCCTGAAGGACAGAGGTTGACACAGCCTGGACACTCTGATCCTGCTCATCCTCGGGAATTCTGTGTCCTGCTCATCCTCGGGAATTCTGTGTCATGCCCGTCCCCAGGGCAGCACCAAACCTCCCTGGCATCCTGCTGCAACCTGGGCCTGCAGGATCTTCCCAAAGAGGCAGGAATTCCAGATGTCCTCATTCCTCCCGGGATCGTGACTGTCTGCGTGGGGGCAGGAGTGGGTTTTCAGCGCCAGCCCTCGCCTCTCCCACCTCCTTTGGGGCCGTGATGGTGCCTGAGAGAAACCAATGCTCTGTCCTTCCTCCAGGCCTTGCTTCCAGGGATTTTCAAATGCCTGGAGTGCCCGAAATCCCAGTGCCCTGTGCAGGGCTGGGAGACTTCCCCGAACACGCCGAGGCAGCGGGAGCTCAGGGACTTCTTCAAGGTTGTTTGGAAGATTGCAGAGGCAGAATCCAGAGCCCCAGCTCTTGCTTCCAGCCTCCAGGTGATGCTGCTAAAGGTTTGGATGGAGGAAATGTGGGATTGAAGGGGGAAGGCAGGGAAGGGGGGGATGCAGGGGTGGTGCAGGGGTGCCCTCTGTTTTTCATCCTTCACCCTCGCGTTGAATTCGTTCCTCTGCAGCTGCCGAACCCTCGCCGAGGATCTGGCCTCTGCATTTTCCCAGCCTGCTCCTCCCAGCTAAATATTCCATATTTTTTCCCCGCCCCCAGCTTTTCTCCATCTTCCAGTTCTGCAGGCAGAGACCAGCCCAAAAAAAGCAGCGGATTACTAAGAATTCCCCAGCATCCCAAATCCAGCTCCCGGCGTCGGCCGAGGAGCCGAGGGAGCCTGGAACTGGTGCTTTTCCTTTCTCCTGCTTTTTCAGAGGCAACCTTCGGCCCCAGACGGGTGGGAACCTGTGAGCACAGCACAGGGATCGTCACCAGCGGAGCCACGGGAAGCTTTGGAGCAGATCCCAAGTTCCTGCAGCCAGTGCTGCTCTGCTTTGCCATCCCACCAGCTCTCTTGGGATGAGAACACTGGTGGCTCCTGTTATTCCTTTGAGGAAATCCCAAGGAGAACCTCGCTTTGGTAGGGCTGCAAGGTCCCTCCAAAGTTACTGTCCCGGCCAGGGGTGGGGGGAAATGATCCAGCCTGCAAGGGATTAAATTAAATCTTAATTAACCTGATGATTGCTTCGGGCTCCTGGTTTAGAATCGCAGGGTCATGGGACTGTTTAGGTTGGAAAAGACCTTTGTGACCATCAAGCCCAGCTGGCGACCCGGCCCCACGGTGTCACCCGTAACCCGTGTCCAGGTGCCACATCCACAGGGGTTTTGGACAATTCCAGGGATGGGGACTCCTCACAACCCTGTTCCCAATGCCAGATCTCATGGAATAGGCTGGGTTTTTAGGATCACGCCCAAACTCGTGCACCTATTGCTGTCAGACCCCTCCAGGCTTTGCCACCAGCAAGAGATATCCCAAAGCCTCTTTTTTTTGTGTGGATTATCCCCATCTCCAGCAGCTGGAAAAGGAGTTAAGGAATTCTCACCTGGGGTTTTGTGATTTATTCCATAGCTTTGCAAACTGGAGGAGTAAAAAATCCCTCGGGAGTCATGGAAATAACCCCCCAGGACAGCAGAGAGATACTTTGTGCAGCTCCTCACAGGACCAGAAACCCACCCTGACTAAAGAACAGCAAACCTGCTCCTTCCAGTCCTTAAAAGAGCAAAGGGAAAAGGCTTTTTCCCCCCTCCCCCTTTAGCCTGGAAAAGTGCCCGTGGCTCCTGCTCCCCACGCTCCAGCCTTTTGGGATTGTGCTGGTAATTATCCCCCCCCGGGATGCCACCCTCTCCTATAAAGTATTGACTTGTGTCTAAATGGAATATATATACATAGTCCATATATATATAAAAATAAATATATATCCCTGATCTATAAATATATCTGGACTATAGCTAACAATTAAGTATATAGAAATATTGAATATATATATATATGGAAAAATTTCAAAATGGGCACTAAAATAGAATGTATATATAAAAATTGGAATATATAAAAATGGAAAACAACATTTCATATGTATAAATTGAATATATATAAAATGGAATATATATAAAAATTGAGTATATATAAAAAATGGAATATATATATTCAAAAGTGGGGGAAATACGTATAAATGGAACATATATATATATATATATAGTTTAATTATATGTCTGCTAATTCTCCACTCAGAAAAATGGGACAAGGCACCAGGACAGGCGAATTCTTTTATCATGATTAAATTAACTCCTGTCTGTGTTGTGTTAACACAGGTTCTCCCAGCCTGGAAAAGGCTCCTGAGGAAGAGGGGGATGAACAGGGCGTGGGAAGGGAAAGGGACCATGGCAAGAAGGGGACATATTATATATTTTCTAATGGAAATAAAGGGGAGGTCTCATCTAACAACTTTTCAAGGGATTTCTGGGTGGGAAATCAGAGGTCAGAGCCCTAAACCTGAATCTTGTGGCAGAATCTCTGGCAAACCAGGCAGTCCAAAAGGAAGGAGGTTTTATTTCATATCCAGGCTCTATTCCATGCAGAGAATCCGTAGGAAACACATTGCAGTAAAAGACAGTTAAAGTGCCTTTAGTCCCTCGAAAGAGTCCAAGCTGTGCTGGAAATTCAAGTATGTGGAAAACAGGCCTTTAGTTAATAGAGAATATTTTTTGGATGTTGGAGATTGGGGGGGGGGGGGGGGGG
>VWZF01006073.1:475028-494992 GCA_013396755.1 Sclerurus mexicanus
CTCCCCCCATGCTGTGCTTTCCCAGCTGCTGAGCACGGTGCAAGGAGCGGGAGGGGAGGGAATATTCCCCCCGGGACAGGGATCTGCCCCGAGGACGGGCTCGGCAGTGGCCAAAAACCGAGGGGCTGGAGCAGAGAGGTGGGGTTTGCATCCTCTGTCACCCACCCGAGCCCTCTGTCGCGACACAACGGGAGCTCACGGGGCACACGGACCCCGAAACGCGCCCAAAGCCCCCCAGAATCCACGGGGAAAACCTCAGGACGGGGCTGGGAAAGCGAGATCAAACCGTTCTTTGTGTCATCACCGGGTTTGTGGCTTCAGCAAGAGACCCCCCGGCGGCAGCTCGGAGTCGGGAAGGGTCGACCCTGGTGGGGTTCGAGCTCCCAAACTCTCCAACACCCAGGAAAGGGAGGACAGAGCACTCCTGTTTTCCCTCTCAGGATGCGGCACCTGCAGGCTGGGCAGGGGGAGAGCCAAAGCTCCAGCTCAGAGCTGACCACGGGCAGCAAATTTTCCATCTACGAGGTCTTGGAGATGAATGGGAGCAGTTCGTGCTCTGCCTGATCATTCCCCAAACCAGACTCCCCTGCAGGGGGAAAACCAAACACCTGGGGCGCAGCTATGGGAGAGCCCGCTCTGCTTTGGTGCTTTCCCTAAAGGAAAAAATTATGATAACTTCAAAATAAAGAGCCTTTTTTACCCCAGGCACTCAGAACTTGGCAGCTCCCCGAAGTCCAGGTGCTTCTGTCTTATGGCATTTGGATTTTGTGATTTTCCCCCTGCATCCTTCCTTAATCTCCATCTCTTCCCCCGAACCCTCCCAAGATCCCGCCTGCAGTGATTCGTACAAACGCACACTACTATTTATAAAGTCTGATTTCCCTTAAATTCGCAGCATTTCGGAGCCCTTGGATGTTTCCCAGCGTTTCTGGGGGTTGGAGGGGAAGGGGAGGACCCAAACTCTGCTGTTACCATGTGCTCCTGTTCAGCAAAGCAGGGAAAGCAAGGCCTAAAGCTGTTTGAATTAACAGTTCAAACATAACTGTTGGAAAAGAGCTAAATCCAGAAAAAATTCCTCGTTTTGAAAGGAGATCAGCTTTGGGGCAAAAAAAACTAGATGACAGAATGCCCCTGAATTCTTCCCACCCTCTGGGACGCAGGGATGGGAAAATCCCCGATTTTAAGTTAAATTTGCTTCCCAAATCAAGCTTTTATCTTCCCAGGAGAGACTGGCTGGGCCAGGATAACCTGACACCACCCAGTCTGAGCAGTTTGGGGCTTTTCTGGCAGCAAAACTCTCCCGGGGGGAGCCCGGGAAAGTCTCCCGTGGGGTTTAAATGCCCCCGAGGAGCCGCTTTTAATCCTCCGTGGCTCTGGAAAAGCGGCAGAAGAGAAGGGGAACGTTAATGAGCTTGGATTTAGCCCGTGTTTTCCAGTGCTCCCTCCTCATCCTCTGTTCCCACTGGACCCCTGGCCAGGAGGACGCATTTTGAAGGAATCTCAGATTTCTTTTCCCCCCACTCTCTGCCTCCTTTCGGGGAAGGGTCACAATTAGTAATTTAGCAAACTAATTAGATGCCAAAAAGTGCATCAGAGCAGATCCTGGAGGTGAATCCTCTGCAGGGGTTTGTCCTTAAAATAGATCAGGTTCCCCTTTCTTCGGAGAGGGGGATGGAAGGTGTTGCTTTGAAGGGAGAGCTGGATCCAGGGTGGTGGAAAACCAAGAGAGGGAGGAGAAGAGCAGGACTTGGGGCTCCTCAGGACAAAATGAAACGTCAGTCGAAGGCGAAGGGCAGAGCAGGGACGGGGACGGAGCTGGGTGAGGGGGTGGGAGAGGAGCCCTGCAGAGCCAGCCCTGCCCCTCCTGGACCACCGCACCCTCTGATCCCGCTTCCCAACCCCTCCACGAGCGGGAAGAGGCACCAGCACGACATTCCCGAATGCTCCAGAGCCCCCCAAAGCTTCTCTTTGCTCCCCGAGAACCTGCTGCTCCAGGCAGCCCCTGGTTTGCCCATAATTCCCCCCCATTTCTGCTGTTCAGGCTCCGGGGGAGGAGGGAAGAGGGAGAAAACCGACCAAAAAACCCCCCAAACCCCCACCAAGCTCAAAAATAGGCTGCACCTTCCCCTCCGCACACGTCCTGGAGGCAGAGCCCGACCTCGCCGCCCCTGAGGACCCAGGCACATCCAACCTCCTCCTGCCCCGCCTCATTCCTTTAAAAATAAATCTCCATTTCGGGTCCTTTTCCTCTCCTTGTCCTTTCTTCTCCAAGGGGGGAGAGACTTTGCAATAGGATGACGGGAGGCTCCAACACGTGGGACGCGGGAGGGTCGGGGTGCGGGGTGGGGGATCCCTCAGCACTGCTCTGCTTCCACGAATCCCTCCTTCTCCTGGCTGGCCGCTTCCACCTCCGAGTACGTGGCGTGGTTGGAGTGATTCCGGAATTTCATGGCAGGCCAGCGGTGTGGCCGTCGCTGCGGAGGGAAAGGAGGGCACGTGAGGATGCGCTGATCCCTCCGAGCTGAGCCCCTGAAACGGGGGATGCGGAGGAAATGGAAGTGGGAAGTGAAATCTCCCATGAGCCTGAAAATCAAGGATAGCCCGTGGCTGCAGCCGCAGCTGGGGATGCCCAGGAGCATTCCCTGGAAAGATCTGCTCTGTGCCCCCCTCTCGGGCTCAAAGCAGGGACAAGCACTGCCCCTTCCCAGCCGGGGGTGGATAAATCCATCCAGCATTCCCTGGAAAGATCTGCTCTGTGCCCCCCTCTCGGGCTCAAAGCAGGGACAAGCACTGCCCCTTCCCAGCCGGGGGTGGATAAATCCATCCAGCATTCCCTGGAAAGATCTGCTCTGTGCCCCCCTCTCGGGCTCAAAGCAGGGACAAGCACTGCCCCTTCCCAGCCGGGGGTGGATAAATCCATCCAGCATTCCCTGGAAAGATCTGCTCTGTGCCCCCCTCTCGGGCTCAAAGCAGGGACAAGCACTGCCCCTTCCCAGCCGGGGGTGGATAAATCCATCCAGCATTCCCTGGAAAGATCTGCTCTGTGCCCCCCTCTCGGGCTCAAAGCAGGGACAAGCACTGCCCCTTCCCAGCCGGGGGTGGATAAATCCATCCAGCATTCCCTGGAAAGATCTGCTCTGTGCCCCCCTCTCGGGCTCAAAGCAGGGACAAGCACTGCCCCTTCCCAGCCGGGGGTGGATAAATCCATCCAGCATTCCCTGGAAAGATCTGCTCTNCAAGCTCAAAAATAGGCTGCACCTTCCCCTCCGCACACGTCCTGGAGGCAGAGCCCGACCTCGCCGCCCCTGAGGACCCAGGCACATCCAACCTCCTCCTGCCCCGCCTCATTCCTTTAAAAATAAATCTCCATTTCGGGTCCTTTTCCTCTCCTTGTCCTTTCTTCTCCAAGGGGGGAGAGACTTTGCAATAGGATGACGGGAGGCTCCAACACGTGGGACGCGGGAGGGTCGGGGTGCGGGGTGGGGGATCCCTCAGCACTGCTCTGCTTCCACGAATCCCTCCTTCTCCTGGCTGGCCGCTTCCACCTCCGAGTACGTGGCGTGGTTGGAGTGATTCCGGAATTTCATGGCAGGCCAGCGGTGTGGCCGTCGCTGCGGAGGGAAAGGAGGGCACGTGAGGATGCGCTGATCCCTCCGAGCTGAGCCCCTGAAACGGGGGATGCGGAGGAAATGGAAGTGGGAAGTGAAATCTCCCATGAGCCTGAAAATCAAGGATAGCCCGTGGCTGCAGCCGCAGCTGGGGATGCCCAGGAGCATTCCCTGGAAAGATCTGCTCTGTGCCCCCCTCTCGGGCTCAAAGCAGGGACAAGCACTGCCCCTTCCCAGCCGGGGGTGGATAAATCCATCCAGCATTCCCTGGAAAGATCTGCTCTGTGCCCCCCTCTCGGGCTCAAAGCAGGGACAAGCACTGCCCCTTCCCAGCCGGGGGTGGATGAATCCATCCAGCATTCCCAGTGCTCGGGTCCTGCACTGGCAGAGGCCACAGAGCCCGATTGTCTGGAGCCTCTCCCTGCAAACGGGACAGATGGAGGGGAAGGGAGGGCCGAGGGCTGAGTGTTGCTCATCCCTTGGCAGCAGCTCCCGTGCCAGGATCCAGCCCACTCCCACCGCCTCGGGACCCGACACGGCGCGCTGCTCTGGCAGCAGGTGGGCATTGTTGGGCCCCCCAGCATCCCGGGAATTCGGTTCCTCCCTTCAGAGCATTCCCGCTCCCCTGGCACGGCGGCCGATGGCATCCACCAGGGAAGGCTGACAATTCGGGGCAGCAAAACCCAGCTGGGCAATCCAGGGGAGCAGGTGGAAGAGTCTGACATTCCAGGGGTGGGATAAAAACAGGCGATGTGGGAAAGGGAGCAAAATAAACCATGTGGGAAGGAGAGAGGGAGTTTAAACACCATCAGCTGGAGGTTGGGAGATCCAGCCGTGACTGGAGGAGCACGGGAAGGAGCGTGGGATGTGAAGCCGCCCAAGCTGCCGTGGCTCCCTGCTCTGCTCTGGAGGGCTGGGACTGGGGTGGATGGCCGGGATCGGGGCGGATGCCCGGGACCAGGTGGATGGCCGGGATCAGGTGGATGGCCAAGGAAGGGGGAAGCTGGCGGGGCTGGGGCTCGGCACTCACCTCGAGGAAGAAGAGGGCGGCGTTGGAGGTGGGGTGGCTGCTGATGTAGATCCCAGCCAGGATGACGCCGGCGACGAGCAGCACGGCCAGGACGATGCCCACGATGGTGCCCGTGGGGATCGGGGCTGTCTGGGAAGGAAGGCTGCTTCCCATGCCTGGAAAACAGGATCCAGCTGGCTCTGGAGCAGCGCCGGGAGCTCAGCAACTGCACAGAGCTGCACAGGGTGGATGTGGCCTCTGCTAACAGGGGCGGCACCAGGGATTTGGGGAGCAAACTGGGAATAATGTGGATTTCCAAGGCTCCGTGGCCCAGTTCAGCCAGCTGAGCTTCCCTGAGCTGCTCCGAGGGAAGAGGGACAACCCTGCCTTGCGCAGAGCCTGGCATCAGTGAGCCTTCCCATCCTCTGGAATTAGGAAGAGCATTAGGGCAGCAGTCCAGCCCCTGATGGACAGCCTGGGGCTGACCAAGGATTCAGGGAACAGAGAGGACACTTCTTAGTCGGATTTTACGCTGCTCTGTGGCCCAGCTGGGGAAACTCAAAGCAAAAAGGGCTTTGTGTCTGAGAAAATATTGCAAATAAAGGGAATTACTCGACAGGAGGAAACTCCCTGTCTGAGTTTGCACAGCAGGACCCAGTGGGAAAAGTGGACAAACAGCATCAGGGTAAAACAGATCATTCCAGACTCTCACTTTTCACTATCTGGAATTGCATTAACCAGGGCGAGCACAACAGGAATTTTATCTTGATGACATCCCTCCACTCTCGGGTTCACCTGTCCCCCCTGCTGGGCAACCACAGCTCCCATGGAATCCAGGGAAACCTGTGTTCCCTTGGGGAGGCAGAGAGGAGATGAAGGGCTTACCCTCTGCTCCTGCAAACTGGCTGAGCTTCGTGTCGTCTGCAAGGAGAAAACAAGGCAGAAAATGAAATGAGCAGCTTTCCCTGATACTCTGCACCTTCCCCAGCCGCCTCCACCCCCCGTGGTGGGATCTCTGGACAGCTTTAAATCCCTGCTCCTGGAAGAGGGAGGATCCCAGGACACAGCAGTGGAAGCAGGCGGGATGTGGGTCACAGTCCCTCACCCAGGTGGCACCTGGAGCACAAATACCTGGGGAAAAGGGGTCATTCAGAGTCCAAGGGGGAACAGCACGTGGATGCTGGATGAGGTTCCAGCCCACGGGGGTGTCCATGGACAGGCTGCAGCATCAGGAGCCAGCACATCCCAAATAAATCCACGGCATGTGCCACTGGGGGTGGTTTTTGGGGGGGGCCCCAAATCCACTTCCATTCTTCATCTCATTCTAGAAGAACCAGGATTTACTGGACAAGGCTTTGGCTCCTGATGGTCTCCACATCCCCACCCTCACCAGGGTGAAATCCTGACCCAGAATTCCCACTGCTTGGCTTCCACATGTGCTGCATGCAGCGCTGACACATGGCTGGTGAGTCAGGCACATCCAGCAGCATCTCCAGGAGCAGATCCAGGGATCTGGGCTGGCTGGGGAGGATGCGGATGCAGGGAACTGGATGGGAGGACATGGATCCAGGGGTCTGGGCTGGCTGGGGAGGACACAGACCCCTTTGCTCTCCCCAGGCCCAGCTCTCCTCCTGGAGCAGCCGTTTGTTTCCTTCCAGGATCCCAAATGACCTCCACGCTCGGCTGTGTCACAGCAAAAGCCTCTCGTTCTGCTTTTCCAAGAACCGGCAAGGAGTCCGAAAACAATCCCCGTGGGGCTGTTCCACTCCCCCCTTCCTTTAACTGCTCCTTCCAAAAACCAGCCCTGGCAGCTCCGTTCCCCCACCCGGCTCCTTCCCGTGGCTGAAGGACAATTACTGATGTTCCTTTCTAGCTCTCCTAATTAGCAGTTGGCGTGAGGGATTATTAAGCAGGGAAACTGAAGCGATACCTGCCTGGAGGAGCCGAGGAGCCAGCCCCGTGTTAATGGGATTAGAACACGGGGGTCTCCAGGGAAACTCGGGGCTTTTTGCGGAGCTTTCCGAGGCTGGAACAGGCACCATTCCCAAGGAGAGGGCGATCACCAGCCCGTGCTGGATTAATTCCAGGCTGACAGTGCTGGCACTCTCTTTGGAGCCCCACTCTAAAGGATTAACCCCTTCTGGATTCTGCCCACCGTGGCTGAGTTCTTGCTGACCTTCACAAATGGGTAAAAAAGCTGGGAAAACTGTGAAACTCTTCCCACTGGAGGGTTTCATCCCTCCCTGTGCCACATCCCCCCAGGTCTCACCTTTTGGCTGCATTTCCTTCCCTTTTCCACCTCCTCCTGTACTCACCCTTGTCCAAGGCCAGGTTGGACGGGGCTTGGAGCACCCTGGGCTGGTGGAAGGTGTCCCTGCCCATGGCAGGGGGTGGCACCGGGAGGGCTTTGAGGTCCCTTCCCACCCAACCCATTCCATGGTTCTGCTTCAAAGCCCCTTTTGTTCTGCTATTCGTTTGGCTGTGGATTGGCTTCGTGGAGTGAAAGAGCTTCCCAGGGATAAGAGGCTCCCCTTACCTTCGGTGGTGAGGCTGTCGAGGAAGAGCGAGGACGTGGAGGTGGTGACATCCTCCCCCAGAGGTGACAAGGAGCTGTCAGGAGGGGCGGAGTATTGGTTGCCTTCTGCTAAATCCTCACAGGTCTTCTCATCCGACTGGAAGGGAAACGGAGAACAGCTGTTTTTCCCAGTTTTCCTCCAGCAGGAATGCCAGGGAGGGCTGTGCTTCCAAGGCTTAGGGCCACTGAGCCCCTGGGGTTCAAACACTGCAGGGGAAACAGGGCACAAGGTCCAGAGGTGACAGGAAAAGCGACCCAGAGGGTGGAGAAGGGGAGGAAAAGTTCGGGAAGCACTTCAGCAGGACAAAGGACAACGACCTGGCAAGGTCCTCCAGCCTGACCTTCGTGTGTCACTGGGTGACATCACATAGTTGTGGTGACATCCCATGGGTCTGGTGACCTCTGATTCCCTCACTCATCCCCTCTGCTTAACAGGGAACAAAGCTGAGTTTTCAGCAGGAAAAGAAATAAATAAAACCAACAACAACAACAACCAAAAAAAAGCCCAAAGCAGAACCAGATGTTTCGTTTGAGCTGATCCTTGTGAGACAAAGGAAGGAGTTCATCCAACGAGGAGATAATTGTGCTCACAAGGACAAAAACAGGGCTAATTCCTTCCTGCCTGGGAGTGAGTAAGAGTCATGCTGCGGGAGGAGGAGGAGGGAAAACATCCCAGGGGGCTCAAACTGCACCCTTTGGTGACTTCTGCAGGTCTCAGCACCTTCGTGGAACACCCAGCACCCAGAGAAACACCAGCAAGGAAAATTCTGGACAGGATGGAGCAGCCTTTAACTCTCCCAATCCAGGCATCCTCTAAGGGGTCCTGTTGTGATGGGAAAGGGGTAGATAAAGGGAATGAAGAGAGAGCTGAAGGGATGCCCAAAGGGAATAAAAGAACATCTAAAGGGGATAAAGGCATATCAAAGGGTATCTGAAGGGAACAGAGGGACATCTGAAGGGAATAGAGGGATCTCTGAAGGGAACAGAGGGACATCTGAAGGGAACAGAGGGATCTCTGAAGGGAACAGAGGGATCTCTGAAGGGAACAGAGGGATCTCTGAAGGGAACAGAGGGATCTCTGAAGGGAACAGAGGGATCTCTGAAGGGAACAGAGGGATCTCTGAAGGGAACAGAGGGACATCTGAAGGGAACAGAGGGATCTCTGAAGGGAACAGAGGGATCTCTGAAGGGAACAGAGGGATCTCTGAAGGGATACTCAGTCTGATCCACACCACCACAGGCCAAGCTGAGCTGAGCTTTCATTCCCTGAGCTGGGATACGGCCCCAGCTTTCCCTGCAGCTCGGCAGCATTCCCAGCACAGGAGCTGAGCAGGGATTCTCCCGGGCTCACCTGGCCACAGCCGTAGGACAACCACTCCTCCCGGTACCGGTCAAAGCCACTGGAGCACCTGTGGGGAAGAGCAGGATTAACCTGTGGCAGGAAATGCTGGAGGCACTGCCTGTGATTTTGGAGCTGCCCAGGGGTCCCAAATTCTGCCCCGGTGGGTGCTGTGTATGGACACTGGACATGCAGGGCTGGAGGGATGACACCCAGGGACATGGGGAAAGAACCCAAATATTCCCCTTCAGAGAGCAGGAGAAGGCTCAACACCACTTGTCCAAGGGAAAAGGAGAAGGGAAAACTAGGAAAAACACACAGCCTGAGTTTGAGTTTCCATTCCCTGGACTCTGTGCCAGGGCGAGGCCAGGAGCTCCACGAGGTTTGTTGGGCTTTCTCCAGCAACATCTGCACAGGAAAAACACACTGAAGAAATTATGAATGACATCAGGCAAACACCAGCGAGAGCAATCCCTGCGGGAACAGGGAATGGAAGAGCTCTCTGACCTCTGGAAAGTGTCGGGGGGGAGCAAAACCTGAACCAGGGGTTCAAGCTTGAACAAACACCAACTCACCCAACGAGCAACAGGGGACAAACCACAGAAGACTTTGGGTCCAGCAGAGAGCTTTGCTTAAAGGACAGTTCCCATCACAATTATGGGCTTAGGAGAGGCAAAAATAGAGATTCCACTGTCCAGGAAAGAGCTGAGTGGAGTCTGGGATGGAATTATGGAGCTGGAGTCGGGATAAGCTCCAGCCCTGGAAGCCACCCCAGCAGCCTCCTTGGGACAGATCACGTGGGCTTTGCAAGGCCAAGCTGGTTGAAAGCCAACGAAGACAGTGGTCTGTTTGCTCCAACTTGCCAATCCCACCGCGTTTGGGGTTTTTGGCCTCGTGTAATTCCCACCTGTAACCCGAACCGCCCGGGCTGAGCTGTGGTGACGGCGTCGGGACGCCCAGCAGGGGCAAGAGCAACCACCAGCAACAGCTGGGAGCTTGGAAGATGGAAGAGGGGCAGGTCAAACCCTTACACTGCCAGGGGGCAGGGCTGGATGGGATTTGGGAAGGAATCCTTCCCTGGGAGGGTGGGCAGGCCCTGGCACAGGGTGCCCAGAGAAGCTGTGGCTGCCCCATCCCTGGGAGTGTCCGAGGCCAGGTTGGATGGAGCAACCTGGAATAGTGGAAGGTGTCCCTGCCCATGGCATGGGGTTGGAATCCTCCTGATCTTTAAGGTCCCTTCCCACCCAAAACCATTCTGTGATGCGACAAAATCACATCTGGAAACACCACAAACTTGGAATAATCAGAATGACCCTCGGGGTTCAGGCCACCCCAGATCCAGAAGAGGCCACTGCACCCCAGGCTTGGCTCTGCTACCGAAGCCACATCTGGTCTCACCAGATGTGAGAACCCCCCATTCTCTGCTCTGAAGCCACCACTGAGCAACTGTCACCGAAAAATGACATTCCCCTGGCTCGGGTTGTGTCTCAGCCCAGGGAATCCACGGTGATTTACGGGGTGGCTTTGCTGATGGCTCAGGACCCTTTGCTGCCCCCTGCTCGCACCTTGCAGGAAGGAGGGGGCTGGGGAGGGGGCAGGAGCCCGTGCCTTCCTGGGAGAGCCGGATTTCCACGGCACAGCCGCTCCTGGGAGGATCTGTGTTATTGGGTCCCCTCCCCTGCCACCAGCTCCACATAAAGAGTTCAGCACAATCTCATTAAGCTCCCGTGCTCTGTACGGCACTGCTGGAGCTGGAGGGGAGCAGGGAACAGGCCCAGGTCCTCCAGTCACCCCAAAAAATAGGCAGCGGGTGCCTCCCCCCTTGCTGTGCCTTGTCCCCATGAAGGGGACAAACGGCATGGGGGGTGATGAGCATTCCCAGCTCCATGACCTACCTGGAGCCTGTCCCAGCCTCCCTTCCCTGCACCTCTGTCTCATCCCAGCCCAAGCCAGGACAAGTTTCCCCCGTGTTTAAGCAAACTGACAAAAATGTGAGCCCTGCTCCAGGTCTCAGCTTGTTCCAGCACCAAAAACCCCAGGAAACGTCTCCTTCCAGTGGCTTGTAACCAGAGACCAGGTCCCTGCTAAAGCGTCACTGGGAGAGCAGGAGCAGCACCTCACTAACCCGAAACACAGCAAAAAGAGGGAAAATAACAAAAAACCCGACACTGCTGATCCAGACACCGGCCCCAGCCCTGTGCTCCCTGGCCCAGCTCTGGAAACATCGGCAGGGGAAGAGCTGGGGAGCAAATTCATGGCAGGTACCTCTGCAGGACGTGGCACCAGCTGCAGTTGAAGGTCAGCTCCGAGGTCACACACATTTCACAGCTCTGGTGCTGGAGACAAGCTGGAAAAGAGAGGGGAGAGACGTCCCAGCCAGATGCCAACACCTGTGCGGGCACAGGGGAGCAGCTGCTGAGAGCTGGTGGCAGGGGCAGGACCAGAGAATCCAGCACTGAGTTCCCAACCCAACCTCTCTGTGATGGACCTGCAGGATGCACTCCCAGTCCATCCATGAACCTCTTCCCATTCTGTCTGGCTGGGAATTCGATCTCCTGTGGGGCTTCTTGCCCTTTCTCATCGCACAGAAGGTGTTTCTGGGGAGGAAGGACCAACAGGAACAGCTGAGCCCTCTGGGGCTCTGTCCTCCTGAAGCGGTTCTGCCATCACTGCTGCTCGTGGAGCACCAACGTCTGGTGTCCCCCGTCTAGAAAGGATGGGCAGGAGGGGCTTGGCTGCAAAAAGAGTCGAGGAAAGCAGTGGTTTTAACCAGCCCCTCCACGGCAGAGCCAAGAGCAGGTCCAGTGCTGGGGCGCTCCCAGGGATGAAGGCCAGAGGACCGTGACCTGCTGAAGGGCAGGAGCATTCCCATCCCACCTGGGACACCTGGCATAGCTCCCTCCTGACCCAGGCACCCCCTCACTTCCCTATCCATGGGCTCCCATACACCTTTTCCCTGATCCATGGCACTCCGTCCATGGGCTCCCTGTTCTGCCCTCACACCTGGGCTACCTGCCCACGCTCTCCAGTGGCCTCCACTCCTAATCTCCTCTCCCACCCTGAGCTTTTCCCAAGCCGTGTGGAGGCAGGGAGCAGGCCCAGAGCTCTGGAGCAGAGGCAGAGGCTAAGCCAGTCCATCCCTTCTGCCCCGAAGAAGGCCAGAAATGGAAGCCCCAGCAGCCAAAGCAGAGCCTGGTTTTCTGGAGCTCCGTGGCTCCCATGCAGACACTGCTCTCGGCTCCCCGAGCTGCCAGGGAACAACAGGGGAAAAACAACCCAGCAAATCTCCAGGAGGAAAAAAAACAGAGTTATTGCAGAATGGTTATTTATGTTCTGCTTGCAATAACCTGCCTGCTGTTAAAATTGTCATCAAATACCCCGGGGAGAGCGCTCGGTGCAGCCCCTCCGTGTCTCCATGGCAGATTTACTCTCCCCCCGTATTTCCCGGCTCCTGACGACTCTCCCTCGTGCCCGTGTCCTTGGATCCAACCACTAAAAATGGGCCTCTCAAACAGCAGCTCTCACAAATTTCAGCTCGGCGTGGAGGCGTTGAAAATGTCTTGTGTACAGACCTGAAGTGAACCGGTGTCCAGCAAAATTAGCTGCAGCTCGCGGAGCAAAGAGAAGGAATTTCGGGTGGGAATTGCTCGGCGGTGCAGGGAATTAGGAATTAAGGGCTGAGGGGTGGTGAGCAAGGAGAGCCACCGACTCTGGGCAGGAGGAAGGGTGCTGGTGGGGCAGCTCGGAGCACAGCTGGGGACCACGGCATGTGGCCCCAGGGACATCCTGGCCGGCACCACTGCCCTTGCTGGGGACCCCTGAGAGGAGGCAAGGTGGGTTTCCTGCAGATCCTGCAGATCCCTCCTTTGCCAGCTCTGCCGCATCCCAGGCTCCCATCTCGGCTCCGGAGCAGCCAGGCTGGCACACAAAAGTGGGATTTCTGCAGGCTGGGGTTGGCTCTGAAGGGGATTGATCCCCGCAGGGCTGGATGTGCAAGAGGTTCGGGGAGAGCTGGGGGACCCCAGGGCAGGGGCAGACCGTACCCTAATGACAGCACACCCTCCCTCCACCCCATGGATGGCACCCCCCTCCCGGCACCCCCCTCCGGGCTCTGAACTGGTGGCTTCTGGGGGACACCACGGGCAGGAAAGGGGCAGCACTCACTGGGCAGGGGGGTGAACTCCACGGCTGACAGGCTGGTGATCCTGCTGGTGTCCAGCTCCACGCGGTGGTACTCGTAGATGGTGCGCCGGCGGGACTCTGCAACGCCAGCCTTGGGGTCAGGAGGGGCCCAAACCCGCCCTGAGAGGGCATTTACCCCACATGGGGTGGGGAAGGTTGGGGGGGCTGCTGGTGACAGGCAAAGGCGGCCCCTGGTGTGGAGCTGCAGGGGTGGGGAGGTGCTGGGGGGCAGGAGGGATGCCAGGGCACAGATGCCCTTCCAGGAGATGCTCAGAGCTCCCGTCCCCCTCTCCCTGACCAGAGGCTCCAGTGATGGACGTGGTCCAGCCCTGCATCCCCCAGACAAACACCTTGTTCATCCCTGACTTCCCCAGCCCGGGGGCTCCCACAGCCACTGGCCCCCCAAAACCTCCCCCTTCCCCACCTCCCTCTGCCTTGTCCCCTTTCCCTCTCTTTCCCCTTCATCCTGGGAGCCAGCAGGGTCTATCCCAGATTCAGGCTTCTCCCAGCTGGTGACCCCAGCCAAGATGCCCCTCTGGCATCACGCTCATCTCCGTGGTCAGTCCAAGCTCTCCTCCCAGCACGCCCGTGCTCCGCACTGGGAGCCCATGGGATGAGCATCCTGCCCTCCCACCGCTCCTCTCCTCCCTCCAGCCCCTGTTTCTCCACCCCATCAGGCTTTTCCATGCCCAGTTCTTACATTTCTTCCCTGCTCACAGCCCTGGGCAGGGCTCGGGAAGCCCGTGGGGATGGAGGAGCAGCTGCAGGGCGGGAGGGGAGGAACCTCCCAGCCTGGCCCAGGTTCCTGCACAAGCTGCTGTGAACGGCTCATAAACCAGGGCCAGATGGCTCCAGAAATAACATGGAAAAGCCACCGTGCCGGGAGGGAGGGATGGGGTTGGGCTCCTCGTGACTGGAGAGGCTGGAAGAGCCTTTTTGGGGAGCTCAGCCCAGGCCTGCAGCTCGTGGCACACGTGGAATAAGCGTGTGGACATGGATGTGGGACATTCCCATGTCCTGCTGACACAGCTGCAGATCCCAGCCCTGACACACATGGAAGGACACCCAGAGCAGCAGCGGGGGGGCTGCAGACCCTCCAAACCCCCCATCCCCGTGGGAATGGGGCACCCTTCCCCCCCTTCAAGCCTCTTGTCCATCTGCAGCCCCATTGGGAATGGGAGAATTGAATTCTTCCCCTCCTCCTCATCCGCTTGGCTGCTCATGGAAATTCTGAACGCACCGGGCAAGAAGCACCAAGGTCCACCCAGAGCAGGAGGGTGAGAGATGGTCTTGGCCATGGGGAGATGGACTCTGAGAGGGATGTACCCCCAGAGGGATGCACAGGGAACACGGGACACGAGGGACAGCCGAGCCCCTCACACTCCCCTGCTCCCTGGGCATCCAAGCAGTGCATCCTCACGCCTTGAAACGCCCAAAGACGAGGATGTCTCACCCCTCCCTCCCCTGTCCCCGCAGCTCCTCGAGGGCAGCGACTCACCAGGCACATCAGGAGAAGGGTTGAGGACCATGAAGGCGTCGGAGAGCCCGGCCTTCACGGGGTGCTGGGTGGCACTGATCTGCAGGACTGGCACCGGGATCTGCGTGCGGAGAGAGGATGTGGTGGATCCCAGCCCTGCCCCAGGGCCTGGTGCTGCCGCAGAGGCCCCCAGGAATGCCCATCCCCATCATCAAACCCCCTCCCAGACCCACAGCGACCCCCATGGGGACCCTCCTGCCCTGCCTTCCCCTGCAGGACGAGGCACCTGATACCCCCAGGTGTCCCCTGGAGGTGCCAGGGTCTCTCACCTCCTTGTACCCAAAGACGATCCTGCCGGTGCTGTGCAGGGCAGCCTGGAAGGTGAAGCTGCCCAAGTCCTCCTTCCCCTGGAGATACACCTTGTCCCACTGCACCACGAAAACCGTCCCTGGGGGGAGACCAGAGCGGCTCAGTCCTCTCCTCTCTCCTTGCTCCTCATCCCACCAGCCTGACCCATCCTCTTCTGCCCAGGACCCTCCAAGGCATCTCATCCCCCACCCTTCAGCACTTTGCTCGGAAGAGACCCCCTGCCAAACATCCCAACCCTCCCTGAGCAGCCCCTGCTGCCCTGGGCCCCCTCCCCACGTGCCCAGCTGGCTCCAGCCCCTCCAGAGAGCCGAGATTTGCCTGGCTGGTTGAGGGAGGAGCGGGGGGAACGGAGAGGGGGCTCTCCAGAGCAGGACTCACCGTTGTCCAGGTACTGGACGGTGGAGTTGCGGGAGTAGCTGGGGTTGAAGTTGGCCATGAGGGGCGCGATGTACTGGGTGGCCGTGAGCATGCGGTGGATGACGTCCCCCACGAAGATAAAACCTGAGCAAGCAGAGGGTGAGGCAGGACATGCTCCCCCTCCCCACCCCAGGACCCTCCCTGCCTCTTCCCAACCTCCCACAACCCTGCCTTGCGTCACCCATCCCCATTTTTACCCCCAGCATCCCCTCCTGGATTTCCTCCAAGCCCGTGTGACCCCTGTTCATCCCCCAAACTGCTGGAGAACCTGAGACACCGGCAGCAGGGCAGGGGTAGATCTGGGGGTGCAGGGAGAAGGTTACAAGGGCTGTATCCCCTTCTCTGAGCTCCCTGGGGCTGTGGGGTGAGGTCAGAGGCAGCACCAGAGCCACGTCCAGCCCCCCACTGCAGGAGTCCCATCCCATCCCATCCCGACTCACCGCCTGTCGCTATCGTGACTTGCCGCAGGAGGTGGCCGTAGAAGGGGAAGTCGAAGGAGAGGATGATCCTCTGCAGGAGGGAGATGAGGTGAGAACCACGCTCAGCCCTTGGGAAAACACCAGCTGGGAAGGTGGGGGCACCGGTCTGTGCCCACCAGCACCAGCTCTGCCCTGGCCGGTGCCTGGAAGGTGGGACAGGGGTGGGAGTGGGGTCCTGCGGGTGCCGCTGGACATCCCTGCCCCGCTGCTCACCGAGGCCTGGCGGTGCGTGTTGGAGAGGATGCCGTGGACCTTCACGTGGCTCCTGTTGGCCGCGGCCATGTCGACCCACAGCCCCCTCCTCTGCGCGTCCCCCGGCCCGTAGACCCGCGACACGTAGTAGCTGTGGTTGTCCTCCTGCAATGGGCAGGGACAGGAGGCGCAGGTCACCTGGGCTGCTCCACCAAACCCCGAGCAGCTGGGACGTGCTGTCGGCACAAAGCAGCAATAAATCCGGCCATGGAAAACCCCGGCAAAGCCAGCGGGAGCAGCTGGAGAAGGTGCAGGGAATCCCACGGGGTACCGGGCTTGGCCAGAGCGAGCCGTGACTCACAAGAGACCTCGGCACAGCAGAGGCAACATTCCCGGGAAGGAAATATCCCGCTCCAGAGCCAGGGGCTGGGAGTTGCAGCTAAAGTGACCACTGGAAGCGAAGCAAACAACCGGAGCCATGGAAGCCCAGAGGAAATGATTAACCTTGGAACGAGCAGCTCGGGGAACACGGCCAAGGCGCTGCTGCCAGCAGAGAGGGAGGATGAGGATGAGGATGGGGATGAGGAGGGGGGGCACAGCAGGGGGAGAGGGACATGGGATGTGCTCCGGGGTGACCCATCCCAGAGCGTGAAATGGAACCTTGCTCTGCCTGAGGGAGCAGATCCCCCTTGTTCTCACCCAGAGCAATGAGAGGGACCCTGGGTGTCCCTCCCAGGCCCCCCAAGTCCCCTTTCCCAGGCAAACCAGAGCGTGGACCAGGTGCCAGCTCTGCCAGAGCCACCTCAGACTGCTGAGGGACAAACCCCTGCTGGGGACACGGGCAGAGCAGTGCCCAGGCCATGCCAGCCCCACCGTGGCCTCTCTGATGGGAATGGATGGATGGATGGATGGATGGCAGAATCTTCCCCCCAGACCCTCTGACCCCGGGACCTGCTCCCAGCCCACTCCCTGCACGTGATCCCGGGTGCTGGAGGCAGGGGAGGAGCGCTCAGCTGCAATAAAGTGCTGTCAGAAAAACCCTGGAACCCGGGGTTTTTCCTGCTCCACCGAAGTTTGGGGAGAGGCGTTGCACTCCTCAGCCTTCCCCAGCTCTTCCCCACGGCAGTTACAGCCCCTCTTTGCTCAGAGGGGCTGATGCATCCCAAAACCTTCCAATCCCTATGGATGGGGAAACTGAGGCACAGGGAAGGCTGTGCTGGCACCTGCTGCATCCCAGCACACACCTTCCCATGGAAAACCCCCAGGGATGCAGGGACAGGTCGCCGCTGGGTGACAAAGGACAAAACCTCCCATGTCCTCGTGTTCCCCCCCAGGGCGTTCCCAAAGTGTTCCAAATAATCCAGGGGGGAGCAAACAGGGCTGGAGCACAGAGGATCTGGCTGCCACACTCCTGACCTCATCGCTGACTCACTGGGGTGTTCTAATCGTTCACCTTGCCTTGGTTACAGCAGCAATTAGGAGAGGAGAGGTTTGGGACACAGGGATAAGTGGGGCAGAGCTTGGGCAGGGACAAGACCCTCATTCCCTGGGACCAGAGCTGCCTCTCCGCATCCCAAACCTGGAACATTCTGGGAGGAGACAGGGAAAACCCCTCCAGACCCTGCACTGGCACCTCCCAAAGTGGGATCTCGTCTTCTGCAGGTGGGANGATGGATGGATGGATGGATGGATGGATGGATGGACACACAGCTGGGAGCTGTCACCTGTCAGGGGATGCCGGTTCACAACAAGGTGGCGGGGATGGGAAGCATCTTAATTTTCCTTGGAAAAGCGTTGCTCCAGCGCTCTGTGCCAGCACCTGGCACGATGCCACGCTCCCTGCTTGTCCCCATCTGCTGTGTGGCTGCTGCTCAGCCCCCTAAAACCCCCTCATCCCCCCAGCCACCCCTCTGACCCCCAGAATCTTCCCCCNCTGTGCTGGCACCTGCTGCATCCCAGCACACACCTTCCCATGGAAAACCCCCAGGGATGCAGGGACAGGTCGCCGCTGGGTGACAAAGGACAAAACCTCCCATGTCCTCGTGTTCCCCCCCAGGGCGTTCCCAAAGTGTTCCAAATAATCCAGGGGGGAGCAAACAGGGCTGGAGCACAGAGGATCTGGCTGCCACACTCCTGACCTCATCGCTGACTCACTGGGGTGTTCTAATCGTTCACCTTGCCTTGGTTACAGCAGCAATTAGGAGAGGAGAGGTTTGGGACACAGGGATAAGTGGGGCAGAGCTTGGGCAGGGACGAGACCCTCATTCCCTGGGACCAGAGCTGCCTCTCCGCATCCCAAACCTGGAACATTCTGGGAGGAGACAGGGAAAACCCCTCCAGACCCTGCACTGGCACCTCCCAAAGTGGGATCTCGTCTTCTGCAGGTGGGACAGGGTGAGATGCACCTGTGACCTTGCCCGTGGCCCCGCTCCCGGGGCAGATCCCAAAGCCCCAGGAAATCACTGCCTTTTCCTGCAGGGAACCACAAGCACCATCACACCCTCCCTGCGGCTCCCCGGCATCTCCAAATGCCATGGTGGTTTGGGGCTGGTTTGAGGTATTTTTAAACGCTTCCACATCGGGACTTTCCTGGTTCCTGGCCTTTCTTTATCCCCACTGGATGAGCTGGAGCGGAGTTGAAGCAGCCACAGCTGTTTGCCCCCTGCATGTTGTGCCACGAGGGCACCAAAAACACTGGGACAAGTCACCCTGCACCAAAAACCACCCATGGCCACACATCCCCCATCCCCAGAGCTCAGGAAACTCCTCTGCCTACCAAGGGACACACAGCCCTGCCACAAATAACCGGGAGCTAATTGAGGGCGGGTAATTAGGCACAGCCGGGCTGGGAGAGCCAGGGGAGCTGTCCCAGGAGGTGACACTGCTGCTGCTTGAGCTTCTTAGTGGTGACACAGGGACAGAGCCCCCTCACCCCAGCACGGCCCACTCAGCCCCAATAAGGTCACCGAGGGATGGTGGCATCGTCCCCATGGCACACGTGGCACCCACAAGGAAAGCATCCCGGGATTTCCAGCCCAGGGATGGCCCTGGGACCTGGCAGGGCTGGGGAGGTCGCAGGGCTTGGAGCAATCCCAGGGCACCGGGCTGTAATTATCCTCTGGGATGTGGGATCCAGCCGCACACATTAAATCGGATCCAGCTCCCTGCCCAGCCCGGGAATAGCTCCGGTGGTTGGGCACCGGCTGGATCTGGGTGGGGGGCAGCACGGGGACCCCCACTCACCACAATCCGTGTCTCGTTGGGGGGCAAGGTGTCGATGGCCAGGCTGCCCCCGCCCAGGTCCTGGCTGATGCGGGTCCCCTCCGATGTCTCCCGAGCTCTCCGTTGCCCTTCGCCCACCGCCGGGCTCCCAGGGGGGCGTCCTGGAGGGCACAGCGAGGGCTCAGCGGGGTCCCACGCCGGGAGGGCACCCCTGGGATCAACCCTGTCCCCCAGCAGGACCCCTGGTTACGTGACACAGGTTTGGGAGGGTCTCAGCCTTGATAAGCAGCATCGCTGCCAGGATGGGCACGCAGGGAAGGGTCTCCCCGGTCTGGGGTGGGCACAGGTGCAGGGACAGGTGACAGCAACCCGGGCCAGGGGAGGAGAGCTGGGATGGAGCGGTGTGAGGAGGCAAAACACCTAAAAATGGCAGCCCCTACGCACACCAGCGTGACCCCGGCGAGTGTGGCCGTGCCCTCGATGTCCCCACACCATCAGCCCCCTCCTCCGGGTGCCAGGGAAGACCCCAAGCATCACCCCCAAAAGAAACGTGTCCTTCGTCCCCTCCCGACGCATCTCTCCAGCCCCGGAGAGGGAGCGGAGGCCGGAAACATGACTGAGGGGGGATAAAAAAGCCATTTGGGACCAAATCTGCCGAGGATCATGAGACTGCTGGCAGCTCGGCGCGGGCGGGGGCGGTGGGGACGACACGCGCTCGCCCACGGGCAGGGACACAGCCGGGACGTCTGTCCCCAACCAGGGGACACCAAACCCCCCGGGAGGGCAGCAGGCAGATCCCCTCGCCCTTGGGAGGGGGCTCCCACCTCCCGCCCTGGGGAGTTAATTGCTAATTGCTGCCTGAGGGGCTCCTGGGGCTGGATTCTGCTCGCAGATCCCCGGGGAGGGGAAACTGAGGCAGGGGGAGCGGGGCTGAGCTGGACGTAGCCCAGGGGGGACCCTGGAATTGGGGGGTCACACTCGCCATCCCGGGGGGTACCGGGGGGCCCAGATGTCACCACTGCTTCGAGGCGCCCCAAGGAGCAGAGACACACCCCCCCCCCCCCAAAAAATAAAGCTCCCCAAAATACCACCGGG
>VWZF01006075.1:0-10552 GCA_013396755.1 Sclerurus mexicanus
GAGAGGAGAGGAGAGGAGAGATCCCCTGCATGCCTTTGCCTACAGACATTGACCCAAGGACTTAAATAAGGGTCACAACACTGCTCAGTAAAAGGCAAGAAACAAAAAATAAATCAAAAAACTGTGCAAGACATGGCTATCACAGTGTTAAGCACAGACATAAAACCAGGAATGAAAAGACCTGTGTTCAAAGCTCATCATTGCTGCAGCTGCCCTATTAATTTGGATGCATCAGAGAGCTGGATTCAGAAGAGTTTGGATCCACTCCAGTTCTTCTCTGGGTCAACATAACCTTTGGCAGCAGGGTCTCAGCACAATCCTGAAGCTGGCTAGATATGCAGATAAGCACTCACTAAAACTTGCTTAGACTTCACTAATCCCAGTGATTACCACTGCAGGGAATACAAGCATATTTCAGTGTATTTAAGGACACCTGCAGCACTTTGTGTTGCTGTCTCAGCAATGGGTGCATCTGTGAGAGGACACCCTTCTCCTCAAAAGGTGGATACTAGAGGAAGAGCCCTTAGTTTAGGGTTGCTGAGACCAAGCAAGGCAAAGACTCCTGTTTTTTCTACTTTTACTCCTTCACCCAGTTTGGCCAGAGCAGGGCTGGTGGCACAGGAAGACTTCAAACAAGTCTGTGGATCGGCTGTTTGAACAAATTAACTGCAGTACTTGATTTCAAATGAGTAATGATGTTGAGCACCACTTCTCTGGTTAAACATGACTCTCCCAGCAGATATGTACCTTTTCCTCTGAGTAATGCTGTGTCAACATGCACTCACATCTCCCAGCCAGCCACATTGTCAATACGCACAAGTGCACACAAGCATACGAGGCAATATTGACTGATGAAGTTTGAGAACATGAGTTTTCAACAGGAAAGTCAACAGGAATTACTTCTTGAACAATTGCACTGTTTGAGTTGTGAACAATGAACAGACTGTTGAAAACTGAACTTTTGGCTGCGCCTGTAAGCACGAAATCAGCTCTGTTAGCGCATCCCGCGAAGAACATCTTTCCTTATGACTTTTAATATAACACCCTTCAACAGCAGACAAATATCATTTAGATCAAGGTGGAAATTGTCTTTGGAACCAATATGAAGAAAACAGAAAAGTGTGGGTTTTTTTAACTGAGGGGCTTCTTCTGCCCTTGAATTTCTAATAATACCATTTGTCTTCATATGCATTTGTGTGTGTTATAAGTGTTCATAATACTAGCCCCCAAGAAAATAGAAAGAAAAAAGTAATAATAAATTATTTTTAAAAGAAAACCACAGGTTTTTTTCTCTCTGATTATGCCTCTACAACTCTTAGTATCTTTATCAGCTTTGCCAAGTCATATAAATCAAAAGGAGGATGACCAATGCTGTTACTTGCTATCTCTTGTAATTATTTTCTTTAATCCAACAGGTGATTGCATTTCCTAGAATAAATTAATGAATGTCTTTTATTTGCTTGCTAAACTGAACAAAGTATTTGAAGAAGGGTAAAATCAATGACCTGCCAAAATAAGGAAGGAAATCAGGCCTTTTAGAATATTTGAGAACTAGCATAAGTGATTAATGTAATTATCCTATGGATATTTTAAGTTAAATCCTCATGAACAATGCATCAATAAATAGAAAATCTCAGCATACTTGGTTATACAGAGGAGCCCGAGGAGACGTGGGAAATGCTAAATAACTTGTAGTAAGCTTCTATAGCAAACCAGCCACAGCTGACAAGGGACTCATGTTTCTTGCACAAATGCTTGCACCAGTTTCTAATCTCTGTCTTTCCTGGGCTGTCACCAAATAATGATGATCCCAGAAAATTCTTTCTGGAAAAGCAGCGTTTCCAGAGAAAACATCTAGGGTCATTTAAAGTACAAATTACTTCTTTTATTTGTGCTGATATTCACATTACACATGCAGCAGAGTTTGATCTCTTTTCCAAAAGGACAACTGCTGGATCAACCAAACTCTAAAGCTTCCTTTAGAGCTCAGGGTATCATCTTTTTGTTTGGAAGGCTTACCTTAAAAGTTACAAATAAAACAGTGTGCTGGTTTTGGCTGGGGTAGAGTTCATTCTCTTCACAGTGGCTGGTATGAGGCTGTGTTTTGGGTTTGTGCTGAACACAGTGTTGATAGTATGGAGATGATTTTGTTATTGCTGAGCAGGGCTGAGACAGAGCCAAGGCCTTTTCTGCTTCTCGTACTGCCACACTGGCAAGGACTTTGGGACCACAGGGAAGGGCAGGGAGGAGATACAGCCAGGACAGGTGACCCAAACTGACCAAAGGGATAGTCCAGACTGTGACATCATGCTCAGTATATAAGGTGGGGGGAAGAAGGAGAAAGGGAAGTGGAGGACGTTTGGAGTGATGGACTTTGTCTCCCCATGTAACCATTACATGTGATGGGGCCCTGCTCTCTTGGAGAGGGCTGAACACCTGTCCGCACTTGGGAAGCAGTGAATTAATTACTTGTTTTGTTTAGTTTGTGTGCATGGCTTTTGCTTTCCCTATTAAGCTGCCTTTATACCAACCCACAAGTGTTCTAGCTGTCATGCTTCCAATTCTCTCCTTGATCCTGCTGGTGGGGGAGTGAGCGAGACACTGTGTGGTGCTTTGTTGCTGGTGGGGGTTAAACCACAGAAGGTAATGTTATCAAAGACAACTGGAAAACTCTTGGTCGAGGCCACTGTCTTTCCTCCACAGAACAGTCAAGCTTGAGACCAGACTAGACATGGCCGAGACCAGACTAGACATGGCCAAGGCCAACCAGAGAGGAAAGTCACATTAGTATCAGCCTTTTCAGAGCTGAATGTTTAAAGATTATTTGACAGAATCAACAGAATCACAGAGTCACAGAATATGCTGAGTTGGAAGGAACCCACAAGGATCATCAAGTCCAACCCTCAGCCCTGCACAGGACTATCCCCAAGAGTCACACCATGTGCCCAAGAGGATCATTCAGATGCTTCTTGANCATTCCCCAGTCTGTCCATACATCTGGGATTGCCCCATCCCAGGTTCAGGATCTGGCACTTTCCCCTGTTGAACTTCACATGGTTGGTGATTTCCCAGCCCTCTGTTCTGTCCAGGTCTCTCTGCAGGGTCTCCCTGCCTTCCAGGGAGTCAGCAGCTACTCCCAGTTTTGTTTTGTCTGCAAACTTGCTTTTGTGAGGACTGAGCTTCATATGGAAAAAAAAAAAAAAGGCACCACTTAATTTTGGTTTAAACATGCTCATGGTAATGTGATTTCCAAATGTTTAAACTCTGTGGCAGCTCAGAATGAAAATACTCTGGCCCAGTTTTCAACTTCCAGGCTACTGACCCATACTCAGAGTGTAGGCTGGGCACTGGGTGCATCAGAACAAGCTAAAAGATGAAACAAGAAAAAGCTCTTTGTTGTGCGTTGTTGTGCACTGCAAGACAAGAGACAGGGATGGTCACTAATAGTGCACACTGTACATTGAACTTGAACTCTGAACACCAATTTCATAGCAATTATGGAAAACAACGATCCAACACTATTTTCTGCCACTGGAGGGCATTCCTTGCCCTTACAAACTCCCCTGTTGCAGTTTGCAAGCAGCAGAGCTGCTGCAGAAAGCCACATGGTGAGTCTGTGTTGTTCTATCTTACACCATGCAATGCCATCACGATGTGTGCATGTGCCTTCTGGCATTTCCCTCATGGGAGCTCCCAAGGAAACCAGGACTCTTCTGCATCATGGTATATAAGCATGCATCTTGTCTGTGTGCTCAGCACAACCTCGGTGAAGTCATGAGCTAGACACTGGCTCAGGACCATGGTTGGGGAGCAGCGTTTGGCCCCTGTCCCGGGAGGTGATGGGGTTCAGTCCTTTGGCACTTGCATTTCGGGAGCTCTGGCCCAGCAGATACACAATCCTACCACTCAATGTGTTGTTACTCCCTTAGACAGAACCCAGCTTGATGCTTCTGTTGGACATCTCACATCATCATACATGTTATTAAGCAGGTGCAGGGGACTGGATTCTTTCCACTAGGGAAGGTGGAGATAAGCCTCTCTACAGTTCACGCCACCCAGGCAGCCAAGCGCTCCCACGGTTAAGGGAGCACCAGAAACTGGATTTCTGAGTTACTCAGAAACTGAATAACTGAATAATAATAACAACAACAACAACTCTGAAGAGTTTTTTATTACCAAAATGTTTTCAGGCTCAAAGAAGAGAAGCTGGTCCTTTAACATAGTTTAGCACAATAGAAGCACTAGGCTTAGCGTTGCCAAAAAGTGAGACTATCCCTGCTCCAAGGATCTTGCCAGTAATACCATGAGTTTCAGGAGAAAGCTTTTGCTTTCCAAGGTTTATTAAAGGCTTCTAGTCTCCAGGGTGAATATTTTTTCAAGTAATTGCCCTAAGGGTGTATGAAGAGCCCAGCTTTGTCTGTTCCATGAGCTCTTGTTGAGATAGTCTTGTTGAATTATGTTCCCTCACCCTTTTTATTGAAGATCACTGGAAAATCATATTGCCATCAAATGACAGCCCTCCATAACAGTAGTCATCCTCCTGGGAGACTTTTCTGTTATTGTGTTTTCTTTAAATGGACTTTTCTCCTTGATACATTGCATGTATTTAAAAAAAAATATAGTCAAGACTTAAATAGGTTCAGACTTGCGGCTAAATTGTCCATTCAGAGCTTAAACCCAAGGTGCCATTTGGATCTCTGCAACCTCTTCTACCTTTAGGTTGTTTATCATCAGAAAAGGACATAGCAGTCAGCAGTATGGGCAGTGATATGTATTACATATATGATACATAGCTGTCATCAGAGTACAAAGCTGTATCTGTAAGGTTACTACAGCAGAGAATAACCTGTCCAGCATCTTTCAGTAATATTTATTATGTTTTTACCAGGGTGGTAATAATTACATATTGTAACTTTCATATGTTAATTATTTACTAGACTCTTCCATAAATTTAAATTATGTCTGCTGATATATCTGCATATCTATATATAGATACAGCATAAATATTTTTATATTTTTCTATATATAATCTGTTGGAAAAATTAATGCACAAGGGAGAAATAAACATAATGGAGTTTAATTAAACTTTATTAAAATTTATGGTGGTTCCTGGTTGGCTAAATATAGTTTCAAACAACTGTTGTAATAAAGCAGAATTCCAATGGAATTAATTGTAATAAACTTGCTCTTCACAATATATCAAAACTTCCTTGGGACTTAGTATGCAAAATATAGACAACAGAACCATACATTTTCAGCAATAAGATCATTAAAACAGTCTCAATGTTTTTACCTAAAGTTCCCTGGAGCAGTAATAATTAACTGACTCTCCCATGGAGTATTTTTGGGGGAAAGAAGGGCTTTAACTTAAATTAAAAAAAAAAAAAAATCAGTCTCTACATTCAGTTGTGTGAGGCTTTTGTCTTCTTGGTTTTTGAGGAGTAAGTATTTCAAGAGTCTCTCAACGCTGAAAATGGCTCCTTTAAAGATTCAGTTTAAGTTGTATTTTTTGAGCAATTTTTTTTCTCTAACAGATGAGAACCACGGAATAATAAAAAGGTGTGTGTGGAGGGGAACAAAAAAACAAACCACCAAAAACAGGGAAGGGAAGGTTTGGAAAGGTTTGAGAAGGTCTGGGAAGGGAAGGTTTGGGAAGGGAACTCACCAACTTTAACTGGGGCTTTGCTTTGAAAAGAAAATCACATATATTGAAGTTCTTTACTAGCAGAGGCGTTACTTTTCACCTGCTTGGCACAATGATAGTGTGAACTGCTGTCTTAGTATTTCAAGGGACAAGAAACTGTCACAGGAGAGAAAATTTTCAGCTGTGGTTAACATGCTGGTCTCTGTCTGAAAGTGATTTGCATTGTTTCTTTCACTTGATGTTAGAATGTTTTGGTTTTTTTAAAAGCAAAATGCCATCGAACTGTTAAGGAGAGTTTTCTGTATGCCCATCCAGGATCCACTCTGGCAGAGCTGGGACCCAGGCCCCTCCACCACGGGCACTTCACTGACCTGATGGGTGCCCTGCTTGGCTCCACACTCCACACACACCACACTCACACAAGGTTTCCTTACACACACCACACTCACACAAGGTTTCCCTATACACATCACACTCACTCGCACAAGGTTTCCTTCCCTACACACACCACACTCACAGTCACACAAGGTTTCCCTACACACACCACACTCACACAAGGTTTCCCTTTCCCAACACCGGGTTTCCCACAGCAGAGCCTCAGACCCCTGAACCCTTCAAATAATTTACTCATGTTGCAACAGCAGAACAGCAGCCCGAGTTGGGTGCCTCCCCAGCAAAGGAAACGCCGGGGTTTAAACCCTCCCGGTGTGAGCACTCGAAGGTCTGGGAGCAGCTGCTCCCGCTGTCTCCGTGTTGGGTCACCCGGCTGTGCCACAGGTCCCCGTGTGCTTTGGTAACCAAAGGGCCAGCAGTTCATAGCCCCTTGTCTCGGACTCTGCCACCCAGAGCTCACCCTGCAGCTGCACCCTGAGCTACCTGCATCAAACGTATTCCTCAGCAGAGCTTAGATATCACTATCCTTGCCATGTTTCATAGCACAGTACAAAGAGAACTTCAGCCATATTATGGTTTTTAATGTCTGTTTTCAAACAAGAAAAGCAGCAGAAAAGCTTTGGCACACTTGGTTATGTTGTGCCCAAGCAGAAGATACCCTCTACAGCTATCATTGAGAAATTGTTTTTTAAATCATCCTTTAAAATCAAATCTCTCTTGCTGTATCGTTCCAAAATATGACTATTTCCCATCTCTCTGAGCAATAGTATTAGTGTTCCTGCCTTTCAAAGAGTTAGATATGACAATGGGGAGATCTGGGTATCTGTGAATATAATAAATAATTTCTGTTCTTGTTTAAAAGGGAAATGTTTAGGAGACTGACTACCTATTATAAATACTTAGTGGTAAAGGACAGTGAAGAAAGTTTCTCTAGCAGTTGCCTACAACGTATTAACCCTGAATCATAGAATGGTTTGGATTGGAAGGGGCCTTAAAGATCATCTTGTTCCAACCCCTCTGCCTGGGCAGGGACACCTCCAACTGGATCACTGCCAGGGATTGAGCATCCACAGGTTCTCTGGGCAGCCTGTGCCAGTGCCTCACAGCGAAAATTTCTTCCTAAGATCTGATCTGAATCTACCCTCTCAGTTTAAAGCCATTCCCCCGGTCTTAAATGCTTCAATGCATCCAAGGAAAGGCAAAGGCTTGTGTTTTTTCTCTCCCTGATAAAAGCATACCAAGCTTATTCCCTCCTCCTGCCTTCTAAATGCACATTTGTTACTGAATATAGTACCAAATAAAAATATCTTAAGTATTTTATAGTCCTGAAAGACAACTGTCAATACACAATACCCTCAACAGACTTGAATGCTGTGTGCCTCAAAACAGTTAGAAATATCTTTAAAGTATTTATTTTCAAACGCTGTTATAGAAACTGACATATTGAATGGAACTTCATTCCAATATAGGAACTTGACCAATTTCATGAATTTATCTAAGCAATCTGGAATAAAGTACTGAAACTCTTCACCTGAGATATACCAGTTAGTAAAGGAGGAATCAGCAGTTGTTGAACAATTCATTCCTTTTAACTTGGAGGAGGACATACTCTACCTCAGAGGTGCAGATTTGGTTACACTTGAAAGACAACGTTACACCTTCACCTTCAAATCCAGGGAATTATCAAACCCCACCCAGAGAAATAAAAATCCAGAAATTACTTCAGTGCTAAAGAAACATCAAGCGAAAACACGCTCATCAACTTACTTTCATGAAATCTTTACTACAGGTTTCTTGGGCAGGTTGGTCCAGAGCTAAAGCTTAAATATACACTTTCATTCATTTTCATATAGTATAAAAAGAATTTTTTATTAAGAAAAAAAAAGAATTACACTGATTTCAATACCTTGCATCCAAACCCTATGATTTTCTTCTCCTTCAGATCCCAAGTATGCAAAACTCTTCCAAAAGCATCATATTTGCCCATATGTCAACCAAAGAGGTCCAGAGGCCATCTAAAACATGAGCCAGACCAGCAGTGCTGACAATTGACACAGTGATAAGGGACAAACACGTAAGATAAGGGACAAGGTACTTGGGCTGTCATTCCTGAATGCTATTCATTCCTGAGATACAGCACGCACCATTTGGCAAATTCCCATACGTGCCCCAGTGTAATGGGGCAAATGCAGAGACTAATGGGCCACCAGAAACCTTCCCCTCAACATCAGTGAGTTTTAACTGCAGCTTCTGAGGTTCGATCTGATCTCTCAAATCTCCCTGCTTTTGTGATTGCTGTATAATTGTTTATAGACATAACTGCAAGAACATCTTCATCCAAAAATGAGAGTTGCTCTGTTGAACACAATAGAAATTAAGAGAGTTTTAGTGACACTGTATGTTAATTCAAGGATGAAATGCAATGGCATATAAAAAGAAGAAAGTAAAGTTGATGGTATGTTAATCAGAATTGTTGGATAATGAAAAGCTTTGATGGAAGAGCAGTAACATGAAAGGAGTTCTCAAGATTGGCACATCCTCACCAAAACAGCCACTACAGAGTATTGATACTTTCTGGAAAGTGTTAATCTTGTTCTGAATATTTCAGAAAGCTTCTGGAAAATAGATTACTCAGATCTATGTTTTCACCTCACTCAAGTTGGAGGAATGGGAGTTATGAAACAAAACTTAAAAAATCAGGACACAGTACATCCCAAAGACCCAAACACTGGATTTCAACTGTGATTCCCAGTCTTAGTTGCTTTCATATCATTGATCCTGCAGCCAGTGTGAAAAAGGGCAGTTCACAAACTGATCTGCTCCACACCATGTGTCATAGAGCCTAAGGGGACTCTAAAATTATCCAAACTAGACATGTTCCCCTTGTCCACAATAAGTGACCAAGAGTCATAACACCAAGGTGCCATGTTTGCTTCATCCTGCCTGGGGATCCCCTGACCCTAGACAGTGTCCTGGTAGGTAAAATAAGTGGACTTGCCCCATCCAGCTGTTCCCATGTAGATGGCCAACACTGGTAGTATCCAGTGAGAGATAATCACATTCCCAAACACAAATGGGAAGGGGGCCAGGTAGAGGAGAAAGAGAGAAAGCTACAAAGATACCACTACTGAATAACTGAGATTTGTAAAGGAGCTACTGCTCCTTAGCTGGCTTACCTTAACAGCAAAGTTGTGTGTATTTTAACGCTGCATTCACTAACAAAAGCAACAAAAAAGTCTAAACCGGCCCACAAAAACACATCAAAAATATAGGTCGGAAAAAAGTAAATCTTACACTTCTTCAGATTTCTAGAGAGCCAAAGAGTCTCATTTCCAACTTCCACCCTCTCTAATGCACTGCTAACACATGCAAAGCAAAATTGATCTTCAGACTTATCCCCCTTATTTTCATGCTTAGCTTTTCCTTGGAAAAAAATCCTCATAGTGTTTTCAACACCTGCTTCTTGACCATCACCACACACCTTTGGCAAACAAGGTGATGACAACTGAGAGTGCGGTTTTATCTTCCTGTGGATTTCCTTGTGTTATCAAACAATGTTGCCTTGCCACAGCTGCACTTACAACACAGGAATTTGAAGATCAAAGGTTAATGAAGAAAAACAGAATCTGATAACTCTATTACAGACAATCTCAGGGCTCACACCTCAGTCAGTCCCTGCTGTGGTTGTACTTTTGTGAGACTGCCATAGGGGAGTTACAGTCTTTTGGTTTTAGACTATTCTGAAATCAAACTGAGGAAAAAGGTGGTCAAGTTCTTGTTGAACATATTCACTCTGGTACCTTTTGTATCCAAGATTCAAAAGTCTTTCTTTTTTTTTTTTTTTTTCACTAATAAGCATTCAAAATTAAATGCATCATTTTTTGAATGTATGAATTCCTATGAAAAAATATCCCCTGAATATGGTAAGAGGAGCCTACAAAAACTCAGAAAAAAGAGAAAGGTACATAAGAATTTGGGTTTGTAATAGAGGTCACTTCAGGGTTCATTGCTGTTTCATACATCACTAACTGCAGCATCACACTGAAAGATAGAGAACTGTTTTCTAGCCCTGCTACAGATAGCCTGTGTGTTTCCAGGTCAGACAGGTAACCTCTTCACACTTCACATCCAAAACACAAACTGCTATTTTGAGGCCTTTCTGGAAGAACAAATAAACCATATTTCACACATCGATCGGTCTCTCCCCTTCACCTCACAGCAGCCTACATTAAAAGCCAGCTCTGTTGCGTACTAGCTAAAAACACTTCTGGAGGATCTGAACAACCTGGAAAGTCCTTTAGTACACAAACTTTCTTGATATATTCAAGTAAACAAGCATTTAATGCTGACTTTAAATAGGCAGGACCTTTCTTCATTAGCTATAACAAGAAAAAGCCAAGCTGTCCGAGTCTCTTTGCAGACCAAAACCCAAAAGCAGTTGGCAAATTTTCATTCAGGTTAACAGTACAGCACAAACCTGATTGATTAAGAAACATGTGGGAAAACACTCTCTAA
>VWZF01006076.1:0-155117 GCA_013396755.1 Sclerurus mexicanus
CCCGCTGTGCCCAGACCCGCCGGGAGCAGGGCAGGGCTTGCCCCCCGTGCTCGGCACTGGAGAGGCCGCAGCTCGGGAGCTGTGTGAGCAGCTCAGTGCGGGACAGGCTCTGAGGGGCTGCAGGGGGCAGTGGGGCTGGGGAAGGGCCTGGAGCACAAGTCTGAGGAGGAGCGAGCTGGGGGGGCTCAGCCTGGAGGAGAGGAGGCTCGGGGGGGCCTCTACACTCTCTACAACCCCCTGACAGGAGCGGGGAGCCGGGAGGGGTCGGGCTCTGCCCCCTGGTAACAAGGACAGGAGGAGAGGACATAGGTTTAAGTTGCGCCAGCAGAGGCTTGAGTTGTACATTTGGAAGAAATTCTTCACAGAAAGCGTGATTGTGCTGCCCAGGGAGCTGGTGGAGTCACCGGCCCTGGGGGTGTCTAAGGAAAAGCTGGATGTGGCTCTCGGTGCCCCGGTCTGGCTGACACGGTGGTGTTTGGTCATAGGCTACACTCGATGGTCTCAGAGGTCTTTCCCAAACGAATCGAATCTGTGGTTCTGAGCTGGCACCGCTGTCCTGCCTTGCCTGGAGTGTGCGGGGGTCCCTGCACGCCCTGCTTGGGCTGCAGCTCCCTTTGCTCCAACAGCCTCCAGAGTTTTAGGTGCAAATGCAGGATATTTCATCCTTCCTCTTCTGAGATCTCGAGGGCTTTCTCCTCAGGCGTCCACTTTTCTCCAAGTGCATTAAGGAGACTTACTCATTTCCTTTCTTCTCTTCCCACTACTTCTCCCTAAAGATAGCTGTTGGCAGGAAGGAAGGAGGAGACCCCCATTCAGTCTGAGTGTGGTGATTTTGCCTATTTCTACTGTGCCTGCAAGGCTCAGCTTTCAGCTGCCAGAGTGTCCCGTTGAAAGCTGCTGTGCTGGTTCTTATCAGGGATACGTGGCTGTATATCCTGTGACAAAGCACGATATGTTTAGTCCTTGTGCTAGACAAGATTAGATCTGGAACATGTGAAATGGATGTCATTTGTAATCCTTAGCTGATGTTAAATATATAGCTACTGGTGACTGGGAGATTGCTCTGTGCGTGGTAATGCCTTGGCAGCTTGACGTGGAGTTTTTTCTTCTAATGTTCCTGGACCAGCATAAGAAGGAGGTCACTGTCAGTTCCACTTGTCAACTTTCAATCTGCAAACCTGAAACTTGGATGTTTCTAACTCAGTGCGAAGTTGTTCACGTCCAACAGAGTCACAGGCTTGCTGGGGTGATGTATGAAGGAGCTGAGAACTGTGTGTTTGCATACTCTGGTAGCTGGTAGACTCTGAAGAATGCATACATTAATACTCTGTGTTACTAGTTCTGTATAGGAAAATTTGTTTGAAACGTTGTTTCATGGATTTTGAGTAAGTGTTGGATAGGAGACTTGAATTTCAAGTGTTCTTTTTATTCCATAGATACCAGCATACAGCTGTGCCATGACAGTTTGATAGTATGAGTGTTACATTGTGCATTGCCAGATTCCCAAGACATTTCTTTATGTTAAGCTAAATTATCTTATTTTGGTAATAAAAATAACATGCTTTCTGTGCAAACTTTGGTGATGTATAACTTTCTATTTAACAGTTATCTTTACTTGCAGTACTCAGTACTGGCATGGAAAACTTGGATTCTTTTTTTGGGTCTTTTGCTTCACTATATTCTCCAGATCGTACAGGAAACTCTGAGTAAAAGTGTCAGGGCTGTGGTGAATGTAATAGTCACGTTGCATAAGGCTTGCCTTTCCATCTCTCCTGGAGATTCTTGCCTTTGCTCTCACCTTGTCATTTCTGTTGGGAGTGGAGGTCAGGGCTGTTCAGGGCTGTGTTAGATTAACATTGATTTAATGTACATTTCCTTTAGGTGTAAAATCAATTTACTTTCAGCTTTTTTCTGGTTAAAGTGAATGCAGTGTCTCTGTTTATCTTATCTCAAAAGTAATCAAATATAAAACACAAGTCACCTGATGACAGTACATGTTAAAGGGGGGAGGAGGTTGTATCCCAGAACTTGTGTTATTGGAGCAGCCGGTATAACTGGAAAAACTAAAACCATTTCTTCTGTGTGCAAGTCTTATCTTGGTATGTTGTCTTTCAAATTGTATATGAAATAATCTTGAGTAAATACAGGGGAGAATTTCAAGTTGACTTGCTTGCACCATAGTTTGTGACTGAGCTGCAGCCCTGGATCTCTTGTCATTCTTGTTATGGATTCTTTGGTGTTTTTTTTTTTTTTTTTTTGGGGTTTTTTTGCAGGGGCAGGAGGGGCTTGTTTTCCTCAGAGAACAGCCAGATGCAACACTTCTGTTTTGCAATTATTTGGCAGTTCTTTGGCTTATATTGTTCTCTTCCTTAATTGTCAGTGCAGTAGAAGTTACTTCATATTTTATGAGTTTCATGTGATTTTTCTCTTTTCGGGTGGAACTTTTAATGTGGAAAAATGCTAATCTGCACAAAGAAACATTTAATGCTTTTTAAGATTGCACGTAAAGTGTCAGTGGTGCAGTTATACATTCTGCCCTCAGAAGTTGCTTGTTGCGTGCTTGGAACAGCAGAATTGGACAGTCTGCTGAGCCTGTTGGCTTTAGTACAATCATCTGTGTGAACATACATTGCAGACTACATAGCAAGATCATTTTTATTATTTTTTTGGTATAATAAATTAAAGCAGTGACTCTGCTTGCGTGATCTAGGATACTGTAACATTTTAAAACTAAAGTACAGTCTCATAAGAAATGTTAAGTATATTTTTAAATTTTTTTTCAGAAGATCTTCATGTAACTGACTTAAAAATGGTTCTACAAGATGACAGCACCAAGTCTAAGACTATTGAAATGGTAAATAAATAAATTTTAAAAAGGCTTTAAAAGGTCTCCATGCTATTTGCTGAAAATGATAGTGATATTAAGAAATGCATTTTAAATGAATTTTCCTTTAAAGGTCAAATTTCAGCTGGTATACTTAAAGTTACAGCATGTGGAAAGCATATTTATTTCCTAATAATGGAAACAAAAGGCAGACATATGCTGAGGTTTGAGCTTTGTATTAATAAAAGTCTTCTTAATCTCTAATCAGGTTGATAGTGTTAGAAGAAAACTATGATTTAATAGCTCCTGTTTGTATGTGAGGGCACTGAGGTGAATAGGTGTTTGGGATCTACAGTGAGCTTAGGTTTGTGGAATAGGAGATGCATAATCACATGCTTGTGTCTTCAAAAATGTAAAATGCATCTTCCAGTTTGTTTGTTTTGGTTTTGGGTTTTTTTGTTGTTTTGTTTTTAACCAGCTATAGTGTTTTGGTAAACTATGTGGAAAAAGTTTGAACTTGCTGGATGTTGAGCGGTGTGTAAATGTTCAGTTCAGTGGGGGCTGAATCCTAGGCTTGTGTGGTCCATCCTTTTACCTCTTAATTTAATATGCAATAGGTGCAAAGTACGAATTTAGCCTTTCCCCTCTTATAACAGTTTATAAACTTTAGCCAATCTTGACAGGTAATCAAAGGCAAGATTCAGGGTAAGCATTTTGTTCTGCCCTTGCTGCTACTTGCATTGGGGGCACTAATTTGTCACTCATTAGTGTAGTGTCGGACTCCTGTCAATTCAGAATATCCCTACAACAGAGCTTAGCAGGATTTCACATGAATAATAATGATTAAACCCCCAAAATCCAGCACTTCCAGGCACTGAAACTTACATCTTTATTATTCTTGGTTGTCAGTTACAGTTTGGTTGTGCTTCCTCTTGGAGTATACTCGGCAACATCTGGATATGCAAATAGTTGCAGATTAGATGGACTTCCAGTTGGTCTAGTATAACATTTTTCTAAAGTCCCTTATGTATAATGTTTCTTTCCCTATTATAAGGCTTTGTGTTGAATGTGTTTATCAGGTCCATGTTTAAAAATTTTAAAGGTTTCAGGTAGGGTGGTATTTTGGTATTTTGTTTTAATATGGTAATAATGCTGTATCCTGTTAAGGAAGGATACTGTGCTTCCACAAGACATAACATGGAGGTGCCTTATCTTTCTAGATTATTTTAAGGCCAAAAAGCCTATACACGTTTCCACTACCTTCCTAAATCTAATGTTCAGATTCTTTGCTTAGGAACATAGGCTTAAGAATAGTCTTTCTCTGCGTAGCTTAAAAAATCATAACTTAACATCATCAGGTTCTTGTTTCTCATGTGAACCTCTTATAGTCAATTAATAAGGAAGGGATTATATTCTTTGAATTATCAAAAGTAGTAAAGGATCCTGTTTTCTTGCAATTCAGTGCTGTCTTGATGGCATTTTTGATGAAGATCCATTCTTGAGGTTCTAGACTAGAATGTCCCCAACACTTAGGACTTGAGCTGCAGTTATGGAACTCAACATTTAAGACACTGTTTTGCAAATGTAAGTGCAATGTACACATACACACAATGTTTCAAATTCTATTACTTTTTTCTTTTTTTTTTCCTTTTCTTTTTAGGAGACTGTCTTCACTTTGACATGATGTGTGAAGTTTGTTAGTCAGCATTTTTTCTTACTTTTTTACAGTTATTGTGAAAGGTATGTATGAGAAAAGTAAGTCTTGTTCTTTCCTGTTCAACATATTGCCCTCAATGTACAGAAGCCAAACATAAAGATGTGGAGATGTATTTCATTGCAAGTTCATGAGGACTGGTACTTTGTTAATAAGTAGGATAATGTGTTGGTCTAAAACTTTTCAAAACATTATTTTCTATCTGTCTTTGCATTTTGCGTGATGTTTTACAGGGTTTTAATTCTATCCTAAAACTTAGTATATCAGTTTCAATAGGGTCCTGTTTTTCTGCAGAACATTATAGGCATTTTAGTATTGCTTAGAGCTTGAAGGTGCATCGTGCTGCACAGTGAGAACTTTGTACTCACCCTTTCTTGTTAAGCTTTTTGTCCTGTTACGGAAGAATCAAGCAAAGGGCTGTATTAGGCACACAGAAATGTTAAACAGACACTTTGTAGTCAGATGAGAAAGTAATAGCTGCTCTTGCTGTAACATACAAAAATTTTAACTTCAAGATGTAATTATGGACTCTCTATTTAGAATTTTAGACTCTACTTATCATAGGTACAAAAGAAATGGTGCAGTGTGTAGTTAGACTGTGAATAACTTTATATGTAACCTCTTATCTGAGAACTGGTGGATATTCTGTCATCCTTCACTTCCTTCCTGCTGGGGGATCTTAAGGCAAGAGATTTGTACAAGGCTAACGTAGACAGACTGAGTACAATACTAAGCAACAACAGGTGGTGCACAATACCTTTGCATGATCTCTTCTCACAGTGTGTATGTGCTGAAGCAGTTTGTGGTGAGAACAGAAGAGCTGTAGATGTGACCATCTGATGCAGAGATGTCCACTTTATCAGGCTACTGCTGCTCCTTCCTGTCTCCAGCTGCATCTCTCCCTCCTACTTGCAGGACATAACTGGTGGGAGGCAGGAGTGGTTTCCATTTCAACTGAGTTATGCTGTAGCCTGACATGGAATGAGATTTCTTCCTTCCAGCTCATTTGAACTCTTTTATGCCCAGCTTTCATTTTTGCTGCATATTAGGCAAACACATGATCAATTTTTAGGCTGTATATAATATAACTTAATATAATGGCTCACAGGCTATTAGTCATAATAAAATGAAGGCAAAGTCTGTAGAGTATAATATGTAGTATCTATTAGACCAATTCATAAAATCTGGAAAAACCTTTATAAGCTTTCAGGCATGAAAAGCTTCCTGATAGTTTGCTTGAGTTTAAGATAATAGACCTATTTATTCTCTCTTTAAGAACAAATGTTTTCTCCTTTATTCCAAATCAAGTAAAAACTGTAAGTCCTTGCTGAGTCTTTCATAACTTCGCCCCTCCCTACATAGAGACTTCTGCTTTCTTTTGTCAATCCCACATTTTATCAGTAAAACACAGTAATTATCCAGAATTGATGCCCACACATGGAATATATCAGCATAGATCCAGTGCTATAATTATACTAAAGGAACTCTACATGTTAATTTTTCTTTGGAAAGAAGCCCTTTGAGAAATGGAGGAAAAAGTATCAGGATTTGAACATGGCAGAGACCGTAGGAGAGGCATGAGTCAAACCAGGAAACAGTGTCATTATCTGCAGTGCACTTGTGCGTATCTGGACATTTAAATCATTAATCTGAGGAACAGGCTACTCTGGAAAAGAGAAATGGAGTTTCCTTACTGAAGACATTATGACACTGCTTTTTCATAAGTAATTTGTAAATAATGAAAAGACAGTAAGTATTTGTATGTTGATGCATATGGGAAAAAAAAGTTTAATTTAAATTCACCAAACTGTATTATAAAAGTAGATCATCTCTGTTTACTAGGAAAGTCAGGAGCTGCCCTGTAAAGGCGACTTAGATTTCAGTTTCTTGAGCAATTCTCTAAAAGATAAGGGAATGTTTGAATTAACAATGAGAGATAGCAAGGTATGCAATGTAATCTGTAGCTAATTGGCTGAGAACCAATAAATTGATTCTTAATTGTATACATAAATAAGTTAATGTTAGCCATAGAAATACCATATATATTTATTGCTGACATTCATTAAAGAGTTAGTAAAAGATTGTACTAAAGTAGACCGATGGATTAGTCTCTGTCACTTGTATTTGGAGCTTTTTAATAATAAAATTGGAGGTTTTCCTAAATTTAGGCCTTTCAATGGGCAGTTGTAAAGCTGTGTCACAAATCTGAGTTCTCTTCTGGTAGCATTAATGGATTTTTGACAGATTTTCACTAGAATTGGTTTCTGCCTGTATTTCATAAATTACCAGCTAGCTATCTAATTTTTTTGAGTTCAAGTGTGTGTGTAATCTACTTTTATTTTTTTGGAATCACTTCGTTCTTTGAGGGTTCATTATTTACCCAAATGTCCTGCTACGACTTTGAAAATGGTTGTTGAATGCTTAAGTTAAACACATTTCTGACTACCTTTAGCAGAATTGGATTTTACGCAACACATCAAACTAATTTCTACTGTTAGGCATCTGAATTTACGAAAACATAGTGGTTTCAAATTTTGCAGAACTTGTGGCATAGAATTTCCAAAAAGGCATTGTAAATTTTACCTACTTTTGCTTACTTCAGTGCTAGAGCAATTGATAAATTCTCGAAAAGTCAAGATTTACTTTATAATTGCCCCAATGAAAATTTGATGCCAGATCTGCCCATGATCTGCTTTTTAACAAGCACAAGCACGTGTGTCCTTGCATAATGAACCCTGCTAATGTATATGAAACACTTGCCCCACTGTAAATTAGGTGTTCTTTGTGTCACTGTTTGTAATCTTTTGGGGTCTATTTCCTTATTGCTCTTAACCAGGTTACAAATGGTGTGGGTTTTTATCATGAACCGAATGAGCTCGCAGAGCAGTTCATCCGCTCAGCGTCGGCGAATGGCTCTAGGGATTGTCATCCTTCTCCTCGTCGATGTGATATGGGTTGCCTCTTCGGAGCTCACTTCTGTAAGTACTGCTCCACACATCTTACAAGGAAAATAAAAGCCCATTGAAGAGAAAAATGCAGCAGAAACATGGTCACTCCAACCCTCACTGAGTGGGGTTGTGTAATGTTTAACCACCTTTTCAGTACGGGGAAGGTGATAGCCTTTGGGTTAGTGAACCAGCTTGAATCCACTAAAAGTTACAAATAAGCTCAGCCTGGTGACTGTTGCTTTTGAGACACAAGGTGTTACTGATGACTTTAAAAATTGAACAGCCTAAGCTCAGAGCTCTGTACTGTAATTAGGGAGTTCGTTTTGTTTACTGCCATTTTGATTAAAATAATGTCCATATGTTTCCCAAAAAGTAGTAAATGAGGTGTAACATGGCACGCTGGGTGATGTGGTGGATTGTAGTTCAGAACATATGGAAGTCCAGGATGAAAGGACTCAGGTCATGGAGTTTAAGCCTTGTAATTGCATCTAGTTCTTAAACTCGCCATGTTAAAACTGATACTTCATGTCAAGTTTTAGGATTTAAAACAGAGCTTTAGCATTGGAAATTGAGTTTTTAATGAATTCTGGTCAAATTCAGGTTTTTGAACTGTCATTAAATTATTATGTTCTATATCAGTTTTGAAACTGAGCATATACAAGTATTTGTGCTTAACATGATGTTATATCAAAACATTTTTTCAATGAGCTGATGGAGTCACTGAAATGTTACTTAATCAAAGTAATCTTCTCTAATGTTTGATTCCTATGTTATGGCTTATAAAAGTGTCTTTAATTTAGGAAATATTTATATGTAAATGTGTTTTCAGTCCTGTGTGAGTTCAGTGGCATATAAATATGTTAATTGGTTAGAGACAAGTAATAAATAATTTTTCTGTGGTAGCATTGTGTCTTACAAAATAGCTCAGTGCCTTCTTGTTGGCATTGGAAATAGCTTGGGAGGGGTACCCTCAGAACAGGTAGGGCCACTTGTGTCTTTTGGTCATCCCTGCCAATACTCAGTGCTGTCATTTTGGGTACCAGGCTGTTCTGGATTATGTTCCTACACCTGTTCATTTGTTTTGTGAATTCTCGCCTATTTGGTAATTTTGGATACTGCAATTATTTTCTTTCCACAGTATGTTTTTACAAAGTACAACAAACCTTTTTTTAGTACATTTGCAAAAACTTCCATGTTTGTTCTATACCTCTTGGGATTTATTGTTTGGAAACCATGGAGGCAACAGTGTACTCGTGGGTTTCGTGGAAGGCATGCAGCTTTTGTAAGTATTATAGTTCTGTAAATGTGATACTTGTTTAAGTTTGTACAGAAGAAAAACCCTTAAAATAGGGATTAGAGAAGAGCAAAGTTTACATATTTGTTTCAGAAAAGTAATTGTAAACTGAATCGTGGCACAGGAGAGCACGGCAGTCACAGTTGTCTTGTGAAAGGATGAAAGGAATGGAAAAAGCAGGATAAGATGTGTCAGGAGCCGTAAGAAATGCTTTATTTGGCCAGACCATTGACCCATCTAGCCTGGAGTTTAATTGTGGACAGTTGCAGAAGACATTTCCTTTTAAGAAGAGCTTATGAGCCTGACCACTCTTGGCTGTTGGTTCCATTTTACTTCCCCTACAACTGGAACCAATGGAATCAGAATTTGGACTCTGTAGTTGATTTTTAGTACTGACTCTTTATCTCTGGCACAACTGTGAACTTTCTGTTAAGAGCTTTTGAGGGGTTGAAAGTTGTATTTAGTAAGGGTGATAGAATTATGTTTTTGTTGTTGTTAATACTGATTTTTTATAGCCTTTGTGCATGACCTTGTGTTGCCCATTCCAAAGCTAGGCATAGTTTGTGCAGAGTCTAAAATTATTGTTACATGACAGAAATGTGGTTGGGTTTTTTTTCTTTTTTTGCAAGGAAAAATTGAGAGATGCTGGGAAGAGCATTTGTTCTGTGCCAGTGTTTCAGAATTCTGAACAGCAGGACTCAGGAAGCAGTAAGGCATTTGGCCTGATATTAATCTTGCATTAAAAGAACAGAAAATGTGATCCAAGAACATGCTGTTAATCAACATGTTGTTATAGAAATGAGCTTGCGTGAAAGGAACTGACTTCAGATCTTCTGGATATATTAGACTTCACTGACAGTGACAATTGAAGGCATAACATTTAAATTTGTGTTACATGATTTTTAGCAAAATTATTTAAAAAAAACCAAACCACAAAGAAGAAACAAAAAAACCCCAGAAAAATAAACATTTTGATTGTTTGTTTGTTTATTATTGGTGGGTTTTTTAAAATCCTGAGTTAAACATATAGAGCATTTAGAGTTGGCTGGTATCTTGATATAATTTGTGCTAGATCCGCCTTTAATGCCAAGTGTCTGTGCACAGTATGACACATGTTAGACTTGATGTTTTTCAGGCTCCTCTTAAGATAATGGGGAAATAAGCAGAACTTACAGTTCTAAATAGTTAGTTTATGGACAGTACTGTCAAATTAGGGTGATGAAAGTGCTAAAGAGTTAGTTGTGCAGAGCAATTATACTGACCAAATTTATTAATCTGAGCAGATGAGTAGAATAATAAGCTGTTGCCTGATGTGAAGTGTAGAGGTTACATTGACCAGCTGAATCTTGAGCACTGCACTATGTAAGAAAGAGACAATATGAACTCATATGAATCAGACAACAATGAGTAAGAGTGCTCAACCTGTCACATGTTGTGTGTGGCACTCATGACACTGCTACTGGAATCTCATTATTTTTGCTTTCTAATCCAAAAAAAAGTGATTTAGAAAATAATCTGTGGGAAATAGCCATTACTTTGATGTTAGACTATTTCAAAAGAGCAGTGCAGACAGGACTGTAATGTGCAGTTAGGAGATTCCCTCCCCTCCCAAGGAGTGTAGTTACATATTCAACTGAATAATCATTATAAGTGCCTTTAAAGTCTCTTGTGTTTATTAATCTGGAACAAATATACATTTATAGGATTTTATTTCAGTAATGATGAATTAGGTAAACACACCTTGCACTTAAGTCCTCTTCCACATTAGGGCCTTTGTTTAATAGATTTGCTACCAGCATGGTAGAAGAGAAAGCTGCAGGTCAGGGAACAGGGGCTTGGTAAGGTGCACGAAGGAAGAGGAAAAGTGGAACTTCATCTCATCCTAATTCAAGTGTTGTTAAAACTAAGGCAGAGTTCCACATTTTTATGCAAAGGAATTCTGCCTCAATAAAAAGAAGAAAGAAGCAGCTTGTTGTTAATTCATTCACAATAATTTAGTGAAGCATGTGTTGCTAAGGCTAAACTTTACAAATTTTGGCATTCTAAGAGCCTCATCCTGCATTGATACTTGGGTATTTGAATTCAGAGAGGTTCTCCAAGAGGTATATGGAAATACTGAAATTATTTACTGAACTTGTAAGCCCTCTTGGTATTGGGATGGAGGGCTGAAGGGAGAGAAGGAAATGTAACAGAATTGTGGAAAAAATAATTTAAAAACTTACTCTCCCAAAATGTCAGTTATTAATAACTCTACCGTGATAGTTTATTACATTTAAAGTTCTGTAATTAGTTTGCAGATGCCGAAGGTTATTTTACTGCTTGTACAACAGATAACACTGTAAACAGTTCTCTGGTAAGTGCCTTAATTTGTAAAAGTCAATGTTTTACAATAACATGGCACTATTAAACTGTTTTTAAAATATGGTGGTCTTAAATGTTATAGTTTTTGTCAAAGGGGATTGGTAACTTACGTGCTTATATGTTACTAATAAGTGCTGCAAATGAGGACATGGCTTCTAAGAAATACAAGTTCTCAGCTCAATAAAACACTTTTGAATGTTTCTGTAGCAGTTTGTCAAAGAAATACTATGTTGTACAAAGGAAACCTTTAAATATTCAGCTCAGTACCTGCCAAAGCCACATGTGGGGAGCTGGTGGTAAAGCAAAACAGTTTTCAAGTCTAAAATACACAACAGAATCATTCAGTTAGTGGAGTATTTTGTATGCTGTGATCCTGCATTGCATTTTGAGAGAGAAACAGAGTGCCTTCTTCCTTCCAGGGGATGGAGCGGCTGCTGTTGACTGATTCACTGTCAGTCCTGGTGATGTGCCGATAAGCTGCCACTGCCAGGCAGCATTTTTGTGGTGATTTTCATCATCCAGAAATGACAGTTTGTTATGCTGCTGTTGATCACAGATTACTGCTTAATCAGTGTACCTATATCAGAGGCCACATGCAGAAATATATCCAAAATGCAGAACTTAAAGTTTGCACCATCTCTTTTACAGAGTCAGGGAAGGCAGTTGAGCTGAAGAGAAATTTTGTTTTAAACATATTCTTCATTTAATTTTTGGGAGGTTTTTTCCAGCTTTCTCTATCTACATTTAAGAATAAAATGTTCTTAGTCTTCCCAATTCACTAAGATCACATGACTCTAGAATCTTGAACAATTTTGCATTAATTTAAACATCCACAATAACTCTGGTTCTGAACAAAGAGCCTAATGAAAATGCAACTACCATTACTTCACTCTTACAGTTTATTAATTCAATCTAAACAAGCAGCGTAAAACTTGCCTTGCCAGCAGAAGTTTTAATTGCTTAAAATACTTCTAAGTGCTTTATGTGTTAAGAGTTGCTTTCCCAAAGTTTTTCTGAGATTTAGTTCTAGTTCATGAGTTTTTAGGGTCATGGGAGGAAAATGAGTACACGGTAATTTTTGTATATATATTCTGTATTTTCTAGTTTATGTTCCCCGTTTGTAATTTGGACAGAAGCTCTAGTTCTAATAAATATCTGTGATATTGATGATGTGCTTTTAAATCAGTAGGTTTGAATTTTCTAGGTGTAATTTTTGTGTTTATGAGGGAAGTGCACAGTTCTTTTTGAATACTGCATTTTACCAACACGTGTGAATATATGATATACATTGTGCATGCACATTTTTGACAAGTTCATCCACTCTGTGCAAACCCACTTCAAGTTTAATTCTCTTACTATTCACCAAGCTTTTCTTTATTTAGTTTTCAAATTTGCTAAATTAGTTCTACTGCTTATAATTTAAATATCCCGCTTAACTGTATTTTTACTTATACTGATTCATTGCAGAGTGAACCTTTATATGTTCCTGTAAAGTTTCATGACTTGCCAACTGAAAAAAATGGCAGTAATAATAGTGATGCAGAGAAAAGTGAGTAAAGACTTTTGGAATGCTGAAATGTTAGTTCTTTGGTGAAGGAAGAGCTTTCCTCTTTATTTAGTAACTACTGTCATGTTGCAGGACTTGCTTCCCCCTCCCCATCCTTTCTTTTTTGTCTTTCCTTAAATCTCTTATTGCATGAATTGCAGTCTCATATATTTGCTTTCAGGTAGAGAAAACATAGGCCTGTCGTTCAGTTTACCTTTCTTGGTCACTACAGATCCAGCCTATGTTTATCTCAAGGGACCAACTGGGTTCAGTACTTGTGATTCTTTCCTTCTGGGCTTGTATGACCAGCAGCAGTGAGTCAGCCTCTGGAAAAACAAGCTATTGTCCTTTTTAGAGCAGGAGCAAAGCAGTCAAAGTAAGAATTTTAACAGTCTATGTGCATTCTGATTTTATTTAAGCCTCACTATCTTGTGATAGTATCTGAAACAGGCCTAACTGTCCCAGACAATTCTAGGAAAGTTGGCTGTCAGAGCATCCAGCTATCCAATTCACAGCAAAAGAGTCCCTGCTTACAAAAGGGAATGTCTCTTTTAACTTCTAGATGGTGGTAAGAACCACTTTGGTAGGCCCTGCTGTCCTGACAACACACTCCAATCACTTCAGCGTTGTTTGATCCATAGCTTTTCCCTTTACATTTTTTTGGAAATTAGGTATTGTTTCATATTGAATTAGGCTAATACTTACATGTAGTGTGTAGTGTAATGTTTTCTTTACGTGGAAAACTAGTGATACTTACAATACCTTTATGAATAAAAGCTGATCCTGATTTGCAAGATTAGAGGGTGAATTTCAAAAGAGCAAGTGACTTTATTTATGATCTCTCCTAAGCTTTGAGGTCTGCTGGAGTCTCATCTTCTGGGTGAAACATTGTCCTTGCAGTTGGGTATAGTTGTGTGCAGGTTTTGGCTGTTTGGCTGTTAAACAATTAAAGAAAGTCTTATATGTAATATTCTATCAATATGGGATAATTCCTGTCTAAAAATTTGTTGTTACCTTTTGTTGATTTTTTTTGATAGGGAGGGGGGATGGTGCTTTTCAGTGAGGTTTTTGTGGGTGGACAACTGTACTGATTGAAAAGAGTAATTGTGCTTTGTCTTATTAGTGGCCTCTCAAATAGCAAAATGCTAGTTTGATAAATAATAATGGCATGTCTTCTATTTGGATAAAAATGTCTTGGTTTTGCACTGTTATAATCAATGCTGTGTTAGAATATCATAACTTTATTTGCATATTGTGTTGGCTCGAAAAGTTAACAATAATATGAAGGTTTTTTTCTTTCTTTTTTCCTTATCAAGCTCCCAAAAAGCCTCGTGTAAGGTTCAGTAATATTATGGAGATCCGACAACTCCCATCGAGCCACGCATTGGAAGCAAAGTTGTCTCGCATGTCATATCCAACAGTTAAGGAACAGGAATCAATACTAAAAACTGTAGGAAAACTCACTGCAACTCAAGTAGCAAAAATTAGCTTTTTCTTCTGCTTTGTGGTATGTACTCCATTCTTTCAGAAAACTTAAGTATAGGTGTAATTAAAATCTGTATGATATTAGTGAAAAAGTATTGAGGTGACTTGTGTTCTTTACGCCTTGTTGTATAAATGTGTAAGAAGCAACACTTTCCTCATGCTGGACATGAAGGTGCAAGATTTTCTTATGAACCTGTTGTTTGAGCTGGAGTTTCTGCATCGTGGCTCAGTTCTGGGGAGAGAGAGAGAGAGAGATAACAGCAGCATGATTTTGAGACAGTAAAAATGTAGAGAGCAGATCAGTGACACCTTTTCCAGAAGCAGCTTCCAAATAGGTTCTAGCTAATGTGGACCCACCACAGTGCTCTTGAAACATCATTATTGTCATCATCATCATCAATAATAATAATAATATTACTGATGCATGAACCAGAAAATGGTGATGCAATTTTTTCTAGGGTAGAGTTTTCATGTTCAAAACAAATCCTGTTTATGCTGTTCGTGCTTTTACTGGCATGTATATATACTACTTCCTGACTGTGTGAATATTTTCACATTAGACTAGAGAGTGGTTACTTCCCTCAGAACATATCTGAGATCTTATTAATGAGATCTCAATCAAAAAATGAGAAAACACTTGCCATTTTATTCCTTTATGGAGGAATTAACAAATATATTTTAGGTATTGAACGTAAGTGGTGCTTGCATTTTACAGTAGAGATGCGTGCAGCATTTTAAGTACTCTAAAAAAACCTCATTAGGCTGACTAATGTCCCGTGCTTTCCTGAAATTTCTTTGCATCCCTTGTGCAATTATCATCTGGAAGCACTTCCAAAACAAGTTAACAGTACCTTTAGTTACTATGGAATAGCTATTATAAAGTCATTTTAATGATTTTTAAGTTCTGAAGTATGTTTTATTATTAAACACATACTTACATGTGGTTGGTTTGGGCCAGTTCTGCCCCTTTTGTAGAAGATAAAAATCTCTTTAAGGTAAAAATCATGTTCAGATTTTATTTTTGGATAAGCAGGTGGGTTTATTTTTGCTTTAAGTAGGATTTTATTGCACCGAGAAACTTAAGCTCTGTTGTTGCTGTTCATATAATAACAGAATTATTTTTCTTTTTCCCCAGTGGTTCTTGGCAAATTTCTCTTACCAAGAAGCCCTGTCAGATACCCAAGTTGCCATAGTTAATATCTTGTCATCAACCTCTGGTAAGTTTTATTTACACCACCAGATGTGCCTCTGAGGCTGTTCATAACAAAAATCTGTTTTACTACAATGAACTTGTGTAGTGTTTTACCTATGGTTCTAACTTAAAGCCATCAAATATGTGCATTAAAAAAATTCACAATGTATTTGCAGAGGTTTAGGCTGCTTTCATGATTCCCCTGCTTTTTGAGTTCACATGTGTGTCATTTATGTCTGTGTATTAAAGAGATATATTGGGAGTGTAATAGCTTTGAAGGAAAGGTGGTATAACTGTTTGTTGAAATAGATTCAGAGCAAAGTTTTCTTGCTAATGGTTATTTTCTTAAAAGTGGGTTTAGGAGTGAAGAACTTAAACCACCTAAATATTATGCATACCATTTGCTTTAGAGGTTTTATGCAAGGCTGTGATACAAGCTTTAAAGTATTTAAACTGTATGACCGTTCATATTTGCAGAATTGTGTTATAAAATCAGTTTAAAAACCAGAATTATATGATTTTTTTACTGTCTTTTCTGGCTTACTGCAGTTTATTTCCTTAGTATGGCTGGCCTTTCTCAAAGCTGGGCATGTGTTGCTCATCTGAGGATTCATATCACAAGGTGTTAGTTTTCATAATAATTCTGATTAAAGTTAAGGAGGCTAAGATCAGGTAGTTAAAACAAGTGCGTGAAATATAAAGATAAAAATGTGCAGTTCTCTGAACAAATTGGTGGCAGAACTTGATTTTATAAACTTTTCCTAATTTCTCTTGCAGGGCTTTTTACATTAATCTTAGCTGCAGTCTTTCCCAGTAACAGTGGAGATCGGTTTACCCTGTCCAAATTATTAGCTGTTATTTTAAGGTAAGATAATGGGATGGGACATTTGGTCAAAAACTCTCTGATACAGTGAGAGGACACCTGTACCTACTATACCTGTGGTATCTGGGACAATAAATTATACATGTCACTTTCTTAAAAATGCTCATTTCACAGATAAAGTGAACAAGTGAATTAAATCTTTTGAAATACTTCATATCATGAACAATTACCAAATCTCATTCCCGTGTAGGAAATTAGATTAATGAGGTTTCTGTTGGAAGTATGTGAACTTATTTTCTTCTAGTTTAATTATTTTATTTTTGTGTAGATGGGGAAAAAGGAAGTGGTTTGACATTCAGTGCTGTTGTCCTGTTTCATTAAATGCCTGGTGCATTGTTCTGGGAAGTTAAAAGTGGGGGTTGTTGGTTTGGTTAGTTTTAACTTAGGATCAGGCCTTAGCCATGGAGAACTCCTTTTGGCTTTCCAAAAGTGGGTTTTAATTAAATAAAAATGCCTAAAGATAGAACTGTATTTTTATGTTTTTCTTTCTCTTTTTTTTCTGTATTTGTAAAAAAGTTCCTGGGTTTAAGTAGCATTTTGCATTTCTTCTCTTTTGCTAGCATTGGTGGTGTGGTACTTGTTAACCTTTCTGGATCTGAAAAATCTGCTGGAAAAGATACAATAGGTATTTACTTATGGTTTTTAATCCTAGAACATGCAGTGATGAATACCATCTTTTGACAGTACCAAATAGTCATATAGCAAGCTTCATATTTCTTACTCATGTAACCTTTTACAATCTGGCTTTTTAGTTTGAACTTCTGAAACTTGTCATTTATGATAATTTCCCAGCCTGTGTATATAGCTTAATTGGAAAAGTATTTACATTTTTGAGCTTTTTACTTTTTTCCCACTCTTTTCATGTATTAATGGATTCTGTAATAAGCAGTTTCTCAGTGATGGTTTTAAAATAGGTGTGTGTTCAGGAGAGTTGATCCCAGTGTGCATAACTCGTTTGGCATGTCATTAAGGGAGTGTTCTTTTCATCTTGCCAGGTTCCCTTTGGTCTCTTGTAGGAGCAATGCTGTATGCTGTGTACATAGTAATGATAAAAAGGAAAGTAGATAGAGAAGATAAGCTCGACATACCAATGTTCTTTGGTAAGACTAAAAATACCTCTATTGCAAGTTTTAATTCAGTGTGTGATTAAATTGTTTGCTTTCAGGCACTGGACTGTATGTCAGTAGTAAAGGGGCTTAGACACGTCAAGGAAGTAGAGAAAGCCTGTTATTCCCATGGTTATGAGTATTTTAGAGACTGGTTGTTTGAATTTTTTCTTGTTTACAGCCTTAACCATGAGAGGTAACAGTACCTGTGGGAATGCAGACAGCCCCTTTGACTTAATGAAATTGTAAAATTTTATTTTATTGTCAATGTCAAACCTGTAAATATCTGATGCAATTTTTGTTTGTGAATTTCAGGTGAAGGTTCTTGTGTTCATTTTCTTTGAAAGATTTAAAATACTGCTTCATTGCTCCTGTTTTGTATGCATGTTGTCAGAGTTTGGCTGAGATTTTGGTTATGTGGAAGAATATTTTTTTGTGATTTACTTACAACTGTTTCTGTACTCAGGTTTTGTAGGGCTGTTTAATCTGTTGCTGCTGTGGCCAGGGTTCTTCCTGCTACACTATACCGGGTTTGAAGCATTTGAGTTTCCCAATAAACTGATATGGATGTGCATTGTCATTAATGGCCTTATTGGAACAGTTCTGTCAGAGTTCCTCTGGCTGTGGTATGTACTACTTACATTGAATATATTCCACATGAATTATCTTACCTGTGTTCTCAGATGTTGAGGTGGCAGATTGTCTGGGTAGGTGGTTTTGCTTTTTTACATTTTTTTTTTCTGTCTGTATATGCAGCTTAAGTGAGAGGATGTCATACATCACATCACAGTGTCCTGTTAAAAAGCCACATGTGATTTTCAAAAGCAGGCAATGTGGTCTTGTAGTATTTATTAAAATCCTGTGTGCATAGTTCATTCGAGACTTGACATTTTAAGTCAAAAAGACTTTGTGGTATGAGTTACAGTAGCAAAAGGAGGGCGTGAATTTCTGTTTTAACAGTTCTCTGACAATACTGCAACAAAAGATGTAGGTGGAGTTCCATGAAAACTTGTTGTGTTTGGGTCTGTGGGGTTTATTTTTTTCATTTGAGTTTTTGGATTTTATTTTTCCAGATCAAGTTTAAAGTTATTTAGGAAATCTAATCATGAGATTTGTTTGTTTATTGGCAAACTCTTACACCAGTCCTTCTTATAAATGCATTGCAGCATATGCTCCTTTGTAATTGAACTTGTTTAGTGATGGAATATTTTGGTGATGTAAATGCCATCCTGTAAGATTAGACTGTAGCTCAGTAAAAAGGTAAAGTGCAATTTTAACATAGGTAAATTAACAAACAAATAAAACTCCCTCAAACACCAAACATTGGCTCTTGTGTCAAAGTCAGGTACTGGGACAGGGTTAAGTACATGGGCGTGCACAGACACTTATACACTTTCTATTTGTGTAATTACTCAGAATGCTAATCCAGTCAATCAGAGAGCTAGTTTTATTTCCAGTTCCTTTTTCCTAGAGTTTTGAACTGGGACTAAATTCCGAGTTTGTGCTGACATCCTCCTTTTACCTGTTCAGGTGCCACTAGTATGGTCCTCTTCATTTCTATGGAAGTAAAGAATGCCATTTAACCTACTTATTTATTCCACCCAACCATGTGCTGCCAACTAGATAATGTAGGGATAGATGTGACTCTTCATTTTGGGGATTTTTTTCACCTGCTGATAAGGTTTTTTTATTCTGTGCCATGTATTCATTTAAAGTTTTCTGGTGGACAGATTGGTTCTAATTCAGAAGCAGACAGTGCAGAGATACAGAAATATTGTCTTGTGGTACAGAGAAACGTGGTATAGAAAGAAAATGCAGATTTTTCTAGATGAATTTAAAACATGTTAAGTAGGGAATTTTCCATCACCTCAAAAGATTTATATGGAAATCAAACCTTACCCCAGAAGACATCAATTGTCTAGTTAGGAATTTTAAGCAGTTTCACAGATTTATGATGGAGTGTGGGTATGAGAGTTCTAATTTTTGATTATTAAAACAAACAGTGACTGTTAAGCTTGATCAAGTGTCTTCTCCGTTTGATGCATTACTTTATATTTTAACTTTTAAATAAGATCTTTTTATTATTATTATTATCATTATTATTTTATAACTATTACTATTTAATTGTCTTTTAGGGGCTGCTTTCTTACCTCATCACTGATTGGCACACTTGCTCTAAGCCTTACAATACCTCTGTCCATAATAGCTGACATGTGCATGCAAAAGGTGATGTATTACTACATTTTGAGCGTTATTTACAGAATTTCTTCAGATTAAATGGCAGTATTACTTCTAATGATGTATACAGTGAGCAGCATTTTACTTCTGTCACTTGTTAATACTTGTTGAACTGGATTGTGATTAACACTCTCTTGATACTGACAGAATAATTTTGCACTTGAGAGTCTGCACTTGCACAAAATTGATTAAAGTGCAGCTTGTATGAAAAGTACCCAAAGTCATCAGCAGTGCCTGGTCAAATGCACTGTCTTGAACAGATACTTTTCAGAATTAAAGAACAACTGCAAGTACAGCACACTTCAAATTCATACCTTTCCAATTACAGAATTGCATGAACTGCTTATCTTGAAAATGCTCAATTAGTGACAAACCCAAAAACCTGCAAGTTTACCCCAAAGGAATACAGCAGCTCCAAGAAGTTCTTTACTGAGATGATAAATCTCTATGTGAATTCGGGAGCAGTTATTGTGAAGCTTGTATTTGTTTTTTTTGGTACAAGAAATTAGTCAAGTCTCGCACTTGGAATGTTTCCAGCCAAAAGCTTTACTGTTGAATGCTTTCACAAGTGAAGTGTAAATTGTAATGAGAGTCTTTTGACTTCTGAAGTTTTCTGTGTGTAAAAATGGGGTTTAAAAAAAAAAAAACAGCAAACCCCACAACGTGTATTTGACTTTTACTTAATGGCAGTGCGGACTTTGGAAAATAAATCAGAAAAATAAAAGGATAGATGCAAGAAAAGAAAGGGTCAAATTGAAAAATAAAAGGAGAGTCAGACCCTGAATGAATGCTTTTGTAATGAACGTGTGATATACAGTATGTTTTGCCACCAGTATTACCTGAATATTCCAGCGTGGAAACAGTAAACATTGCAGTGATTCCAACAATAATAAAACATTTGTTGGTAAGATAATTGTATTTGTTTTGCACTTAAAGCATTTGCATATACACTTGAGAGATAAATTGTAATAGGACAGTAAATAACTCATGGTAGCTATTAAGGAAAGAAGGAAGAAAATATCTGTAGGCTTCTCCCTCAAAAAGCACTTTCATGAGGTCGAATTAGGTTTATATGTGAGCTAAAGGTGGTAGCAAAAAATAATAATTCTGTATGTAGATATGTGTGCATGAGTACATATTTTAGGTATGTTTTAGTTATATACACATAGTTATATATCGTGTGTGTGTGCAAATACATTTTTAGAGATATGTATATATATAGTTATACTGATGTATGAGTATTTTAGGTTGTCTTCTGAAGTGATTTATCTAAACTTTCTTCTGGGATACGCTGAAAAGGGAGCATGCTTTTCTAATTCTCAGTAAACAACTTAATCTCTAGGCTATTTATTCTGAGTAAACACAGAGTCCAGATCTTGTAAAATTAATTTATTCTTCATGTATTCATGCAGTATCAGAGCATTTCAAATTGCAGAAACTTCTTTAAGGTTCTGTTGGGTGGCTTTCAGTTGATGTTGGTAACACAAGGGCAAATTACCTTTTAAACTCCTTTTTGTGGTTTATCACTGTTAGAGTTGCTCCAATTTTTATTTATATTATTGGTATTTGTAAGCAAAAAAGGCCCACAAATGTAGCTGACTCCCAGTCTAACTTCCCGGACACCTTCCATTTGCTCTTTTCCTATTTCTTGTCTTAAATCTTCACATTCCTGTGTTGTCTCAGTTCATTTGCTGATGACACCTTTCATGATCTGAATCTTCTTGTTCTTCCATTTCATCCACAATTCTTTTTGTTTGCCACCAGGTGGTTCCTTCTGGAGTTTGTGGTCCATGTACTTGCTGCCTTCTGTTCCTTCTCATTTTTCTTTCCCTGTTTCAAAAGGCTGCTTTGCTTTCCTGTGGGCAGTTACAGAGCCTGACTGGTTTTAGGCAGCTGGTGGGGGGTTCCTTCTCTTACTTTTTGGTCCTTTTCCTGTTCATATATGCACTCTGCATTACTGTTCTTCCTTCTTCCCCTGGCTGTTAAGTACTTACTGTCCAAGCTTCTACTTTCCTGTCTGTTTGATGCTTTATCTTGGGGCTACTGCTTGTATGTTTGAAGGTATGTAAATCCTTACCCTCTCCTGGTACTGCCCTGTTCAGCAAGAGGTCACTGGGGAGGCGTTTAATCTTGTCTTTGACAGCAGACTAAACTTTTTGCTGTATCTTCTCTTGCTGTTGTATCTTAGATTTTAGAAAATTAATCACTAGTATTAGAGGCACAAATGAGTGACCCTAAATCAGGGCAAACTCCTGTAGACTGAGGTTTTTCATACAGGTGTATTAGTGCAAGTGTGTTACACAAACATCAAAATATCCCAAGCCAAGCCCTACAGTTGCTGAAGTCTCAGGTGTCCAAGTTAGGCTCATAGAAATTTAAGTTTCCAGCTTCAAACTTCCCTTTTATGCCTCTGGCCAACCATGTCTTTACTTAAAAAGAGCCTACACAAGAATGCCACTGGCATAGCTAATAATGTAGAGATTGAAATAGTAATATATGCAGTCTTCATATCACTGACAAATGGCATGGTGGTTATACAGTATGCATAATTACTGACTTTCTGGATGTTATTCTGTAATAATGTAATATAAATCTGAATCTTAAGAAATTCCAACCAAGTTTTTGATGACTAATTAAATATTCCTTTTGGTAATTTATATGTTTCTGAATTTCTGTTAGAAATCAGAAGGGAAACATACAGCTTAACAATTGCAGTTTATTAGATTTTTTGAGACTGACCATCATTGTGAGGTACCAAATTGTCTCCAAATTCTACAATATTGGGTATTTTCTCCACACGGGGGTGCTGTGCCCACAGTTTATGGCTCTGTCATCCTGCAAGGTGGGTCCAAGGCTGGGTCCCGTTTGTGCCCTTGGTTTGCAATCACAGAACCATGGAATGGTTTGGGTTGGAAGAGACCTTAAAGATCATTTAGTTCCAACTCCCCTGCCATGGGCAGGGACACCTTCCGCTAGACCAGGTTCCTCCAAACCCTGTCCAACCTGGCCTTGAACACTTCTAGGGATGGAGAATACACAACTTCTCTGGACAACCTGTTCCAGTGCTCACCATGTTCTAACCTCCTATAATTTCAAGTTTTAAACAGTGTCAGATGATCACTTTTGGGTGTAGTAGTAGATAGATACAATTAGCAGTATAGTTACAAGTAGAATTTAGTTGAAATTGGGTAAATAATGTGCCCTGCCTTTCTTTAAATTTAAAAGAGAATTATAGTAAATTTCCAGTAGCAGAGTCTTTTTATGTGCATTGAATTCAGCAGGTAGCAGTCAATGACAGTATATTCATAGTCATAAACAGATGCATGACTCTTTCAGGTGAGATTTTATTCAGAATTTCTGAACTGTCTAGGGGACTTTCTCTTTTGTATCAGATAGCTAAAAAATTAGAAATGGGATGGTTTGGAAATAGGAGTCTTCATTCACCTCACAATGCAAAGGGTATATTCCATTGTACAGAATGGATTAGTGGAAAAAGGTTATGCAGTTATTAGAAGTAGCAGTGGCTATAGAAATTGTACCAAATAACTCGAACTGCATGTCAGACTTACAGTAATAATTATTCCAAATATACAGCATGTCAATTTTTTTTGTTTTAACTATTGAGTGAATTATGTTTGTGTTCTAATTCCAGGTGCAGTTTTCCTGGTTGTTTTTTGCAGGGGCAGTACCTGTATTTTTTTCTTTTTTTATTGCTACTCTCTTATGTCACTATAACAACTGGGATCCAGTGATGGTGGGAATCAGAAGAATTTTTGCCTTTTTTTGTAGAAAACATCGAATTCAGAGGTAGGGCCGTCACAAAATATAATCCTATCTCTTCTTCAGCTTTTCCATTATCCTGTATTCTTTTATAAGCCACAGTACTTGTACTATATTTATTTTCACCTGATTTTATATTTAGGTATACTGATTTCTTAATAGTAGTAGTTGCAAATCCATTTATTAACCTATGGAATGCTCAGAAAATGGAAGCATTTGAACTCTTAAGTTTCTTAGTAGCTGCCAAAGTTTTTCCCCTTAATGCCTCGATGAAAATTGCTGTATGCAGAACATGCAGTGAAAATTGTGCAAACTTGAGTGTACTTGTTGAACTTAAGGGGTCTTTGCATGTTTTCAATGGCTGCAGTTCAAACAACTAGTGTACTTAGTAACTACATTGGCTTCATATCAACCAATTTAATATTACTGTATAACTTTAAATAAATAATTTTGTTTCTTTTAAGAATGCCAGAAGAAAGTGAGCAATGTGAAAGCCTCATTCCTATGCACAGTGTTTCACAAGATGGAGACAGTTGCTGTTCATAGACAAAAGGTATGCTTAATAAACCTCAAATGATACACAGAAAGGTGAGGATTGGTTTCCATGATGGCTTTTGTCTTATGCAAGGACACATTTTTAAAGAGTGTAATCTTGTTAATCTTGTTCTGTATCGATGGACAGAATTTTAAAGTGTATATTCAAAATTATGATTATTATTCACTGCCAAGCATTATTCTCACATTGTTACAGTTCTTGGCTAATGGTTTTGAAATGTGAAATACTTTTTTTGCTTAAGAGTATTAAAATGTTCATATAAAATTGAACACGAGTCAATAAAGCAGAAGAGGCATACAGCTTCTTGACATGGATGATGTGTAAAGAGAGCTGAAGTAATTATTTCACTCTAATGCTATTGGGGTCTCAGTTTGGGCTCCTGCGGTTCATGGCAAACACCAATCATTTAAGGAAGTTTAGAGAACATCATCAGGGATCCAGAAAATGGAAAGAAGCTCTTATGTTTGTGGTTGACAAGAAGTAAATTGTTAAAGTTCATTAAATATTAGGATAAATATTTCTCATGATAAACATAGGGAAACTAGACTAGAACAGCGAAAGAGTTTGCAAAATACCCCTCTTTAGAGGGGGTTACACAAACCTCTGACAGGAACGTGGTTTGTCAGTACTGTCTTGGAGCATTAAAACAGACATAGTTTAGGACTCTCCTAGGCCTATGCTTCAGGGCTTAGTTTTCAAGTAATGTATGCAGAATTACATAAGAGGTGTATTTTTATTGTCCAATGTTGCTTGAATCTAATAATGAAATAAAAAACATTCAGACCAAAGCAGTAACTGTGATGTCTTAAGCTTAAGACATGGAGTTATTTCCTTTATTAGTAAGATGGAAACAAATACACACGGTGATTCCTTTTTTGTAATTCCCCAATATGTGCCCCTGATAATTTTTTCTTTTTCTTCTTCTTAGTTTAAAAATGGAATGATGCCCAGCAAAGAGACAATCTTCTGGAAAAGTCCCTAAGGAATCGTGTTTCAGTGCCTATTCTGAATTCATAGTAAAAATAAGAGGTTTCAGTTCTTTTGAAACTCTAAACTTTTTGTCTTTCTTGCTTTCATCTGATTTTATAAATGAACACATTTACTCTATGCCTGTCACCATAGGGAGTCTTAGTCCATCTGAGCAACCAACCTGCCTTATGACACTTGAGCTGGTGAAGTTACTTGACAAAATCAAGAAAGCAAATGCTGTTAAGTGATTTCTTTCTTTTTTTAACTCATGATTTTGTTAAATGCTGGACAATATAATTTTTAAAAGATACTTCAAGTGAGTTATGTAAATAAGTTTGCAGGTCATCAAATCTTTCAAGGCTTTCAGATGAAAAGCTAAATAGATATGTTACCTGTAGTAGGTACAAATTAAATTTTTTTTATGTTGTATAAACTATTTGCATATTAATAGAGGAAAATGGGAAAATAATTTATTAAGTGCATTCTTATAATTATTGAGGCAGGATCTTTGTACGGTCCTGGAACACTACATGTTGTCTTAGGCCATTTTGAGAAGCCTTGTAATGACAGAGGGTGCCGATGTTTAAAAATCTTGTTGCCCAACAATCTAGAATGCTTAAAATGTCAGTGAATGGGAAAATACTTCCATTTACAGTATATTTGGGTGTGAGTTCTCAAAATCGGTGTTGGTTTTAAGCAGACGGATTCTGTAACCCATTCTTATTCCCAGTTATCTCACAGACATGTGAAAATGGTCACATGTAGCTGCCAAGTTGTGAAAGAGGTCAAATTACGTGAGAAAGTTTGCAGTGGTGGCACTACGATAATCTGCTAAGCAATCTGAAAGGTAGAGGTGTTTGCATTGGTCTTTCTTTTCCCCCAATTGTACAAATAAATTTATTCTAAAGCTGATAATTTTCCTTATAACCTACGTCTTCTTTCCACTGCAGTGTTTCTATCCTCTTTAATTCCAAGAAGCTATTATATTCAGGAATATTTGAAATTAATCAGTGCCATTTTCCAACTTCTGGCCTATAAGACACTTAGATCAAAGTTAATTTTGGCTTTTGATGGATTTTATTTTTATATAATGAATGTAGGATGAATTCTGAGCCAACAGTATTCTCTTCCACATAACAAGATTATTAATAATGTAGGGTATTTCTGCTGTCCTTCCACACAAATACAGAGGGATGACATAACAGAAATGCCCTTTTCACGTTTTGGCGCTCAGTAATGATCCTTCCAGAAGAAATTTTGGTCTTTTTTGGGATGAAACTGCTATACGAGATGGAATGCATGAAAGCAACATGCATAGCTCTACATTAATAGAAAAATTCTAGCCAGCAGCTAGAATTTAATATAAGAACCTGTGCATAGAGAAGAAAGAAAGAAGGAACCTGGGTGCTGTTCTGTTCAAATAGTTCACCTTTATCAAATTTTTCCTTCCCATTTTTAATACTGGATTGCACTAAAAGTTTTGGTGATCTGAGCCATCTCTTTAAGATGAGATAGTAAGTACTTCTTTGGACACTAAAATAGGAATTAAAAAAACCTTCAACCAAAACAAAATCACAAACCCAAAACAGACAAAGAAGTTTATTAAAATTATGTAGGCATTTTGAAAAATTTCACATTTAAATTTCGAAACCCCACGAGGGGAAGGGTTAAAAATGCAGTATGCTGAACTAATGTTACTGTGGTAGAATTTTCAGGGATTTTTTGATAAGTGGAGTTTCCTTAGTTTTTGGATTGTTTGGGGTTTTTTGGTTGGTTTTTTTTTAAATTATGAAAAATTAGAGGTTGTTAGCATCAACTTTTTTCCAAGAAATAATGTTAATGCCCACTTGCAATAAAAGGCTAATGTTTGTTTTCAGTGAATTAAATGTTTCGATGAGATCCTGCTGAATGTGTAATGCCAGACATTAAGCCCAAATTCAAATCAACTGGGAATTGTGGCATCAGTGAACTAAGCCTGGGCAAACTGAGTTTGCTTTCAGATGGGCAATGACAGTATTTTTAGCAAAATGTTCTGTTCCTGTTCTTTGAAATTGGCCACCCTTATAGAATTGTAGCTGTGATGTAAAATGGGCAGTTGCTGTTTGTATTTGCCCTGACATTCATGGCTTAAAGGGTAAGTTCATCCCAGTCTCCCATGTATATGGGAGTTATGGATATGCTGTTAACTTGCAATATTCATTAGATTGAGAAGTTAATAAGTACTAGAAGAGTCTTCTGCCTCTGACCCCAGGAATGTTGACAAACATTCAGTAAATTCAAAGTAGGGCCTTCCCACTGTTTTTGTTTTTAACAGAAATTAAGATACTAAGTATTTTTATCTCACCGCACTAAGCAGTGTTTTTGCATTAAATTACAGTTCTTTAAAGAGCAAGAACAAAGGAAACCATCCTTCCTGAAAGGATTTTCAAACAGTGGTGCCCCTGTAGTTACAAGAAACAAGTTACAGTTTAATTACAGAAGCTATGACATATAACATTGTTCCTGCATTTAATAGAATGTGATGAAGTTTTTTTCTATAAAATCTTGTGATTTCTAGTCCAATAATATTTTATAAATATGCTGTAAATGTAAATTGCGTAGCTCTCTAATGGGTGCTTGGTAAATGCACAAGAGATTTAGCTTTGATTCTCAGGTACCTCTGATGAAATGGAGACATGCTGGGTTTTTCTTCCTCATGACACAACTGGAATGTGAAGGAGCGCTCTCATCAATGCTTTACCTCTCTGTGCTGGTGTAAATTGTCCTTGTTCTTACTGTTTCAATTTGGGAATGTCTTTATTCTGACATATTTCCTGTAGGAACAACATACACTTTAAGAAAAATTATTATTGTTTTTGTCAAGCATTTCTTTGATTGTCATTAGATGCTTAAGGAGCAGTGATTTCTCATGCCTACACAAGATGGAAAATGAATACCACGGGTTGCTCTGTCAAACAGTTGAACTAATTCCTGTAATCCTTTGAGACAGCCAACAGTTATTCTGTGTATGTGATTGAGGTTTTGGAGCTGTTTGGGTTTTATGTATGAAGGAAATTACGATCATTTGCCAAACACTACAGAGCATGCCTTTGCTTTTAGGGTTTTAGTGAGTCCTGCATAGTTTGATGCACAGTGTGCTGCACTGCAGAATAAAGGAGAAAAAGGATTTCAGTTTCTCTGGCCACTTTGTGTTAGGTTTCAGTCGTGCTGAAAACGTGTTCCCTACAAGGGACTGCTATAGATGTAATGCTAATTCAGCAAAGGACTGAGATAGATGCCACAATTACTTACCAAGTCTGGGGTACATGAATGCTACTGAAGGCACCAAGGGCCTGATGTTTCCATTTCCTACTGTTCACTGCATCCTGCTTGTTGGCTTTTGACCTCAGGAAATGCCTGTAAAGCAGCAGGGGCTGTCCTGTGTGAGTGGCCTGGCTTGCCAGGGAGTTGGGCTGGAGTGGATTGCACACAAACTCAGAAGCAGGAGGCTGAAGCGTTCCTGTGTGGCGTATTTTATATCTCGGTGCTGAAGTGTTTTTTGGAAATAATGTGTTAATCAGGGGTGTTGTTTGAACTGTGGAGCTGCAGCTGATATTTGACCCGGTGTGCTGGTCTGTGCGTGGCATGCCTCCTTGGAAGCAGCAAAAATAGGAGAGTCTGCAAATCACTTCCCTTGGTGGGTGCTGCTGTAATTGTCATTCCTTTCACAACACTTGTGCCTAGGTACTGCTATTCAAGCTATGATGGCTTTAAATAAGGTGCAAAATGATTTTTTTGTAATTCTTGCTTCCATTTCTCTTAGTGTTGAATGTTATCATTCCTATTCCCTCCTGAAAGATCCTCCTATCTTAGGGAAATTAAGTTGCTGAGCTGAACTGAGCTATCAGGGGAGGGGGAAGACCAGTTAAATTTTGTTCATAGCGTGAGTTTATAGACACACATTCAATTTTCATATGAAAGCAGGCCTTGGTAAGGCAGAGTGTTTGTAAATGAAGTTAAGTGGCATGCTCAAAAATTAAGAAACAAACTAATGTTAGTATCATAATGTTGAGTTGCGTGGTACTTTAATCAGCTTTCTTTATTTGGGATAAGCTTTGAGTTAGTTACCATTTCTGCTATGGCTGTCCTGTGGCAATTTAATAGTTATAACTCCAGTAGCATTTCTGTGTTCATTCATAAATCGTCGTTATGCATTTTCCCCCTGTCTAATCCATGATTTTGTTAATGGTATATTTTGTTTTACATAGTTATTGCAGGGCATGATTTCTCAGGGAAATATGGATGATACCATACGTTTTGAGAGCCAATAACTAATTCTTGCTTTTAAAGTTGCTACAAACATTTCCAGGTTTCACTCAAACATTTCACATGTAGCTTTCATGTTGAACTTCCTTACACTTATCAGGTAAATCATGATGAGAATGTTAAGACCATTTAAAGGTGTCACTAAAATACAAGCTGCCCAACACTTAGTTACTTTGTGGAGAAACATCCATTCTAAGCTGATGTTGCAATGTGTCTGTGGTTTTTTTACTATGTTGTCCTCTGCTCTGCTGATTTTGAAGCTGCACTTCTGGCATGACAATGACATTAAGTTTCAGGGCTAGGCAATGCTATAATAATACATGATCTGATTCTGGGGTAGATCACCAGTATAAATCTCTAACATAAATATACTCATTTATATAATTAAATTTTTACCAAGTCTGTTCACTTTGGGGATATTTGTGTTTGTTTTTCTAGTAAAGTTACTTTGTCTAGACTGGGATTTGATCCAAAGCCCAAGAGAGTCATAGACAGCATTAATGAAGTAAAACTTTATTGAAAAGGAACTCTGCAGTCAGGTTGACCTTTATGTCTTTGCAGTACTTCTGGCTGCAGCATATTTTTGGAGTGGTTTGCTTTAAGACCTCCGTAATATAAATGGAGGGATTTTAGTGCTGGCAAAAAATGGTAAACACACCATTGTAACTGGTCACAAAAGATATATTCCATATAGCCAGCAAGCAGTCTAATTATTTAGAAGGTGAATTTGTCTTGCTACATGACTGTTGTTTAAAATCAGCAGTGTGAGAAATGTTAACCTCTGCACTCTGTTGTGTACTTCTAGGAGAAATTTTTTTGTGCATAGTGAGAATATGTGATCATAGTCATCAGCCTTGAGCATCACCTTCCTCTTGATGATTTCTGCTTTGACATTTCCATTTACATGCCCTGTTGCATTCATTGCAAAGTGAATTTCCTCTCTAGGTAGAGCCAGTGTAATTACATTTTGACTACCCTAGTTCTCTATGGTGTTAGAAATCTACCATAAAACATAAATCTGACAAATAAATGTGACTACTCAGATATCTGTGTTCTCACTCTCCTCTGAGGTGAAGTGTTGCATCATTATTTCTGGTATTAGGAGGTAACCAGACCTTTTCTGGATATGCCTGCTATGATGAGGAACACATCCAGAATTTCATCTGGTTTTCACTTCCTACTTTTAAAAAGCAGAGAATTTTCACTGAGGATTTTTGTAGAAAGCAACTGTTCAGTTCTACAAGTGCAGGGTCCTTTAACTGCATCTCAGTTTATAAGATTGCATCCAATGTTCCTTTTATTAATGAACTTCTGACCGTTTTTTTCAAGGAAGGTGCACACATTTTCTTTATGTTCCACAGAAGAAATATGACTGGCTACTGGAATGGCCTCAGAAATTCAGGGCTGTTTCTATACTTCCTCAAACATGCTCCTGATTTTTGTTCCCACAATCTTTTTTAAGAAACCCCAAACAAAACCCCACATTTATCAAGCTGAGAGAATTAGCAATTTAGCATAAAACTAATTTTATGATAGGCAAGTTGGAAATAAAGAATCTTAGTAGGAAGCATATGGGATCAGCTGTAAAATCATTGGGGTAATTTTCTGCACCCAGTTCCGTATAGGAAGTAGTTAGGGAATAGTTTATTGGATTGATTTCTGGTTGATCTAATATAAAAAGTAGGTATTTTAAATAATCATTTCATATTGAAGCTAAATGCTTAAATTAAGCCCTGTGATTGTAAAAAAATAAATTATGTTTGGAGACTTAGGAGTCTCCATTATGTAATTATGTAATAAGTGTGAGATACAACCTCAGCATTGTACAGCTGAGGAGGTGTTGTAATGATTTAAAATTTGTGTAAGGTCTCTGGGGAATAGCTATTAGTAAAGCAAAATTGTTTATGAGCCTCGATTTATGAAACTCCTGAAACTTGTGTACATTAAAAGATGCTCCAAACCAGCAGTAGTTTCAATGTTTGTTTTGGCATTACATTTGGTACTAAGTTTCAGGGAATTCTCAATGACACTTTTAAAGCAGAAGCTGCTTTAACTGTAGAACTTTCACCTGAAGAAAACTTTTGTTTGCCTGAAGTCTCTACAGTTTCTTGATAATTCAGATGTTCTGAGAGCACAGCAAGTTCCAGGTATATATCTTCTATGAAACATCTTTATGCATCATCTTTTAACCATTTTCCTTAGTGAGACCAGAACGTGAATTACTGATGTGTATTGCATTTGCACTTAAAAACCTTATTTCAGAGCGTGTTAAACCTTGATCTATTTTTGATAAAAAAGAAATGTAGCATTTTAATCTAATTTCCATTTAATGGTAAGGATATTCATGCAGAGAAAAACATATAATCGAGGTTTGATGCAGTGATTTTTAAGCCAAGAAAACAGCAGGATGTCAGTGGTAAATCTGAAATGAAGATGCATCTCTGTTCAGAAACTCTGGTTTCTTCCTGCCTTCTTTATACCCAATTGGTGTCTCCATTATTCCAGGAGAATACAGGTGAAGCAAGGACCACAACTTTACCCTTTGTTCCTTAAAAGTGAACGCTGGCTTTTGCCTGGAGTGTCTTTGTCCTGTCACTTCATTTTCTGAGGGGAGGTCAGTTAAATGAGAAATATAGAATAAGTATTTTTAATTAAAATCAGATTTAAGCTATTAATTATTTTGAAATCCTCTATATTATTAGAGATCTAATGAATGGAAATTAAAGTCCTATATTGCAAATACTGAACAGTGCTTATATATTTTTAACAAAACCAGTATATATATATGAATATTTGAAAGACGTGAAGGTGAAAATTGGAAGATTGTTCTTGTGTTTATAGATTTATAAATTGAAATTCTTAATACCCAGTACCAAAACCCTATAAAAGGGCTATTGAAAAGAAAATGTAATGTATTCTGATTAACAGCCTGTGTAATACAATCAATGTGTGTGATGTTTTTGTTCTGTATTATATTTATTATATGTAAGTAAACAATAAAGAGTATAAATCTTATTTTCTTAACAGGAAATGGTATTTGGTTGGGGCTAATGCTTAATGTATTTTATATGATCAGTTAAGAAAAAATGAATAGTCACTAAGGGTTGGCTTAAAAGTGAGTTTTGGGATGTCTCATTTTACCTGAAGCCAACCAGGATGCCAGAGGTTATAATTTGGTCTCAGAATGGTCTGTGTGCTGGTTTTGGCTGGGGTAGAGTTAATTTTCTTCCCAGGGGCTGGTATGGGGCTGTGTTTTGGGTTTGTGCTGACCACAGTGATGACAAGAGAGGTGTTTTAGTTATTGCTGAGCAGGGCTCACACAGAGCCAAGGCCTTTTCTGCTTCTCATAGGGCCATGCTGGCAAGGAGTTTGGGGGTGCATGGGAGACTGGGAGGAGACACAGCCAGCACAGGTGATCCCAGTGACCAAAGGGATACCCCAGACCATATGACATCACACTCAGTATATAAAGCTGGGAGGGAAGGAGGAAGAGGGGGATGTTTGGTGTGATGATGTTTGTCTTCCCAAATAACCATCACACGTGACAGGGCCCTGCTCCCCTGGAGATGGAGAGGAGAAATGGATTCACTGCCCATGGGGGGCAGGGAGGCCATTCCTTGTGCTTTACCTGCATGCATGGCTTTTGCTGTCCCTATTGCTCAACCCACGAGTTTTGTGGCTTTTACCCTTCCAGTTCTCTCCTGATCCGGCTGGTGGGGGAATGAGTGAGTGGCTGTGTGTGCCTTGGTTTGTGCCTGGGGTTAGACCACAGCAATCTGCTGATTTAAGCAGTAAACCCCCAATTTTTAATCCATTTTAGTGTCTGCAGGTGGGTTTTGTTTGCGAATACCTGAATTATAAAGAGTGACCAGCAGGAGGAGCTACCGCAGTGCCCATCCCGCTATCCCAGCCCTCGGCTCCCGTGCGGGGAGTTATTATATAAGCGGTAAAAAGACAATTAATTTACCTGTTTATCATCCTTGATTCCTGGAGTTAACCAGGGCTAGATATTGACCTGTCTTCATGCAGCTGAACTTTCAGTGTCTTCAATAATTAAAATCTCGGGGATCATAGGCATTTATTTAAATACTTAATAGAAAAATGAGAGAAAAAAAATCTATCATAGGCTTTTCTGACTTTTCTTGACTACTTACAGATGAATTATTTTTACTGAGACCATCAATATTACTGCACAGCTACAGGAAGAAGCAGCTTTTTACTCTAAAATGGGGATAATCTAAAATACGCAAAAATGCAATGGGATGTTACCAAATAGATAAATTTTAAGTTTTAGATCAGAGTTTCTTAGAAAAGGTGTAAGTATATGCATAAATACATCATGCCAAGTACAAATCATAATGTGGAGAAGGAAGAGTGTGCATGAAGCAGGGAGTTTAGGTAAGGACTTGGGATAGCGTAATGCAGGGGGGATTCCTGTCTGAGCCAACTTCACCTGCACAAATCCACTGGGAAGAGCCCTGGTGAACCTGCCACTGCTCTGTCCGGATGTATGAAAGGAAAGCTTGCGACAAGCAAGGGTGATGTAATCAAAAGTTATTTTATAGAAGCTGTTTGTACAGTGTCTCTCCTGTCTTGTGAGTGTTCCAGGACCAGAACAACTATTAAAATGAAAGAATAATAGGCCTGTGATTTTTTTTTTTCAGCAGACTAATAAATTGTGGTAAGAAACCTGCTTGCTTAACTGCTTTGAAAAAGATTTCTCCTTTAAAAAGGGTTTACAAGGTCACTTATGCAACAATTTATTCTTGACACCGAATGGACATGTGTCGTGCGTTCCTTTTTCTTGCAATGTGGAAGAGTCTTTGTTCTAAGCAAAAACTTGGCAAAGAACTCGGAGAGACATTTAATGTAAAAATCCTTAGTCAAGGCTCCGGTGCCGTTCAGTACTTACAGTTTCGGAGGAGTGTTTTAACTAATTAACATGGAGTTCATCTCATCATATTCCCTGACAAGCGATAGGAATTCTGGGGCTCAAATTAACAATTTGAAGCAACTTGGTTTAAAAAGTTTCTATATCCTTGTAACGGCAGTTTTGGCAATATCAAGCCTGTTCTTTTTCTAGTGTCCTAACTCGTGGCTGGAATCCCAGTCATTGTGTGATTCCTCCCTTTTAAGTCATAGACATAATGTAAAACGTGGAATAATTTTTGGCGGGTTCTGCCCTTAAAACGTAAAATGCATCCCTTTCTTAGGTTATGTCGGTACTTGATGAGCTGTGCTTAGCAGACAGCTGGCTGCATAAATGGCCAGGGCAGGCGGTCACAGAAGCCCAGGGAGCAGGATTTGCAGTGGAAGTTTGGAAAGATGTGTGGGGGCCCATGAGGAGAGCGGGGAGTTGGGCGTGATGTGCCATCACTCCCTAGCCCCGAGGGTGGCGGAGCTGCGGGGTAACACCGAGGTAAGAAGCTGTCTTGTGGTTTGTTCTTTTGGTTCGTGGGGATTTGACTGTTTGGTTTTTTTCCTTATATAAAGTGTGAATCGATGTATTGTTATTCTGTTAGGCTAGTGAGATCTAAACTCTCTTCTGTGAAATCTTGACACCTAGTACTTTTCTGTATACAAAGGGATAAGTCAGTGCAGGCTGGCTAGATTGCTTCCAATCTTTAGGATGTAATTTGTTGACACATTATTTTATTCTATTCTGTATACTCTTCAGTTTTAGGAGACACATTTCATGCATGAAACTGCCACTTGCCAGAAGCTCGGTGTCACTTGCTAGAAGGTGAGGTTTAAAGCTTCTGAAAAGGATGATTTAAACCCTATTTTCAAACTTCTCGTTCTATCAACAGTATGTATGTGGGAGACATTCTTGGGTTTTATTTATATCTGCAACCCAAGTATATTCCATTTATATTGATTTTAAAAAACTTGGACAAGGCTTAAGGTTTCCAAAGAAACAATGGTTTATTACCTCAATGTGAACTCTTCTTCCTTTCTTCCTCTCATTTTCCCCCCTCTGCTCCCAGCCCCTACTTCAAGCTTCTGTGAAAGAAAAGCCATTTGTTCTAGTTTGTGGCTTTGCAAGCTTTCAGGACTTTTTTTGGTAGTGTTACCTAATGTGTTACAATTTGCTGTGACATGATGTTCATATCATAAAGATTCCTTAATTATCTAAATAGGCTTTTCTTTGTGGGAACCTTCCAGTGTTGGACCATTTACTAGGCTGCTTTGATTTAACTTCTAGGATCCTGCTGCTAATGATGATGGAAAACTCATGATTACACTGTGAGTGTGCATTTACACAATGCGAAGGAAGCTTCATAAACATAAAGGAACATTCTGTCTATCTGTAACAGTATTCCCATTTAGAAAAAAGCTCATCTGCCAGTAGGCTCTACTTTTTTTCCTTTTTAATCCCATTGGAAGAAAAAAAATACATGAAGTTTAAAAAAAAAGTCAAGTTACAGACAAACAAGCAAGTGAGAGGTTTCTGACCACGGGGCACATCTCTGAGGAATGGGAGGTGAGGAGGAAATCTGACACAAGGACCATGATGGAGTTTGGTCTCCTGCATATATTTCCCCAAGTCCTCCTTGCCTTTTTGTGTATTTTCTTACTCTTTTCACTAATTGAGAGGACATCGTTGGTTCATAGTATAAATATTTTTAAATATTATGGATATGTGTTAGTAATTTAACAAATGTCTTTTATTAAAAACAGATTTTGACAGAGGTGCCAACACTGACTTTTTCCTCCCCTCTTCACTGTTAGGTAAAAGCTGATACATCTCCATCTGTCACTCTTTTGCATGTGATGCTTTCCCCAGTACTTAAAAATGAAGTTGGATTCATTACCCTCCATACAGGAATGTGTTGGCCAAACTGAATTTCAAGTGTAGGAAGAGAAGCTCCTCGAAAAATGTGTTCCTAGAATAGGGTAAAAGAGAGTCTCACTGAAATATTTTTCTCAAGGAGATGGTTATGGACTAAACCAGCATCGTCTCTGAGATACAAAGGGGCAATCAGGACCAGCCTAACCTAAAGAAGAAAAAGAACAAAGTGATGATCTGGCAGGAGCTGATGGAGAGCCATGGAAAGGAAATGAACAGCCCTTTGGAACTAGGTGTGTAATGGATTTTCAGTAAATGAGGTATATCTGAGCTCCTGCAAAAGGAGTCAGCCTGAGCTGAAATTATTCCTGTCCTTGTCTGTTCCTTTTGTTCTTGAGGGTAGGGTGAGAGGTTAGGTTCTCAATAAAGCTTTGAGACAGAACAATTTTGTGAGAATCTCAACAGTTCTCTGAATAGTGGGTGAATAAACTTCAGATTCTCATGGTTTAAATATTTCAAAACACAAAAAAAATGGTAGGAGTCTTTCATTATTTTAAAAACACTAATTCACTTTTAGGGTCTAACTGATATAAAGGTTTGGTGACACATAGAGTCTGTCATGAAATAATCCTAATGTTGCCTTGGTGCTCTGCCAGAGTAATTCCTCAAAACACCCAGTTAATGTTTTTAATAATGTATCTCTGCTTTCTGGCTCTGCTCTGCCATTATACCTGCCAGTCTACTTTGCAGATGATTTCCCAAACTGACATGTTGATGTGTCCCTTTATAAATTCTTCATTTCTCGCTTTTTTTCCCTTCTCACAGGTTTAAAAAAAAGACTGTTCAATTCTAAATAGTTTGAAAAATTGGCAACAGTCCGCCAGCAGTATAGCAAAGAGACATGAGCACAGAGGAGTCGAGAAGACTGGCTTTGCGTTTCTCCTCATGCACCAGGCTCTTTAAATCTGAAGTATGTTGGCCTTGAAGCCTGTCTTCAAGAGAGCTCCTTAACAAAGCTTCTTGTTAAGGAATATTTCGTTATATGTTTAGAGAACACTATACTTTCTGCTTATTTTGGTTTTCAGGAGACAATAATAGTTTCAAGGTAAAGGTTGCTGAGTGTAAACACAACACAAAATGGACTCGTAGAGAAATGCTACGGTCTTACAGTCAATTTTATAGTGTCCTTCTGAATTTGACCTGTTCCAAGGACCCAATCTTTTATGTGATTCTTTGAATGTTAAGAGTAGACACAATACCACCTCTTCCCTTTCCCTATCATTACTGATTACGCTTGGGAAAATTCCTTCACCTTTCAGTGGTTTGGGTTTTCCCTTCCTAAAATTATGGTAGTGATTAAAATTTTACTTTTTTATGAGGCGAAAACAAGATAAGAAATTGTTGGCACAATTGCTGCAGGGCTTGGGCAGAAAACTGTAGTTCATATGTCCTTAAGAACACCTCCGTTCTTAAGGAAGAAATGACTACGGCTTTCAGCCCAGGCCCTGCAGCAATATCGCCATCTTATCTCTCATATTCCCTTAAATCTCCCTAATTCCTTCTGCCCTGCCTGACCTGTGCTTCTTGGGCAGCCGGTTTGCTTCCCAAAGTCCTTAATCAGTCCTCACTAGAGATGCCAGCACTAAGAGAGCAGCACTGTTGCCAGTGCTGGGCCAGGACCTTTAATACAGATGTCACAAGACAGACAGCAGTGAAGATTTACTGCTACTTGTTAGATTTTTAAAGAAAGTCTTTTAGCTGTTTTTTTAAAAAGAGAGTAGGGATTTCTCCAAACAGCTAAAATACACGTTTCTTCGGTGTTTCAAAGGTCAGTTTACCTCGATTGCTGCTACTACAGAAGCTGTGCCTGAACCAGGGGGTACAGAGCCACAGTAACGGAGACATGGAAATGCTGGAAACTGGCTGAGATTCATAGTGCTTGAGGAACTGGCCTAGGATCCCCAAACCCCACATCTGTAGGAGACCAGGGAAAGGAATAAGCCAAGAAGGAGAGAGGTAAATAGGGTGCCATATATCCAAAGTGAAGGCTTGGTAAGTCCTCTCCCTCTGGCCATCTCTAACTCTGCCCCCTAGGGTAGCTACCAGTAAATCCCAAAGCTGGAAGATCAGGCATTTCCCATGTTTAATCATTCTATAAGCTATTCCTTCTTAAGCAGTGAAGTAATTTTTATATTCTGTGTCCCGTTAGCCCAGACACACCTTGCAGAGTCAAAACACCCAAGAGATGTCTTCAATATTTATTTTTATGTCTTAGAAAAATCTGCATATACTAAGAAACATTTGGAAAACATCCTGCTAGCAGTAATATTTCATCACTCTCCACCCACAATCTATTGAGACTGAATGTTTGCTTCCTGTGAGCCACCTTGTTGCCTCTAAACCTATTCATGGACCTCTAAAAATGCCTTTCCTGCATTCTGCAAATCACCAAGCTCAGGTTAGGTAGGAGAAATTCCTTTACTGGTAAATGGACTCTGCTGGTTAGTGGTACCCTCGTGTGTTTTTTTGTCTGGTTTTTAATCATCTGGTAGTCCCACAAACCTACTGGGTTTTAATTTTTCCCATCTTTGTATGCACCAAGTTGCTCCTTGGAGATAGTCTGGCTTCCAAAAGTTGGGAGTCTGAAATGTGTGTCTTTTATGGAAGGGATAATTACTTACATGTAAATTGTAGCTCTCTGAATATATATCTAAAAAATTACCCCTCGCCCACATGCTCAGTCCCACTGAGCTGAGATTTCTCAGTGCTTTATGGGCTTTAAATATAGGGTGTCCCTTTCCCCCTTCTTAATTTGCTGCTGTATTGGGAGGGTTTTTTACCTTCCTTTGCAGACAAAGCGGACTTTTGGAGAATTCAGGATAGCTGAAACATCCCAGCAGGTGTGGTGTGAAACTGAGCTTGCTGTGAACGCTGACTTACAACTTTTTGCTCAGAGGCATCCCACTGAGTCTCTGATCAGGTGAACAAAATCCCACTTCTAAGAACGTTACAGGCTGGATCAACTGGGAGTCAAAGGCATGGCCCTGTTTATTTGAATGGAGCTGTGCTAATTTACATCAATAAAAGAATCTGATTTTAATGGACAATCTGCAATTAATCCCTACAATGGGTAAATAACTGTCTCTAAATATGACCCTTAGGATGCTTATTTTCCGGGTTTTTTTTGATTTTGTAACTTTCCTGCAGACTTTTCTGGTACCAAAATTTTTATGAATAGAAGATGTACCTGAGGCTTGTTACAGTAACAGTGAGAGAGTAGAAGCAAGAGAGATTTGTCTTGCTCCTTGCTGATAGCACAAGTCAATGTGGGTCATGTGAACTTATTCTTTATATTTAATGTGACTTCTTTGTTGTCCACCACCCCAAAAGTAATGCAGAGTTTTAAGGTTTGTCTTTCCATTTCTAACCTAATTACTGCTTCAGTTCTTCTCTGCACTGTACTTGGAATGGTGTTTTTTAATATTACTTCCCCAAATAGTTTGGTTTTAGGATGATATTCATGTTAATAATGTTATTACCAAGAGTAACTAAAATGCATAGCTTTTTGGGTGTAGTAAGTTCATGGCTATGTGCTGGCTGTAGATTTCTGGATGTGTTTTAACAAAGCATGTCAGGGGAACAGAAGGGCAGACTGTCCTTGACCCTTACTAGTGTTGTTTTTCCTGAAGAAAGTTCTTATGTCACTAGTCTTGATCCTTTTGCAAAGGAAATAGGTACTTGCTACTATTTGCTGTCTGCAGAACATCCTTTTAAGAATCAGTTATGTACACTGCAATAATTAGTTACTCTTAATTAACATCATAATTTTATTCATGGTTTCCTTTGCTGGTCATCTGTTTGTTGATTTCAAATCCAGGTCTGGCAAAAGTTCTTTGCCTGCAGTTGCTTGAGAGGAAGATTATACAACTAATTGAACTGCTTGGCTCTAGTTGATGGCCTGTAAATGTCTGTCTTGCTCAAACAGCAGTATATAGAATTTTCCAGGCTGGCAGCTGGTCTGGTATGCAGAGTCAAGCTTTATTCACCCAGTACAATTATCATTTATTTAGTGATAGAAAGGTGAAGACACCTTCTAGTGAAGTATGCATCAAGAATTAGAAAAGTGATTCACTCTTCAGGTGTTTAGTTATCCACCAGAGATCATGTTATCAAATATATGCTGTATGAGTCTATTTATTTAAATAGTAATATCATATTATGCACAATTATTAAAATATCCAGAGAATTATAAGACAAAGTCGGGAAACCAGGCCTGATAGCTGACACAATAACTGGTGTTCACCTCAGGATTCCTCCTTGGCTTTACATGGCCAGTGAGAAAAGGAGAAGATGCATGTGTTGTATTAACAGATCATCACACTGAAGTGTGTAATTCAAATTCACTTTAGGGAACAGGTCCAGGTGTGTAAGGTGCAATAATGAAGTAATCACATGTAATATTTACTGATGCTGAAAGACTCAAATGCATAGAATTTGCAATTCTGTGTTGCATAATAGAAACTAAGCAAAAATACCGTGACAAAGAGACCCCAGTGGGCGTATTTGTACAGTTATTCCATACAGCCCTCAGCTGTTGAACCCTGTCCTCCTTTCTAATCAGTTCAGGGGAGTGTTTTGCTAAATTCACATAGCCTTAGTCCCCTGTTCGTATACTGGCCGAACCTTTCTCGTGTCCTTGGAGATGACAAGGCAGCGTGCGCACAGCAGCGAGCCAGCTGTGCCGCACCGGCCCTTCAGAGAGCTGGGCAGGCAGGGTCACTGCAGGTCCTTGCCAGCCACCTGTGCAAGCGGAGAGGCTTCTGGGGCTGCGTGGCCGCTGGTTGGAGTTGTGCCTAAATGGAGGAACAGTTTGCTAGCCCCGCGGAAAGCCGAAGCTGGAGGTGCCTCTGTGCAGCACAGGCAGGTGTAGGCTCAGCTTGCTTGCCCAGCTGCCCTGTCTTCCCTCCCCTCCTTGACAGGACCAGGGTGGGGTGGGGGGCAAAATATGAGGGAAAAGCTTTTGGGTCGGGATAAGGACGGGAAGATCACTCACCGTTTAATCTCTTGGACAAAATTGACTCAGCTTAGGGAAAATTATTTAATTTATTGCTCCTCCTCGCCCCGCTCCCCAGGCCGGGTACTCTCTGGGCTGTCTCTCACAGCTGTCCCCTCAGCCCTCAGTGCCCCTTGGCCCTTGGTTCAGTGCCACAGGTGTCACTGATGGGCTCAGCCGTCCCTCTCCGGCACAGAGGAGCCCCCACAGCCAGGGCCTGGACAGGAGCAGCCAGGCTGCAGGATTTCTGGGTTGTCGCCTGGAGTTTGGCCCACTTCTGGAGGATTTTGGCGTTTCCAGCTGTGGAGAGGGAGCCCTGTCGGCTGTCCTTCAGCTTCCCAGTGCCTGGAGGGCCAGGTAAGCAGTGCTTAGTCCTGGCATGGACCTCCAGGTGTGAGTGGGTGTGAGGAGTTCTTAGTGCAGTGTGGAGAAAAGAGGCTGGCGAAGCCATGGGATCGGTACCTGGCTCTGTTAGTTTCTTCTTTCTCCATAAGGGAACGTTTTACCCTGTGTCTTTCCATAAACTTGTCCTTGGGTGGCCTTGTGGTCACAAACTGCTCACCCACGGATTCTCGTGGGTGTTTTGCTGTTGTCTAAATTAAGTGGCTCTCAGGGACCTGCCAAAATGTAATAATAATCTTACTAATGTAAGCTTACTAATGTAAGCTCATATCCGTGCTGTTTCATGTTGATCTGCTTATGTGGTCTCCACAGACGGTCTTTCACATGGACTTGGGTTCATCTGGGCATCACGGTGTGCCCTCCAGAGATGCCTGCTGAATGTCTTTTACCCCTGGCTTTAGAGGGATGCCACCCCACACAGCTGACATGCTGTGCTCCTGAACACGACTATGTAAATACGGTCCAAAAAACCCTACAGAGGTTGCCAGTCTGGTTTCTTGGCATGTGTGTGCTTTCATAGACTGGGAGCTGTATTCCTCCCACACCCCTGTGGTGCCTTGGGCTTGGAGCTGTTTCGTTTCACCTGGAGTTGGCAGGTACGAGTGTTCTTTGCAGAGCCTGAGAGTTCACTCCCAGTACCTATTGCTGGTGGCAGCAGCATGGCTTTGCTGGGCTTGGTCAGGTGTTTGGTGGGCTGAGTTGAGCTCGACCTTGTGCCGGAAAGATTTGAAAGCTCAGGCTGAAAATGGCAGGCACTGAGGTTGTCTCCGTCCCTAAAGCCTGAATCTGGGTTTGGTCAGTAGCACCTCTCTGGGTTAAGCTGCGTGTGGATGTAAGAGGAAAGGCATTCCCTGCACGTGGTATCCCTGTCCACTCCCTCACTGGTAAACCAGCCTGAGGAGCAAAGGGCAGAGGCAAATGTACAGCTGCTCCTGCTCTCTGGCTGCCTGGGTACAGCTCCGTGTCCCAAAGAATTCCTTTTTGTGGCAGCAATAAGGTCTTTTTGTCTGCTGCGTTCTCTGATTTGAAATTTAATAGACAAATGTGCATTGAATTTTAAAATTCAAACCCTTCCTCATCCTTTCTTGCAGGATATTGTGTTGTCTTGCAAGCCAGGCCTGAGGTGACTGAACATGGTAACATTTTGTAATTTTTGATTAAATATACTCTGAGAGTGAGAAAACCCGATGGCTTCAGTGGAAGGAGTCCATGATCCCTGGATCATGATTTTCTGAGGAAGAAACCTTAGCTTCTTTGTCCAAACACAGCACTGTTTTACTTGAGTAAAAATTTTTGAAGATATAAAGGGGGGAGCTAAAGAACCCAAAATATAAATTATTAAATACAAAAGAATTTTTCAGTAACATACATCTTTGTGTAGTCCTTTTTTACCAAGGAAGAATATGTCCATGGCACATCATGGTCTTTCACATAGACTTGCAGTAGTATAAAGTGCTCTTCTGCAGAAAAAAGGAAGTGAATTCCAATTGCTGTTTCTCCAAAAATTATCTCTCTTGAAAACAAAATTAAACAGACATACAGAACAGCAAAATAAAAGTTCCTTGTCTAGAGGTAATTCTTGCTTGCAGCCTGACAGCTGAAGAATTACAGTGACAGCAGATTGTCTTAGCCACTCAGGGACTGCAGGTTTGCATGAGAGCCAGGCTGCTTTAAATTGCTGCTTTTAGAGCTTCTCTCCTGGCCCTCAGCTGAAAAAGCCACTGGCTTAGCAGCCTAAGCAAAATTCTCTTTGGAGAAAAGGGATAACAATAAGAAGGGTAGTTTACAGAAGGAAAAGGATACCTCTCCTAGAGAGAGGACACTATCAGGAATGAAAAATCTGCTTACGTGGTGGTATATAGGTTGTTCAAGCTGATGGAGGCAGTATTTCAGATTATTTTATCTTTACTTTTGTGTCTGGTCAGGATTTCTTCAAATATCAGGTTGATGAGATCTGGGTAATGTCCCACTATGTCAGGAGCTCCTGACGAGGACAAGTCAGGAGAAGCAGCAAATTGGTTGGAGTTCTTCTTTATATGGATGCCTAACAAAAATCTGACATAGCTACCTCGAAGGCATTGGGAAATATCTAAGTACCACCTCTGTATTTTTTTAAGGATCTATTTTTAATCTTGGCATATCATTTCTTTCAATGGTTTTCTAGTTCATTCTCCTTTTGTTTTCTACTCATGATCAGCGCACATTTTGTATTTAATATCACACATATTTCTTGGTAATAATAGCAATATTTATTTGGATAAATGTGGACCTCATATTTTATTAGTAAAAACTTGACAACATTTATCATCACTGGTAACTGACCCTTTATGAGGTTTTATCTGTGCAAGAGCAGTGTTGTTCAGGATCCCTTGAGCCCCAGTTGTGAAACTGTACAAAGAATGAATGTATAACCTTAATGAAGCCAGTGGAAAAACATCTTTTTCAACAACGGGGATAAAAGAACATTTTTGGGGGGAAATCCTGGACATGCACAAATATAAGTGCATATATTACGTATCTTTTTATACGTCACTTTTATATATAAAATGCTTTCTACTAAAAGAGACTACAATACCTGTTATGTTCTCAATGGATGTCTCCCTTTCCAGCTCCTGTCACAGTGCCTTTTTGGAATCTGTGCAAATTTCTGACTCCTAGAAGTACTTTTTAATTTAAGACTTAGAAGTCTTAAATTTCTTATTCTTTGTAATGTGTTCTGCAAAGGAACCATATTCAGCTGACCTGTGTAGTACTCCAAGTAAATGTCGGGGCTAAATGCATTATCAAGACTCAAATAGCAAACAAAAGCCTGCACTTAAACACTGTGGATTTCATGCAAATAAGTGACCTATGGGCTATTCATTCTCCTACAGTGTGAGCACAGCTTTCTTATATTTCTAAGACTTTTTTTTGCAAATTTTCATGATGGACTTAATTATTCAGTACCTATTATGAGCCTCCAAGAGTGGAACTAGAAGCGTTTCCTAGAAATGAAACATGGAAGTGTTCTCTAAACTATTTTAATGCTAATTCTTGTTCACTTTTGCAGAGCCTGATCTTTAAACACCACAACTGTGAAAAGATCAGACCAAACTGAGAAATGTATTTTGGCCATAGAGATGGAATTGTGAATTGGCATTTAATTGGGGGAAGTGATTCTGTAGTAGGTCGTTTTAGATCTTTCAATTGGTGTGAGTCAGTGAGCTTTTATGGAAACAAAATTGCACAGTAGGCTTTAATTGTGCATAATTATTGCACTGCATGGTGCAGAGTACTATAGGCATTCAGCTGCATTCTGTTGAATTTTTTTATTGAACTCTGTGAAGAAGTGTACCTGATGGTATTTGATATACGCTTGTTTAATCTGTTCATGCTCTTTTTGTTTGTTTCAGGGAAATGAAAATAATTAGAATATTTTTTCCTTCTCCCAGTGTCCTGCACCCCAGTTTCCAGATCACTAATTGGAATTTATGGGATACCTGTAGGTATCTGCTAAATTTAACTGGAGTCTTATTCCTGATTTCAGCTGCAAGAATCTTAAAAATGGTCTGAGTTTAGAAAAGTAACTTTAGATAGTACAGAGTAAGACAGGCTTCAGGTTTTTCTACATCCATCTGTACATTCTAAAGGATGAATGATACTTGGTAGACTTTCATCTTGTTACTTCAGTAATCTGTAGTTGTTTCCAATTTGATTATTTTTCTTCCCTATTTTGTGTCTGCTCAATCCGACTACTGCATCCAGCTAGAATACAGTTTCTGATTCAGGATTAGAAAATTTTTATTTCCTCCTCTATAAGTAAATAAAACATTTTTATCACTATGGACCTAGTGATTTGTGAAATCCTGTTGTATTTTCTTATTTCTCCTGCTAAGCTTTCAAGTTGCCAGCAGTGATCTGATTGTTTCCCATCTTTTCACCAATAACGGAACCCAGGCCAGCATTCTGCTGCTCTCATGAATTCAGTATCACAGCTCTCAGTCATCAAAAGGGCTCTATGATGGTTTTGGGATGTGACATTTCTGTGGAAAAACAGCTTTGGGTCTGGGGCTTGGGTTTTGGGGGAAGATGAAAAAACAGTCTGATATCATTGTCAGATTACTCTACCCCAAGATTCTGTAGTTTTCTTACCCTGCCAGGGATGAAAGTACTGTCTAACAAACAGTAGCACTGGCAGATCTTTTTCGTATCTGTATTGATGAACTTGCCATTGTTGCAGTGTAGATAACAAACCTCACAATGGTCCTCTTTCTGGTTAGTATCTTCCAGCACAGTGACTTTTGTAGCTGACCTCAAAGAACAAGACCAGGAAGAATGAATTTTGATTGCACCACTGCAAAGCCTTTTATTATTCTTGTTTGTATAGTAAAAATGAAGTAACAAGAAGCTGCTTCTTTTTTTTTTTTTTAATAACTATTCTGTATTATTCCAAGACCGTCTCAAGAATACAAGTGGGGTTAAACCAGGCAGGGATTTTTTCCCTCTTCCAGACTATTCAGCTACACTTACATATCATGATCTATATAATACAAGAAGAACACGTGAAAACTTCTCTAACAGCTTTACAACTCTTTTTGTAAGAGTCTGTGTGCGTTTGGGAACACTGCAGGATCACTGGCATCCCACCCTACTCTGTATTTTACCAGGAAGCTGAGCTTTTATCATTTCTGTTTCACGATTTATAACAATGGGAAGTAACTGTACAAACACTGTGTCCTGCCTTCCTATGATGCGCTCAGCCCAGAGTGCAAAGAACAGACACCTCTGCGGGAGGGTGAGGGGTAACTGTTGATGGGAACTGTGAAAGGAAACATTTAAACACATTTTAAGACCCTTCTCTTCTTTATAGGCACTAGCTGTTAAGTGGGGTCTGATCCTCAGTTAAATAAGGTCATTTTACAACATGGCAGGTTTAAATGTTTGTTTACTTCAAAAGCCATTGCACTTCCAGACATAATCAAGCCTTTGATAATGTGCCATAGAACTGCATCAATTGTGATGCTTCAGTCTGGTTTTGGTTTGGGGTTTTGTTGTTGTTGTTGTTGTTTTTTGTTTTGTTTTTTTGTTGTTGTTGTTTAGTTCTGGTTTTTGTTGCTGTTGTTATTGTTGTTTTAAAGGGTATTATTTTTTCTTTTCTCCTTTTTCCTTGCTTTACTTTTTAAGGGACAGAAGCAAGAATGAGCGACAATAAAAAGGAAGAAATTCTTCCTGATTATCTTACTGCCTTAGAAGACAATTTGGATGTAGTCCCAAATTATACATCTGGCCCTCTAATGTACATCTGAAATGATATTAATACCAAATCAGACATCTGTGTGTTAGTTGTGTTCAGCTGCTTGTGAGTGTGCTGCCGCAGCTGCTGCATCTGCAGAGAACAGCCTGAGCTTCCTCCTGTGCCTAGCAAGGAGCGGCGAGGGGAAGGAGCAGCCTTTGTGCCCGGCCTCACCACTCGATTCAGAAAGCTCTGTTTGGCAGTTCACTCTTCAGATTTCACCCTGCTTTCTCTAACACTTGTAATGTTCTCTAGCTCACATCTAGAGAGAGCTTATGCTTCAGAATTACAGGAGGAATTAAAAAAAAAAACCACGTTCTCTCAACATGCTGTTAACTGGGCAGATGCCAGCACTGAGGTCCTGATGCAATGGGTGAGGGCTGTCTTTCCATGCTTGAAGCCTGAAATGGAGAAAATTGAAATGCCCTGGCTGCACCAGTTGCTCAGGCACATTCCTCTGGCTGTTCTTATGGTGCAATTAATAACCTTAAACACTGCAGCCTTTCTAAGAGACCTGAAACTTTTTTGCACCTCAGGTCAGGTTACACCTGCCAGGGCACAATAGTGAAAAGGTCGGGATAGGGAAAAGGTTTACCATCTTTATTTATTCATATAAACTTATTTAATTTTTTGTATCTTGCTAATACTTCTAAGTAGAAACTAGTCTCAGAGACCCATTTCTATTTGACATCTTTTGTGAGATAGCTTCATTTACAATGTAGAAAGACGACTGATATTCAATAGGTCCCTCCTTTCAGGTGCCTTTTCCAAAGACTTCATTTATACGTTGCCAGGTAACCAGAAGTCTTTGACTTTTAAATAATACTTCATAGAGGTAAAAAAGTGAGCTTTTTCGAGAGCTGAAATGGCAAGAACTGTCTGAAATGAGCAGTAGTATTAGCAGATGCCTATGGAGCTGACCACTGACATACTCCCACACAGATGTGAAAGAAGACATTTGCTGAACTCTTCAGTGTCTCTATGGGTCCAATTTCAAGCACAGACTGTGTATTTTTCTAGCTGGTTATTAAATTGAATCTGCATATTCTTACTTAAGGTCATATTGCTGTTCTATAGGTAAATAATATTCTTCATCTCCTTCAGGAAAAGCAGAAAAACTGCTCCCAGTGTGCTTCTGCTTCTCCACAGAGCTGGCTACGGTTTCTGCAGTATGGGAGAGAGGGATAAAAAAGATAAGGGTAATTAAAATTGTCAGCATTAGCATAACAAGCCAAATGTCTCTAGAGGACAGGGCCAGCTCTTCTTTCCTTCTTCTTCTGCCTTAATCTCAGAAGAAGCTGAGTGCTGTGGAATACCCAGGATCACTCATGGAGCTGGAAGAAAGACCTTAGTCATGGGCCTGCCAGTTTTTCAGCCATCTACAAGGCTGTGGCTCAGTTACCTTTCAAGGAGTAGCTACCTTATTCTAAGCATCTAATCCGATATCACAGTTAAACACGTGCTTGTTACTGTCCTGTGCTGACTGGCATCAGTGAGAGGATGCAGTGATTGTAGCTGTAATCCCAGTCCTGACTGCTGGGCAGGAGAGCCCAGCCTGGAGCTTGGGGAACAGGATGGATCTCAGAAGCTGTTGGTGCTGCTGAAGGTGGAACTGACTTTCAGAGCAGTTAAAGGAAACTACAGTGTGGAGCCAGCCTCAACAGCAAGGCACTCGTCCAGTGGGATTGCTTCGACCCCCCTCCTGCCCCAGCTGGCTTTGTGGGGAATCTTGCACAACAGCAGCTTTTGGTCTGTCTCTTGCTGCAGCAAGTCCAAGGGGCAGTTTGCCCACCTCAGGTGATTGCCTCTAGTTCTTGCCTCTCTCTGATGTTTAGCACCAGGGCAGCAGATCCAGTGCAGCCCTGTTTGCAGGGAGCTGCCTTGAGGCCAGGACCTTGTGTCACACTCGCTGTTTGTCCCAGTGTGGCAATGAATTCCAGTCCTTACTTGCATAGCTTTGAGTTTAAGCTCTTCACACAACCACATCCTTCATTTCTCTTTCAAGGCTGGGTTTTGAAAGTTTTCTTTTTCACACTATTATTGCTTTGGAGATACTTCTGAGGTCATTGTGAAATACCTTACTCAAACATTCAAGCCAAATCAATTCTATTTCCAGAGCTTCATCATGGCAGCAACACATTAGAACAACTTAACAAAATGTTTATATCAGTGTCTGAAGTTCACGGTAATCTGAGAGTGTGCAATGATATCTGTGAGATAAATTATACAGCTCAGCAGTGAAACATGACCATAGTACAAAGTATATTGTTTGGAAATCTACTGTTGGATGTGAAATCCAGCTTTGCAATTTTGCATTCAGAATTTACGCTGATGTCTGTTTACCATAAATAAGAGATACTTACATGCCATCCTTCTGGGCATTCCAGAATACCTCAGGATCAAAACTGGTGCTGAAAACACAGCCTGTGCACCACTAAAACCACTAAAACCAGCCAGACTTTTCCTAGCAGCATGCTTCTGTTAGCTATTCTGATAAGGCAAAACTGATAGCACATTTATTATGTGTTTTCCTAAGTCTATCCTAAGTGCTCTGAGATTGCAGCATAAAGACTGCAGGCTTATTTCAGCCGAACCCAAAGTCTTAATCCTTTATTGCTGCAAAAACAAACAACTGTCCTTATAAGCAGCCTCAAATAGAACAAGAGAGCACAGAGGAGAATCCTTCCACACAGAGTTACTGTGGTTCTTGGGTGACAGGTGCACTTGTACCTCAGTATATATGTATTTATACTTGTCAAACTAGGAGTAGTTTGGTACCATAAAGTAGAAATTTGGCATTTGCAGCCTGCGTTCCTCTGTTTGCACCCAGTAAAAACCTCCCAGATTCACACCTCCCAAAGTACCAAAAAGCCTACATCACAGCTAATACATCAGTACGCTAAAATTGCAAATGGAAGTGATTCATCTTTTCCAGATCCCAGCTTCCTACTGTTAGTTCAGGAATAGTAAAGAGATGTGGGGGAGCTGGAAAGCTCATTTCAACAGGTTTTTTCATTCATAATTCAGTTGAGGTTGGACCCAAACCTGCTGAAGAACTATCGGAGTTGATTGCAGTAGGATTATAGTATCCAGCACTTTACTACACAGATAGAGGGAAAAGAGCTCAGAAATTAAATACAGCCATGTGATGCAATGGAATATTCCAGTCAAATCACAGCCCAATCCTTCAGATCCTGCTCAAGTGCTAGGCTGTTTTCAGGTGAAGATGGCAAAATTGTCTGTAGTGATTCCGAAGTGTTCAATGAAGTTTCTTGGTTGATCAATCAAAATCAGCAGACTTGGATGTCTTGTACTCTACAAATCTGAAAAGAGGATATTTAAAAGGGCACCTATGACCTTCTGACATTGTTTCAAAATCATGAAATGTGGGGTAAAATAACTAGTGTAGTAACATTTTCCAAAGACTTAAAAAACTTGACATGAGTAAAAAACTGTACTCTTAGCTGTATGTCAGTCCTGGGCAAAATAATGGGAAAGTTAATAAGGGACTTAAATGGTAGGGATTCAAAGGACAGAAATATAATAAATGCTAATCAGCACAGTTTTTCTGAAAAATATAGCTGATGCAGCAAAACTGATTTTGAATGAGATTATGAATGTGTTGATAATGGCAGTTATGTAGATTTTGATAATATTTTCCTTATATTCCAATGAAAAATTTTGCCGTCTACAGCTCCAGTGAAACAAGCATTAAAAAAGAGCTAACAGATCTCAAAAATGAGGTATCGCTGGCAATTATTGCAGAACTCTTAAAGTGCTCTAGGGAGGTTGGCTTGGGGAACATTAAACAAAATGTGGCAGATAGACTGATCAGCTAGGGCTAATCAAGGGCTGGAGCCAGGCATCCCCTCTGGGAATCAGAAAAACTTGGATGTATCTCAAACAATATCTGAAACTACTGAACGTTTCCATCAGTGATCCAGGTGCAAACACATGGATTGAAGGCTGGGGCAGTGGGGCAGCAAGAGGGCAGGGTGTCCCGGTTTGCTCTGTAGATTGTTTGATATCTGAGCCCACACACTGAATGCGACAAACAGACACTTCTGCTGAAGTGAAAATTCCCTGGAAAATGTCAGCTTTAAAGATGGTTTGGGAGATTAATTGAAATTCAATTCAACTCGCCAGTGTGATACTGTAGCAGAAAGCAGGAGGATGAGGAGGAAAGAAGCACTAGTGGAGAAACAGCTGATAGGACTGAGAAGGCACCTCCCAGGTGGACCATCCTGGTGACACCACCAATAATGATTTTTGAAGTGAAACCCTGACTTGAAAGATGTAAAAAGCTGGATTCCATGTTGAAAACAAACAAATGTTACTAGCGGGCTAGAGATAGCACCTCTTCGTAAGGAAGAAATAATCAGGAAGATCACACATAGGTAACAGTACCTAGGTGGCTGGAATACATTATAAGTACTTTTTCAAGGGTTGTTTAACTTAAATTTAGAGTCACAACAAGGTTTAGCGTCTGGAGGCAGAAATCAAACAAGTAGAAATAACAAATTGTACTTAGATTTTTAAAGAAATGACGATGCCTTCATCTCTTGAGGTCTCCAGGTTAAGAAGGGTACAGATATCTTAGCCAAACAGAAACTAATGTACATCCTGCAGGGGGACTGGATGATTGCCATGGGATCTGAATAGGCTGTTCACTTCTGATACTCAATGTAATGAACCTACGAATGAAAAAGCAAAGCTTTCATTGAAGGCAGTTAAATTTTGCCTAGGGAAGTTCTGCGGCATAATTCCAGGTTTTTGAAAATTGAACAAAGTTCTTGGTTCTGAATGCAAATCTTGCCTTACAGTGTTGCTGTTTGCACACATCACAGAATTCTTGAGCTATTTAATCCTCATTAGTGAAGCATTATTAATCCACAACACTGAAGGACAGGAGGTATAATTTAGAGAAATCCTTATGGGAAGGATCTCATAGGAGATAAAAAGGAATTAGAGTGTTTCCATAGACTAGTAACAGAAATGATGGCATTTTAATGCAGTTATTTTCTTAATGTTGCAGATTTAAAATTCTGCAGAGGAGTTTTGGTTTCCTATGGGTGCTATAAGGTTAGGGAATAATTTTTTGCTTTAACCTGTGTTATTTCTAGCTTTGGTCTGTGGGATTCTCATCCTTTGTGCTCCTCAAGGCTTTCCAGTAGCATAATGTGTTAGAGAATCACTGAACTGTTCAGCTCACTACCTTGGGATTATTTTCTTTTATACTCACTAGCAGTTTAACCTGTCAAAAACAATTATTAAGCAATTTGTAACATAGTAGAGATGTAAATGGTCTCAAAAAGCCTATGACTGGAAAAAAAGAGCCATGACTTGTTAGAGCTTGTATATTTGTAGAAATCCATATTAACTTGTTTCCCAAAGGTTAGAATACTTGAAAATATTTTGGAAGGTTAGAATATTCAGAAATTATCCATTTGGATTTTTGACAACCTCTCTAAAGAGATAAACATTGCCATCTTGTGCAGGAGAAAGGGGGAAGGGCTTTATGGCCACCTGCTCAGGGAGAGAGAGAAATCTCTTTGCGCATGGGAGTTGCTTCCTACATTTCTGATAAGGATTGTGGAGAGGAGCATCGCTCAGGGACACATCCCAGGTTCCCTGGGAAGGATGTGCCTCCCCTCAGTTTGAGAAGCTGGATCTGTCATTTCTCACAGCTTAGAAGTAAGAGGTGCAATGCCTTGGAAACAGCAGTCTCCATGAGCGATGCTGCAGTCAAAGTGGGAACGAAACAATGGGGCTTTACACAGCACAGTCACAGAAAGGGTGCAGGCATGATACTGGGTTCCAAAATGCTTCAGTGTGGGAGACAAAGCATCTCTGTCAATAACAGCAAAGTGAGCAAATAAAATAGCTTCTATTTTCAGTTAACAAAAGGAAATGGCTGTTTTGATCACATTTAGTGCTTCCTCAGCACCTTCTCTCTGGATTCACCACACAGTGGTGATAAAGATGTAAAGTACTTACATTTAATACTGACATTTATTTTTAGGGCAGCACTACATAACTTCCAGAGCAGCAGTCTCCACTCTGGGTCTTCCTGCAACCCCTGCAGTCAGGCTTGACCTCAGTGTTGGTAGTATGAGACTTTGCCATTTCAGGACCAACAGAGAAACCTCAGCATGCAGGAGTCTCTAACTGCGAGTCTGCTGAGCCTGGTTGGAGCAGAAGAGCACCGTTACCCTCTGGCACCCCCTGAGTCTCAAGCCTGTCTCTTGATTTGCTCACTCCTTATGGCCTTCCCTTCACCAAACTGTGTGTACCTAAAGCTCACCTAGGAGAGGAGGATGCTTGTGAAACTGCGCTATCCCACCCAATTCAAGTCTACTGTGTGAAAAAGTGCTCTTTGGCTCTCTAAGCATATTCTTGCGTACAGATCCTCTACCAAGAATTTATTTTGGAGATGGGTACTGAAAATTGGAGGCGGGGGGGAGGGGTCTCTTCCAGCTCCTGCACATCCTCCAGAGCTGCAATGTAGCTGCAGAGTCCCAGAGTCATCCACCTGGAGTGTCCTGTACAAGTCTCACACAGAGTTTGCAAATGAATTGTTAAACTTAGTTCACAAGTAGAGACCAACTCTAAAACCTGCAAACACACACAAAACATTTTCTAGGCAACCTTCTGGACTTATCCTTTTAGGATTTTGAACAATATTTTGCAGTTCCAGGCTTCTTCTTTTCCTAGAGAGCCTTTTCTTCCTATAGGTAGTACACAAGTCTGAGTTAAGGCTTCATATTTTTATAAATACCAGTTCCTTCTTTCCAGGCAGTGTCTGGAAAGACTATCTTTCTAGGATAGTGTCTCCAGATAATTTCTATTCCTTATCAAATATTTATTTAGGAGCAAACCAGTCGAAGTCCATCTTGGAAGAGTTATTGCCTTTGGCCTAGACCCAAGTCTTTTATTTATCTGAATAGAAGTCCTGTAAAACTAATGACTCTTGAGCAGTTTGTATTGCTTGCTGGTTTCTGCATGCAATGATTCTTCCTGATACCTCTTAAGTCAAAGAGAAGTTAAGACTGGAAGCTACAGTAACAAAGAAAAGTCACCCAACAGTCAGGTAATCAAAGTAACATTCACAAAACATGTGGGATATATCAGCTGATCTATATAAAAGGATTGAATTTGTCTCACATCCCTTTATATGCTGTCTCCAAACTGTATTTGTGCTAGAAGCCCTTTTTGTCAACAGAGAGACAAAGGTACTCCTGGGGTGGCAGAGATATTTTACATGTCTTCTTTGGGATGGCATCAATCAGGTCTTGGTTCCACTCAGGAAGACCTTCACTGCCAGCACGCAATCCTGGGGTGACAGTGTCAGATGTCAGAGCAGGCCTTGTGGCAGAAGGTTAGCATTTCCAGCTGTCTAAAGCATGTGTTTTCTTAGTAGGAATAGTATGCCATGGAACAAAGATAGAAACTATTGTCAAGAGGGGTGGGAATGAGGGGGAGAGAATTAGAGATTCAGAGATAAAAGAGAAAAAAGGGATAACTAAAATATTTTCACATGAACTTTATATAATTCAGGCTTCAAAAATTATATAAAAGCAGTTGGTTCTCTACAGACAAAGGAGTTGCTGTATTTTTCCAAAACAGAAGAGCTCTACTTACCTAGTATGTGGAGTTGTAACAATTTATTGATCAGTGATAGGTAGTCCTGTTGTACTTAAACAACCACTTGGACAGAATATGGTACCACATAAATACAGGTGAAAGCACTCTTGGAAAAAAAAAAATTTGAGATCCATTTTCTATTTATTTCCCTGTTGTTTCAGGATTTGGATCTGTAGGGCAGTGACCAGCCACTTCCCTTGTCACTGTTTAATAGAGGAATTTCAGAAATAAAGGAAGTCACACAGATAAAGTGAGCACAAGTGCATTCCCAAAACAAATGAGGAAACCCTCCCCCCACACCCACTGTGCAGGGCCATCAGAAATAAGCATGGCAAGTAATACAAACATTAGAGGTAAAGTGTGTGCTCTAAATTTAGATCAGCTTACTTTCACATTTGTTTGTTTTGTATTTTCTTTGCTTGACTTACATTTATCAATATGGTACTAAATTGCCAAACAGTCCCATTACACTGTTAATATTTGCCTCTGCATTTCAATGACAGCGAAAATACAGTAAAAAACCCCAAAAAAAAGCAATCCTCCTATGAGTCCTGAGCCTGGGGGGAGTCAGCCACTGCCACAGAGGGGTGACGGGGGACAGGAGACACACAGGGCCCTGACTTGAGGCACCGAGCCTTAGGAGAGGCTTTACTGCTTGTCACGTCCCAGCCAGGGTTTCCTTCCAGGGCTGCTCTGGATCTCCACGCCGTCTCCTCTGTCTTCAGCCTGATCCAAGGCTCTGCAGGCTCACTTCCCTAGTTGCCCACATGTCATTGCTTTTTGTGGTGTGCATGGGACTTTGCCTCAGACCCTGCATGCTGCTGGTAGCTCAAGATGGTTGGCAGCACGCCTGGGGCAAGGATGCAGCCTAAACCATTCCAGTCCAGATTGTCCTCCAAAGGTTTCTCAGGTTTCCTTGGGTGCCGTGTGCCCGTGTGGAGGAACAGCCCAGCACGGAGCAGCACAGAACAGCTGCCCCAGGAAGCCCTGGTGATATGCACCAGCATGAGGACAGCAGGAATGAGACCAGCTCGGGGCAGTCACTGGAGCCTGGTGGTTCAGCTGCACAGTGACTGAAGGTTCAGTGCTTCACAGTGCCTCCGTGGTGGCAAATCCTGGAGCCAAAACCTCTGAAATTCATCCCTGAGAGCGAGAAAGGGAGCCCTGCATTCTGGCCAGATTTCATCTCTGAATTTACACGTTTTACTTAGAAACCCAGATGTGGCATGCTCTATGCAATAAGTAACTGTGTAACGTTAATTGTCCTGCTTTACCAGAGGTAAGTGTTGCTACCTGTTGTAGCCCAGATTGCAGCAACAGGTGAAGCACGCCTTTTTCATTACAAGCTATTTAAAATTGAATTTGTTGAAGTTTCTGCAAGGGAATGAACTATATGATGGTAAAGCAGAAGTTTCTGAGAGTGAGAAGTCAGATATTTTGAATCTTGGCATCATGTGTGTATTGTAAATGAGAAAGAACAGGGTGACAGAAGTACCTTGCTGTGGTGACATGCTGCTAGGACTCTTCAGAAGCAGGTCAAAAAGCTGACATTAGCTTGCTTCAGGCCAAACCCCATCAGCTGAGTTTTGAAGAGAGGCAAAATGGTTTTCTAATAGCTCAGCTGGGCACGAGTGGAGGAGATTTGCCTTACTTGCATTGCCCAGCATGTCTAGTCAGCTTCTCTCCATTTGTGGCCATAGTGGCCATTCCTCTTAACACCTACTGCAGGTCAAGGGATAGAAAAGTGCATCTTTTCTCACTCCAAGAGTGGAAAACTAACCTTTTCTCTCCCTTGCCAGGCAAAGCGCATTCCCACCTAATCACAGCAACCCACAGATCTGGTTTACTTCAGACAGCGCTGTAATTGAGTGAAGGCTTTGAGCAGCTTTAATGTTTTTAATTTACCAAGGTGATCAGACAGCAGGTGGTGTATTGTTCAACAATTCCAGGTATGATTGTGGACAATAATTATGTGTTTTGGTTATGGAAATGAGTTTTAATTATTATGAATTAACATCAGTTAAAAACACCAGAGCAACCGGTGAAGAGCTGTGTAAATGCATTTATTGCTCTGCAGTCTGTATGCTGCAGGCTGTGTGAGGAAGTTAACAGCAATCCAGTGTATTGCTGAGGAGGCTCAGGTGTTGCACAGATTTTCAGTATCTTGGAGAAACCATTTAGTCTCACTGTCCCCAGTTTCTTCTCATGTTGCTTGCCAATTTGTAAAATACACTGGAAGTAGTGAAGTGCTTTGATCTATTTATTTAGACGGAATGATGTGGAGCAGAGATCTTTTTCACTGTGTATCCTCGAAGTACATTTGAAACCCCTTCTCTATCCTCCAAATAAGCAAACACGCACAATATGACATTCCAACAGGATGCATTACAGCAGGTAACACTGCACATTGCTGAATAAAAGATGGCAGCTTTCCATATGCCACCCCTGTAGAGGTATACTCTAATTCCATTAGAATTCATTCTGGATGTTCAGGTTACACAGCAGTCCCACCGCCCAGATTGCATAGCCCAGTCTCTCGTGTTGCCAGAAGAAAAGCAGCCAAGCCATTAACAGCTCAGTGGTTGTTAGACTGTTTTGCCCATAACCAAACTCTTGGGAGAATTAAGAAGAAATAAATTTCACAAATGACTTGTACTTATTTATATTATTAACTATCAAAATAATCTTCCAAAGAAGAAAAATGTAATTCAAGAATAACTCGTCAGAAGAATATGAAGAGATCTTAACAGCAAGGAAGAGGCTTGATAGATTCCAGAAAACAGAAACCTTAAGTTACCTGAGTGCAGCCTTTAATTATTTAAATTTTTAATGAAAAATAATTTAAAAAGCCAACATGAGCTGTCTCAGGCAAATTGATTTCTTAAAACATTTAAAATCATTTGGACACTCCACTTTGGTCTGTGTTGCTTCTTCCTTTTATTCCCACAGCACTTTCCCCTCTGCCTGTGCAGAGCAGGGTAGCTGCCTCTGCAGAACAGCAATCTCATTTTGTTTACTTTGTGTTTCAAAGAGAATTGAACAAGCCCAGGATTCGCTTTGTCTAAACAAATACTGGCAAGACAAAAGTATCACAGCTATTCTAGGGACAAGAGGTTTGTTGAGGTGGAGAACGGTAAAGACTGGAAAGAAAAAAAAAGTCAATGTGTTTTTATCTGAAAAAAAAAGTTAATCCTTTTCACAGCTTCATTTTCTTTGCTTTCGAGATAGCTCTCCTTTTTCATTTAGGTTTTAGAGTTTTGAAGCTAAGGGAAGCAAGAAACCGAGATATTTTCTTTGTTCCTGTCAAGTAGCTTGAACAGTTTGAGAACAGAAACCAGTCAGAACAGTGTGATTAGCGTAGCCAATTAAGGTGGATTTGCATATTCACAACACAGCCATCGAGAAATAATTCTGCAGAGATAACGCAAGTGTGGCAATGCCTGTTTGCCTATCGGAGCAGCCTGGCATCCGTGCTGTATGGTAATTGAGAAATAACCCCAGAGTGATTCTGCACACTGGGCACCCCGAGCTAACCCACATGCCAGCCCTGCACAGCTGGGGAAGAAAGGGCATTTGTAAGGCGGGAGCAGAACGATCCCCCTGCACTCCAGGAAAGGTTAATCTACAATCCAGTTACCTAAATGCAACAGCATCTGTCAAATGAGTTTGCTTTTCCAAGATTCATTGCGGTTACGACTTGTGCTAACTGCCAGTTTTGGGGGACTGGCCTCATCAGGAGTTTTGGGGGACCTGGATTTCAATGGGACAGCAGCAGCTCCAAGGACTGTGTGCCTTGCAGCCCCTCCTGCCCTCAGCCCAGCCTGGCCCACAGGATGCCAGGTAGTGTGCTGCACAAGGCACGGAAGGTGAGCTTCGTGCAGTGGCCTAAAGGATGGATGATAAAGCTCTGCTTTCTCCTGCCCCCAAAGGCCCTTCACCAGGGTGTATCCAAGGACCAGGCAAGAAAGCAAATGGCCCTTCAGGAAACCTTGTACACTCTGTTGGATAACAAACCGGGGCGGGTGATCACAACAACTTCATTATCTCTGGAAGTGAAAAATCACCTTATATACTACAGTGACAACAATCTGTGCTCCATCTCAGCGCTTCTCTGGCTCCCACCACTTGTCATCTCTTCCCAACAACTGCATCCCTGCAGGCGTTTGGGTGGACACAACTGGATGAGCAAGTGGCTCACAGAGCCAGCCGCACCCTGTGCCTGTGTGATCTGCATCTTCAGGAGGCTCTGTTTCCTTACCAAGGATGCTGACAAGTGATTGGCAGTGTGCAGCATCCATGTGTGCTGACTTTAGAAAGGAGTACAGTGATTTCTATCCTGAATGCTCTTGCCTCCTCTTCGGTGCTGGCAGCAAATCGTGGTGTGCAATTGCAACAAATTAAGTCAGGAGGGACTCCCTGGAGCGCTCTCCCAGGTACAACTACACAGGCCAATTCACTTTCAAAACTGCTAGGGGAAAGGCAACAGCACAAAAATTAACTCATGGTATCCACTGTTGCAAGATATCGAGGAAAACTTAAGGAAATTCCTAAAATGAGACCATTATACAAATCATAAGTTTATAAACTGCTATCATATCCACCAGAGTAAAGACTGTGAGCTCTCAACATCCATGCCGCAAAGTGCATATTTAGTTGTGGAGAAATTTCTTCCTCTAGGAAGATATATTTTTTGTAATCATCTATGATAGGGATTTTATACCTGTCTCCAAAAACTCACTCCTGGTTTATCTAGTCCAGTAACTTATGTAATATTTTTTTATATTTAATGGTCTCAGGTCTATGAGCATCTAACAATTGTCTCTTTCCTTCCTATCCCCTTTGTGGCACCAGCTCTTTATTAGAAACTTAATAAACTTTGTGTATATTCTAAAGATAATATTGAAAACACAAAATTGTGTTCTGCATTTTATAATTGGTGTGGAAAAAAAGGGGGAGATCTAATCCTATTGGGCCTTCTTTCTCTTTTGCTCTCTCTCCCTTTTCCCTTTTGATGGTAAGCAGCAAATTTTAATTAGCTTCATTTCCACAATTCAGTCATGCATATGTAATCTTTGTTCACACTTTTATAAAGTAAAATTAAGTGAAAGAAATGGGGTAATAATAGAAAGCTTGTCTGAGCAGAACAAATGTGAATTATCAAACATAAGGAAAGATGACTGGGACTACACAGCTTGAAGTTGTGCAAGGTTTGAGGTGATTTTTCTGAAACAGAAATGCATAAATAATGCATAGAAACAGGTGCTGATTATCCTGTTTTGGGCATCTTTTGTTCATTATATACTTGGGCTGCTGAGGTACAGTGATAACCACTGAATGTGAGGAGACTGCTTAACCACAACTTCCTAATGTTTCTCTTTTATCATGAGCTGCAAGTGTCACATGAGCTTGTCTAGTTAATAAAAATCACTTTGTGAACCCACTGTTCTTAGCCTTGGTGTTGGAGCCGATCACAGTCCTGGGCCTCTCTCTATTATAGCTGCAAAAGCTGTACAGCCGTTTTGCATTGTGATTTAAAGGTTTCCTAATTCATATACACCCCCCTCTAATTAAATGTTTCCAGGGGTTACCTTGGGAGCCTTCAGTGCTAGGGTTTGAAACTAAAACTAAAGAGCACATTAAATTCATTCCCCCTGGGCTGAGACACAGGAGGGAGAAGTACATTTTCATCCCCTGCTACTTCAGATTATTTGAAAGCATGAGTATGACTGGGATTACTGACTCCATTATTTCTCTTATCTAACACGAAAAGATGGAAATTTGAAGGGAAACAACTGATGTGTCTATACCTAGAGTTCAGCTTACTTTATAACTTCAGAGAAGGCTCTCTGTTGACTAATCACTTATTTTAAGAAGCTCCCAGTCCAGCAGCAGCAGCAACTGAAAACCAGAACGTCCTGTTGATGTAAATCAGGCTGTGGCTGGACAGGCTCCGTAACCAACACTGCTGCTTGCAGGTGCTAATGAAAAATAGTGAAGCTTGTTGCATTAGCACACGTAGTAGTGAAGTCTGAAGCCCAGTTAATGTTAAACTCACGAGGAGATACTTTCTCTTCGATGCCCATTCACACATTCAGCCTGACGCCACCAAACCAACAGCTTTAGGGGAAACACCTCTTTTTGTCCCTCAGAAAGACTTCCTGCTACAGGAAGTGAATTTCAGACACGGGTGGCTCGCCTTTTTGGGGTTTTTTCACCCTCTAAACCTGCTGTTCTGCCAGTGACTAGGGAACTAGGGATAGCCAAGGTTTAAGTTAATGGTTAACAGAGTAGCTACAATCACACAGAAACTCTGACTTCCTTCCCCTGGGGCTGGGACCAAAAGCTGCTTTGCTTGTGGAGGAAGAGGCAAGCATTGAAAAGCAGAGCAGTTCACACCACGAAGAGCTGGAAAACAGCAGCTTCACTCTATAGAGAAAGGAGAAGGAAAATCCAAAAAGGGCAAGAAGTGTTTGCCATAAAGATAGGTAAGAGCTGAAACACTTTCCTGTTCGACTGACTGACTCAGAGGACTGCTAACAAACCCCGCAGGTGTGGCTAGATGACACACATCAGTTGTACCTGACTGCTCGGACATGTGCGTCTCCCTGAGAGGGGCAAAGCCAGGAAGGATCTGTTTGCTGTGAATCTGAACATCAGAGAAGGCAGGAGGGCACTTCCTCCCTCCTCCCCTCCAGGGGCTGCTCATGGCAGGACGGACATCCACTTCAGACTGTTCTCATCTGATTGACCACAGCCACATCCCGGAGTTTGAGGTGGCTTTGTGGATCAAGATCACTCTGGCCTTAATCTACATCTGCATCTTTGTTGCGGGCATCCTGGGCAACAGCATCACCATCAAGGCCACCAGGATCCTGCAGAAGAAAGGCTACCTGCAGAAGGAGGTCACGGACCACATGGTGAGCCTGGCCTGCTCTGACCTGCTGGTCATCCTGCTGGGCATGCCCATGGAGTTCTTCAGTGCCATCTGGAGCCCCTTTTCTGCCCCCAATGGCAACATTGCCTGCAAGCTCTACTACTTCCTCTTTGAAGCCTGCAGTTATGCCACTGTGCTGCACGTTGCCACCCTCAGCTTTGAGAGGTACATAGCTATCTGCCACCCCTTCAAGTTCAAGTCTCTCTCTGGACCCCGCACGGTGAAGCTGCTCATCGCCTTTGTCTGGGGGACATCTGTCATAGTGGCTCTGCCTCTGCTCTTTGCCATGGGCACAGAATATCCCCTGGAAACCATTGAGGGCTACCGAAGTACAACTGCCTGTGTCAGACCTACGCCCAGGCACTACCTTCCTGAGCTGAAGTACAACATGACCATCTGTACCAGCCTCTCCTCCAAGTGGTCTCTCTTTCAAGGCAGCATCTTCAGTGCCTTTGCTGTATACATCATAGTGCTGGCATCTGTCACCTTCATGTGCCACAGCATGATGAAAGCCCTGATGATCCACAAGGAAGGAACTGTGACAGTGAAAGGAGGACAGAAGCACCAGAAGAAGTACCTAAGAAAAAGTGAGAGCTCAGAGGGCAAGAGCTCCAGGAGACAGATCATATTTTTCCTGGGTAAGAACCCTGTCCTATTCCATCTCCCCTCCCTCCACTGCTCCCTTTCCACATGGGAAGGAAGTCCAGAAGCCTCCAATTTCTCTCTCCGAGTTCCCCCAAATGGGGGATGTATGGCTGGAGACTGGTACAAAATGAGGGATAAGCAATAGTTTTGGTTGTAATGATACATTTTAAGAAACTGATGTCTCTGTATGTTTTTGACACACTCTTTTTGTCATTAGAACAGGTGGGAGGGAAGGAGAAGGAAAAATCCATTTACTGTCTGCTGTTTCTGTTGTCTGATTATCCTACATGCCTACATGCAGTGATATGGGTGACAGGCTGCTGCGGCGTGACCTTTGGGGTAGCAATAGGCAACGGTTGCCTGGATATAAAGTAGCTCTACTTGCACGTTTTCCCATTAAATTACAAATATGAGTATATTTAGTAAGTCTCCTGATAGAAGGGAAGACTGTCCTGCAAGATCTGAAGTTTGTCCCTCTCTGAAGGCATTTCCCTGTTAATTCAGGATGCTCCTTGGAGAGTTCAGCAGCTGTGGCTGCGTTGCACCTGAACATTAAGGAATCTGGGCTGGAGAGTTGATTTGGTCTCACAAATTGCGGTTGCCCCCTTTGAATGTTTTTCTTTGGTTTTATGTGAAGGTCTGTAACCTTGAAATTATGTTTGATTCTGATCTCTCTTGCCACATTTGTCAGGCAAAAACTAATCAAGCTGTCATTTCGCCAACTTGGAATCTTTCCAGGCTGTGATCCATGTAGTCTCCACATTTGTTGATGTTCTTAGAGGCACCCTTAATCATGCCCTGGCTACATTACTACTAGTTCCTGTTTTGTTGGGTTGCTTAATATGATACTGGATGTAATAAATGAACCATCTAGAGTATGAATGCGCAGTAGACCCAGTTTTTCTGTGTTGCTTTTTAGTGCTCTGATGTTGAAGAGATGGAAGTGAAACTTGTGGGTCTGTCCACTTCTACAACTGTAGGCAGATTAGCTTTTCTATTTTTCCCCTCTTTTTAAAATTCATTCTGAGGATTCTCTGCTTCCTCTTCTAGTCCTGCTTTTGCCATGGTCTATGGCTAGGATATGAAGCTGCAGAGTGAGGAGCCCAGGGCGCAGCCAGCTCCTTTCCTGGGCAGCTGTGTGAGAGTTGGGAATGTGGTGAAAACCTGTTCAGACAAAGCACAGGACTTGGGTTTGGGACAGGGTGGAGCTGCACACCCTACCAGCAGAGAGTATGACAAGGGCTTCAAATGGGGGATCCAGGATACTGAAGAGCCCTTCCTCATGCTCCGTGTACAACTAATAAAGAAATCAACTCCTCTCACAAGGTGTCTGTTAGTCTGGGGTGAGAGGCCCTGTATGTGAGTGATTCCAAGGGCTCTCAGTATCCTCACTCCACTGACAGTACTGATTTTTGGGGTAGAGGCATAGCCCTGCAGCTAAATACACCTGTTGCACAGAGCAGAAAAAGAGATCTGCTCTTGACGTGCTACTTGTGGGTTCCATAGATGTCTGTGGATCTCCATCTGCTTGTAAATTACCATTACCACAGCTGCACTAAAGCCCAGCCTAAGATCTAAACCCTGGTTAGGTTAAGAGGGAAAGACAAATTGCCATGACTTTTCTTCCCCTTCTTGATTATTATTCTTGCTTGGTGAAGGTCTAGCATGGAATAGAATAGGCAAGTGTGCTGCTTGTAGAAGTGCTGGAAAGCTAAATGAAAGCAACTGGTTTGTCCTTTATCATGAGGGAACTTGCCACCAGTATCTGACACTCCCTCTGTACTCTCAGATCTCTGGAGGCACTAGATACTTCCATGAATTCCCTAAAATTATTTCAGCGGCAAGACTAATACGAGTCTTGCTAATTTACTTGGCTTTGGGAATAAATTAATAAACTGGGGAGGAAGAAACTTTGGCCTGCCTTTCTGAGAACAATGCAAAGCAATTTAATTTGGAGATTTCATAATAGTGATGCTTTAGGGTAGTTTTAACCCAGAAGAAATGAACATATACATTGTTTACAAATCGCTGAATTTAAATATTGTGATTTAGAAGTCCTCTTTGTTTTTCATTTAACAGATGGGTCAAATTAAAACAAATACTTGCACATTCTCAACATATTTCACTTTTAATGTGAAATGTAAATGACAGTATATAGCATCATGTCTTTGAACATCTAGCAGCAATAAAAACAATTTAGCATTTTCCTCTAGTTGTTAAAAGTGATAAGTTCTATAAAACGGAGATTAAATTCATAAATCTCCTGAAGATGGGGAAAAGCTAAGTAGAGGATGGCACAGGAAGGAACTAATGCTTTTTTAGTGTCACGTTATTGAGTGGTACTTGAGAATATTTATGAAAATTAGTTATAAATGTGGAAGGACCACTTGCCATAGGTAGTATTGATGCTTGCAGGATGGGCTCCAGGTGGGGTGGTGCCACTGCTGTGATGGAGGAGGAAGGTGACAAGGGGACAAGCACCACTGTGCTGGACTGGCTGAGCTCACCTGGGGAAGAGCTTTTGTCCAGGGAAGGTGGCTACAAGGGTCAAATATTTCACCTTAAAGCCCAGACGGTCTGGGCTGGGGATTTGAAGTTCTTGATGTAAAGATGTCAGTTCCTTCTGTTTCTGGCTCAGGGTGGAGGGGAGGGACTGGCCCAATGGCTGCACTGACAACTCTGCCTGCTGTTGGGCAGGGGGTACTTACAGGGGCTCCTCAGCTCAGATTTGGTAATTTGCCTCAGTGGAGGAATGCAAATTTGTCCCAATATTTTGGAGAAAACCAATTCTGTTTTTATAAAGTAGGCTGTGCAATGTTAGTGCTTCCAACTTCCTTCCCACTACTGCTGTTGGCTTCAAGAAAAACGTGATAGCATTCTGCTTAATGCTTCTACTCCAGAAACAGGGCATTTTGTACTTTTGGATCGACTGGATCACAGTTCCTGCAATGTCTGTGTGTGATTTATTTAATCATTTTCTGAGTTATGTGGTAAAACCCCCATGGTTCCAGTGGGTCAGTCCATCCACATGAGCAGCACAGGTCACACTGCTTGACATTGAGTTACCTATGTTTGATGTTAAAGCAGCTTTGCTCACGTTGGGACAGCAAATCTTTCTTCTACATATGTCTGCTTGAGTGTGGCTGAATAGCAGGTAAAATGTAGCCGAGCTTCATTTTTGGTTGGTTCGTAGCAGCATTTGTTAATAAGAGTTTCTCCATCCCCAGCAGGAGAAGCTGACAGCTGCAGTGCTTATGAAAACCCTTGGCTGATGGCTCTTTGATGAAATACAAGCTTTTAACAGTCTTTGAAACTTTCTGATGCATGAACCCCCCTACTGAGGATCAATTTTGTCTTTGTGGCTATTTGATCTTGTCATTCTCCTTTGGCCATAAAGGGCAGGGAAGTGACCACCTAAATGGTCACAAGGTGCCACTGGGGACCTCTTGCTGCTCCATCACCTGAGCTGAGGCCCTTGCACTGTAGTAGAGAGCTCTTAAGAAAGGATGAGTTTGGAGACCTATAGGAATAATTATATTATAAGTGGGTTGTAGCAAACAGAGGAGGAGAATAAAAAGGAAAGATTCCATAAAAGAGAGCTCCAGCTAGTGCAATAATTATAAATATTACAAAAATAAGGCCCTTCCACAGCTGAAAGTAGGGTAAAAGCCATTAGGAAATGTTAACAGGTGGGCACTGGGAAGGAGGAGCAGTATGGGACAAGCCTCCACCCAAACTGCTGGTGAGAAAGAATTCAGCACCTGTGGCTCTGTGCCAGCAACTGGCCATGGCTACATTCTTCTTCTTCTGGTATTATATAAACCCACATTTATACAAAAGCAGCTTGTCATCAGACTAGATCTGACTCACCTGAATCTGTACTCTACAACTATGTGAGTTTTGACTATCCCAGCTGACAAAAGTATTGCTTCTAAAGCTTCTGTGATATTTCCCTTGGCAGTTTCGGTTTCTGCTTCTGCTAAAAGCTTTCACCATTTTGCATAAAGCAGCCTCAAGTTCACCACAGTAAAGGCGCTGAAGGAGGAGTCCTTCAGTGTTGATACATTCTCTTTCTTTCTATACACTTCCAGTTTGCTCTTTGGAGCAACACTCCTCTGTTTCCACAGCACAGGGGTCCTGCTGCATGGGGCTGGCATCTGGGCAGCACTTTTCTGTCTCCTGACCATGATGAAACATCCATCCATCCCAAGCTCTCCTATCCGGAAAAGAGAAGTATCGCAGTAACCTGGCTGCTATGGAAGTGTTGACGAAGGTGCATTAAAGCACTGCTGCAGCAGCTGGCAGGAATCAGAGCTGATGCTGGACCTGCCTAACTGGAGACCCTGCTGGTACCAGCCCAGCACCATCAGCTTCCCTGTGAGTGAGGCCAAGTGAGGCAAATGATTCCCTCTCTTTCCCATCACTACAGGAGTGCAGCTGTTCTGCTTTGGGACCATTTGATGTAGGATGAATTTTGCCTACATGCCTGCATAGCAAATATCCTGCAGCTTCTTTAATAAGCAGGCAAGGGAATTGCTTATCATAATCAATGGCAATGCCTCCATCTGAGAAAGACAGTGTAATGGTGGGTTTGTTTTTGTTTGGTTTTTACTTTATTTTTTCTTTGTTCTAACACTTAAGTATATCAAATACACTGACTGTCAGCCTTAAGGCAGTAGCAGTGGAGGTTTTCTGTGATGTGGTGTGGTACAGGTAGCTTCAGGACTCATCTGCTCTACAGGGCAGTAGTAGCTAAAGGCTTTACTGAGACTCTGGTTAGTGCCACAGAAGGAAAGAGAGTCCCTGTCTCTAAATAAAAAAAAATTAAAAAAGGTGGGCAAAAGGTAAGGGCTGGAAAGAAAGAAGTCAGTGCTCTGACTAAGGCCACAAATGCTATAGAGAGTCACAAATGCATCTGCTGAATCTTGTGATAGTGACTGCCTGCTGGGCTGCCTGGCCACTCTCCTGCCACCTTTTTGGTGGATATTAAACAATTTTGGTGGATATTAAAACAATGCCAGGCTATTCTATACCCATACCAAAGCCACTGTAAACACCATGAGCAGCAGTACCTAGCCATAAGCTAAATCTAGATAAAACTTTCAATCAGCAATTAAAAAGATCTCTTAGAACTTGGAGCACCATTTTGTTCCCATATACTTGTGCTGGCAGAAGAATGTTTTGCTCAGAATAACAGTATTGTGTGTAGAAATAACCTTTCCAAAGATCACTAAAGAAGTGCATTTTGTAAGGCACTTGGCAAGTGGGTTTTCAGGTGGCAAATTACTTCAAGCAGTTTTGAAAAATACATGGTTGTCATCTTGATATGACTCAGGCACAGTATAACTTGACAATGGTAGGCCTTCTGCTACAGGAAAATTAGATGTCTCTTCATAGGCTGGAATTTGGCTGGGTTTTTAACTTGCTGAAAAAAGTAAAGGATAGGGGTCGAACAAAAATGGAAAGAACAACCTAATCGATTATATTCCAGAACACAGGTCCAGCCCATGTTCTTTAAACTCAGCTTCATTGATTCCTTTTGGTTCATTTCTTTAATCATTCCATTCAGCTGCCTTTCTTCAGGGACTTTGTTGGAGACGTGCCTGAAGATAAATACGCTATAGGCTGGATATGATTTCAGTCTCTGTGTTTTATATGGTGTTTCCACCCGTATCATTCCCTGAGCAGGGCTTTGGACTATACAAGACAAAGTAGGAGACTCAGTGCACTGAAATGGGTAGCAGGGGCTGAACGGGGACCATGAAACACTTAAACCAGCAGATCAAAAGTCTGGTCACTCAGCTGTATGGGGCATCCACCCTCTGTAACTAGTGTTTTTTCTTTTAGGTGCTGCTTTCTGGAAAAGAGGCAAAAGCAAAAGATTTACCTGCTAGTATTCGGTAAAATTTGCTTTTCCCTCTTCTCTGCGAAAGTACTAACCTGGTGTAAACTGCAAAACTGATCAATGCCAGTGAATGCTGGTAGCACAAAACCGAAGCTCAGCTATTCAACAAGTGGAATGGAAAGGCTGCACGGAGGGATGGTGTCTTCTCAGGGCAATTGTTGGAACCAACCTCCTCTGAAGAGCTGGGGCGCTTCCTATGGTTTGAAAAAAACCCAAACCAACATAGCCACATTAAGACTCAAAGTAAACTTCCAAAATCCAGGCATCTGTATGTTCAGGTTTCCCACACTGCAATTTAAAAGGGAACACAACGAGAAGCCAGAATAATTTCCCTCCCTATTGTACAGAAAGCAATTTATCTACTGCTTTTAACTGGACTCATGTAATAGAAGACTGTGCTTTCAGCTTAAGCAGACAGTCTTCCTTTCCTCCTGTGCCGAGGGATGGCAAAACACTACCAAGAGAAACAGAATGGAAGAGTAGGGACTAATTGAGGCCAGCACCCCCAAGGTATTTAAGACTTTTGTCGTTTTAATGGAAAAATCAATGTGTGATTACACTTTGCATTAGAGTACTTAAAATTGCTGCAACATGAAAAGTCTTCAGCTTTAAAAACAACCTAACCCTGCAAATACTGTAGTCAGAGGACTAAATTCACCACTAGTGTAATCCACATAATTCTCCATATATCGTGGCAGATATTGTCTCTGTGGACACAGGAATACTGTCTTTGCAAGAGAAGCCCATGAGGACAATGAGTGCTTTTCTGGTGCTTTGTTAAAGTCGTGGCCATGCTTCTGACTCCTGCCTGATGTCTACAAGGAAACTGATGTTTCACCTGGTCTGGAGTGAGCTATAGGTGTTAGTGTGCTGCTTCACTCTCTGAGCTCCTCCTGGGGCACACACAGCGCAAGAATCTTTCCACTTCTTTATACTTTACCATCTGTGCTGTCCAGAGACTAAGTGCACAACTGAGGTTTCTTAAGTACTTCTGCCCTTCTGCCTCTGCCCAAAGTCTTTAAGCCTCATTAAAGACCATTACCCATGCTGGCCTTAAACTTAATATTATTAATCTCTTTCTCTCTTATAAGCTGTAGATAATAAACCTAGTGGCCCTTGGCTCTTCTGGCACTCCTAGGTATGTGCTAAGAGAAGGAAGGAGGGATGTGCAGGCAGCATCCTTCACTGTGACAATGTGAGCCAAGAAACAAGCAGGGGACTGCAATCTTGGGGGAGATGAGGTTTGGCTGTGTCATCTCAGCTGCTGAAAAATACACTCGGTACCATGGCAAATCCTCTCTAGGACATGTTTCCATACAAGCAGAAGCCTTGGAAGTTGTCTCTTTCTTCAGAGTGTATAAGGAAGCAAGAACATTTATTTCCATCAAAGTGGAGAAACACAGATGTTGCTACAGGTAGAAAATTGATTGAGGGAGATAGCCCCCAGACAGAATACAGCAACCCTACATTAGGGAACCCTGTCCCATCAATTTTGGTCTACTGCCCTCATTCTTTGTTCAAGAGAGTGTTGTCTTAAGCATTAATTTTCCAATTTCTCTCTGTTTTCTTGCTATCTCTTCTGAGCCAGACAGCATCTCAAACATAGATTGCTCTTCCAACTCCCCAGTTTCAGTAGATAGGAGTCATTTGGCAAGTTCAGAGATGATTTATTGGAATCTTCACCTGTGAAAATGAAATGCATTATCTAATCCTCTATTGTTTCATATTCAAATTATACTACATTTCCTATAATTAAATCTTTTGTTTTCCTATCTGATGTTGGGACCATTATCTTTAAACAATGATTGCGAGCCTGTGAATTTTAATGGAAAAGATCTTTAATATCTGAGCATTTGTTAGTAATGTGAAGCTTTCAATTTTGTTATTTAGTATCTTCATTAATGACACAGACAAAGGGGTTGGGTGCACCCTCAGCACATTTGTAGATGACACCAGGCTGAGTGGAGCGGTTGATGCTCCTGAAGCACTGGATGCCATCCAGAGGGATGTGGGCAAGCTTGAGAAGTGGGCCCATGGGAATCTCACGAGGTTTAATAAGGCCAAATGCAAGGTGCTGCAGCTGGGTCTGAGCAACCCCCAGTATGAATCCAGGCTGGGGGATGAGCAGATCAAGAGCAGCCCTGGGGAGAAGGACTTGGGGGTGCTGGTGGATAAGAGGCTGGACATGAGCCAACAGTGTGCACTTGCAGCCCAGAAAGCCAATTGTACCCTGGGCTGCACCCAAAGCAGTTTGGACAGCAGGACAAGGAGGGGATCCTGTCCCTCTGCTCCGCTCTGGTGAGACCCACCTGCAGTGCTGCATCCAGCTCTGACCAGCACAGGAGGGACATGGACCTGTTGGAGAGAGTCCAGAGGAGGCCACCAAGGGATTAGAGGGATGGAGCCCCTCTGCTATGAGAAAAGGCTGAGAGAACTGAAATTGTGCAGCTTGGAAAAGAGAAGGCTAATTGTGACCTAGTTGATGCCTGAAGGATAAAGAGGGACTATTTACAAGGGCCTGCAGTGATGGGACAAGGGGGAATGGCTTCAAACTGAAAGGGGCTAGGTTTAGATTAGATATGAGGAAGAAATTATTTACTGGGAGGGTGGTGAGGCACTGGAACAGATTGTCCAGAGAAGCTATGGCTGCCACATCCCTGGAAGTGTCCAAGGCCAGATGGGACAGGGCTTGGAGCAACAGTGGAAGCTGTCCCTGTCTGTGGCAGAGGAGTTGAAGCAAGATGAGTTGTATGGTCCCTTCTGATCCAAATCATTCTATGATTCTATGATTATCCTATATAACTTCTGCATTTCCTAAGGGCAAGGGTTGTGTAAGGAACTGAGAACCAACCAACATGTCAAAGATTATTTTCTTCCCTTTCATTGTTGTGAGTTCCTAAACCACTGAAGATAAATAGTAAAGATTTCAACTTACATTTGGCACAATATGCTGTAGCAGTTTTTTAGCCTTTCTTCAGGGCATCATAAGCATGTTTATGTTGCTTAGGTGAGAAAGCAGTTATCATTCTGATCTCTGTTATGCATGGATGAGTAATATCAAGGTCAAAATATTATGGATTAAATGAGTCTGCCAAGAACCTTTTAATCATGTAAATAGTGACTTACAAGGAAAAGTGAAAATGAGAGAGGTCTGGTACTCTTCTGAGCTAACTTTTCCTTGTTTCCCCTTAAGCCATTTTTAAGCCTCCAGTTGTTGCGTTGAATTCTCTCCTAAAAGCACCTACTCTTTTCGTTCTTATGGATTTTTAGAATGAGGAATTTAAGTTGAGAGTGCAGCTTGTGGAGTCAGAGTTGGGGATCTCTCTGTCAGAAAGTGTATGCTTGTTATGGAAATGTGCAAAGAGCTCTGTGATCACTCCAGAAATGCTTGACAACCATCTGCAAACAGGTGCACATATTTAATAATCACCAGGAAAGTAGACTTTAATAATGAGTATTAAAAAAAACCCCCAGACACACATTAGAGAAGACAGCATTTCTTAGCTATTTGTCCTTGTTCTCTGCATAAATGGCTTTCTTTTCCCATGTTTGATTAGCTAGCATCTGCACGGGTGTTCAAGAAGCTGCTCTGCTCCAGTCTCTAGCTGAAGCCTGCAAAAGAGCTCATCCCCTTTCAGAGGGTAGTGTAAATATTTTGTCCCTGTTCATACAGCATTTCTGCAAATCTACCTTGCCCATATAATATTGCCAGCTTGCTTTTTGTTGCATGTAATGATTATCTCACACAGCTAAAAGAGGGGCCACCTCATGCGCAGTCTTTTGTTTAGTGGTATGTCTAGCATGGTGCTGCTGAAGGTGATTTTGATTTGAGGAAATATTAGGAGACTGTCTTGATTGCTCCTTCATAACAAAATCCCTGGAGTTCAGTATATATGTACACCTTCTATTAAACTGCAATAACTGCAATTATTCCAGTCCTTTTCCCATAAAAATTAAATTGTGAAACTCATTGTTGTGGAGGCCAAAAGTTAAAATAGGTTCCTAAAGAGATTGTATGTAACCTTGGAGGACAGTGCTGTCAAGAGCAAGATATAATCTCCACTTTAGAAAGTCCTGATCCTGCTGGGTGCCAAAACCTCTGTGTGAGTAGTAGAGGAAAGTCCCTCTATTCTTGTTCCTTTTCCTGAAGGTGTCTATGTGGGATCATCACAGAGAGAAATGAATGGACAAATGAGTCCTAGGTGTTTCTCAGTATGTCTGCTCTTAACCTGAAACTTTTTGTAAATGCCAAAATAGGCAGGTAATCAGTCTGCCTTCAGCCAGGTACAGGAAGTTTTTAAGATGGTAGAACAAAACATTTGGCTAGACAAGAAAAAAAATGGATTAAAATGCTCTCCCTCAAATTTTGTTATTTTTTTCCTATGCTCCTCTGCCCTCAAAACATAAACTTTTCAAGCAAAAAAAGTATTAATTTCTTGGTGTGTTTTTATCTCTGTGTGTTTGTGTGCCAAAATGTGTCTTGTTTGATAAGCACTAGTATTTGCTGATTTTTTTTAACTCCTCTGCCTCACATTCCGTCTCTAATAAAGACAACTTTTGAGCTTTCTGATTTGAAAATAAAGCTGGACTTAACATTTGTCCTTTAAAGGCATTAAGAATGTAGGTCCTCCCCAGCTGAATCTCTTAGTAGTGCTTAAGGATATCTATAGAAGTTCTTGAAACTGCTAAAAATGAACTTACAATCTGAATTAAACTTTTAAGGTAACTAAAGACTGCAGTACGTCAGCAACAAAGTACACAGAGATTCAAAGTCTTTCTTGTGGACACGACTTTAACATGAAAGGTTTTTAAGCATTAGATAAGAACTAACGTTGTATGGTGAAGGACAAACAAAAGTCAAAAGCAAGCACGCTGGTGCTTGCTCCTGCCCTTCACATATCAAAACTGCTAAAAGCCTTCTGACTTTCTGTCACGAGTTTATTCAACAGACCTTTCTGATCGGTTATAAGAAATGCAGGTCTGAAATGAATGAAATGGGTTGTGTCACACGTGTGCTAAAGATGGTTTTTAAGGCATCTTTTTGTCTTGAAAGCCAAAAATACCTAAACTCTAGTGCTAGTAATGATGACATCAACTCCTGATAAAATGTGTAAAAGCATGTACCTTTGAAAATCTTGGATGATGATTCTTGGAGGGCAACTTAGGTACTGAAATTCAATCATTTAAAATACATCTGTTTTTAAACTTGAACTTCTGAAAAAATGCCATGTCTGAGTACTCATGCTGCGGTTGGAGGAAAAAGCTACTAAGATGGGGAGAATGGGGAAACAAACCTTTAAAAGAAGCTAAAATCAGATTGTATTTTTTAATATAGCAAAATGAAGAATACAGCTGGCTTTGAGTTATCCCAGTAAGTACACTGGGGCAGCGAGTGCCAAGCAAAGAGGAAAATCTGGTTTGTAGCCTGGCTTGAAAAATGCATTTGCAAAACCCATTCAGTAAGAGCCGTATGCAGAGCGAGTCCAGGTACAATCAATCTGATCTCATTGCGCAATGAATTAAGCCTGGCAGTCTCGCTGTGCATGTTCAGACACTGCCCAGGGAGCCCAGCCTGTTTAGGTTAGGCCTTATGTCAAGGAATTTGCAATTGCCTGCAGTTGTAGGGCAAGGGCATTCCCTCCAGCATGCACAAATCTTCCTCTTCAGCTTAAAGATGTGAGTCTGAAAGTTGTAGTGTTCTTGATTAAGCCCGAATTCACAGAGCTTTAAATCTATGCTGAGTATGGATTTGCTATAAAAAAACACCAAAACAAACCAGCAACAGAAGAGCAAAATGAGAGAGTTCCTCTGAAACTGCTGTCTGCTGGTCTGGTGGGCACGAAGGGCCATCACCCCTCGGCTGAAGCAGTCTCTGTGCCTGTGGAGGTTTGTGAGCAGGCACCTCCTCTCTCTTCCAGTGATTCTCTTGTGCCCTTTCTTAGATTTGCCCTACCTAGTGCACTTGGAAGCAGCCTTGGGAGTTCATTGTTAAAAGTTAATGTCTGGAGACTGAAACTTTCCATTGGCTTGATTCCCTTCCATTTTCCTGCTCCTGCTCATATATGCATCTACTGAATTCTAAAAAGCTTTTTGATAGCAACTTGAAATTCAAATGTCCCCTTTCTATTTGTCTTCTAGTCCAAGCCAACATTTAAATGTATTCTTTTCGATTATAAAGAACATATTGACAATTTAGGAAACATTGTCCTACAGTGCAAATGCTCTGATATTACAAAATATTGCCATATTCTCTGCATTGATCTAAACGATGGCATTGGCACAAGAACTAATAGGTCTATAGGGGCCAGGAATGAGTACAGACAGAAATGAGAAAATTTCTAATTATGAGAAGGACATGTTCAGGGACAGCCTTCCAAGCTGGACCAAACTAGTTCAGTTTCTGGGGTACAGAACATGATCATTTCTGCAAGTCCATGCTATGGTTGCCTGTGCCGGAGTGGAGGCACGTCTCTAGCCATAAAGCCAAGGCTTCCCCTGGGTTGGAAGGGAAAGGTTATGTTTATTGCTCCTTGGTGTGGCCTGTGTGACTCTGTATCCTCCTTTGGGAGGGTGCTGAACTTGCAAAGAAAGTCCAGCAAGCTTGTGCAAGCGGAATATTTTCTGGGCAAGCACCTTTTGCCAAAAGGAAACTCTGAGAAAGCCGGCCTGGGATCACACAGCATGGTGCACATATGGAATCCTGCCTGACAGTGAAGGATCCATTTCCTGCGTATTTTGGTCTCTGAATCAAGGGTAAGGTGCCACCTGTGCTGCTTCTCCTCTTGCACATCCCCTCTCCAGCCTGCCCTGACGCCTCCTCCGCAGCCTGCGTGGCTGTCAGTCTCTCTGTGCCCCACGATAGCATTCAAAAACCTGCCTCGGAGTCCCTATCTCCAAGAGGGAATTGCTTTAACCTTATCAAATGGAGGTGAAATTTAAAATGACTTAATGTTTATTTGCTGACAGGCAGGAATGTCCTCTAAATTGACTGTCACAGCTTGAACACAATGGTATAGAACCAAATCATAACCTCTTGTTGGCCTCCAATGAAACAATGTTAAGTTTGGAAGTGGGGATGTTATTTAGGCCTCCCTGGATATATGGGTGGCATTCTCATTTTGAAGTTTTATACAATGAAACTATACTTGATATTTGCATAATTCAAATAGATTATATCCTCAAACAGGCACAAAAGACTTGATTTCATTAACTTGGGATGCAGCCATCCCCATCTCTCATGCAAATGGCAAATACCTTTCCTGTAAGTATACTTTAAAGATTCATTTCTTTCTCTAATCAAGTGCTGAAATCGTACCCACAGGAAGCAGAATTGATTTCTTTTCCCTTCAGACTGGATATCATAGACCTTATTTAGGATAACTTCTGCCACGAAACGTAAGGTTAACCCTTCTGTGTGCTGTGAATCAGCTGCATGTGTTCCTGTTTGCTGCTCCAACACACTAAAAATGTATGTGGTGTAGCTGTCCTGCAGATGTAGCCACCAGCTCAGGGGAAGCTCTACTTCTTGTCAGCAAGGATCTATTTCTCCTGAAACCCTGACCTTGAGACTCGTTTTTAAATTTCCTCCTGGGCCTCGAACACTATAATTGATTATGGTTGTTTTGGTTTTAGTCTTTAACAATCAAGGTGAGGAATTGCTCCCCAATTTGTTAAGATGTCAGCAGGAAGGCAGCTGCCCCACACTGCATGGACAGTGCCAAGGAGCCACAATGGGCTCTCACAAGCCTTTTAGGAAGCACTGATGTTTCTGGTTGGAAACAGAAATCAGACAGAAATGCTCTGCTCTTGAGAGCTGACGCTTGTGCCAGGGACCTCCTGGGGCATGAGAGAGCTCCACAACATTAATTCAATTTAATAGGAATCGGTGGAGAATTAAAGGTATCTGATGTTGGTCCAAGTAGGCTTAGGGAATAGTCCTTCATATTATGTAGTCTGAGCCCATGGCTGGGACTCCTGTCCATGCCAGTGCTTAGGTGAATTTTCCTCTCTCCTTTCTGCTGAATTATCAGAATATCTTTGTATGCTATTTTCTGGTTCACCTTCTTGGTAATAACGCTCTGTATTTTATTTTCTGTCCCTCAGATATATCACTTTTCACTTGAATTGTCTTACATTAGCCTGACCCCTTGGCCACTCTGCTTCAACAAAAGCAGGGTGCTCTGCTACATTCTAATGGAGAACTGCTTTAAAAACAACAAAAAAACCCCAACCAAAATTAAAGCAAAACCAACCAGACAACCAACCAAAAAACATGAATTAAAAACCACAAAGAAAGAAGGAAAATATATTTTTGTCTTGGATGTCTGGGATGCTTATTTTTCTGGTTTGCTTTGCTTAGAACACAAGGCACTCAGTGGGAAGGTTTTTTTCCTCACTCTGAATGTGAATTTAAAGTGTGCTCCCTGCCATTCCTGCCCACTAGCCTGGCCTGCAGAAGAAAGCAGTGGGAGGTCAGCTGCACTGAACAGCTCAAGAAAAGCCAAGATGTGCTGGGTTTTCTTCTTGTATTAAAGGAAGATTTTATTCTCTAATTGTCACTGATGAGTAAGCCCTCCCTCAATTGTATCCACATTGTGGTATTTGACCTCTAAATGTTCTGGCATGGGGGTGCACACTGGGTAGCAAGCACCGAGGTTGCCCTGGCATTTGGGTTCCTACATCAGGTGCCAGCTGCCTTTCACAAATGGGTTTAACATTCAGCACTGTGGTTCACAAAGGAAGCAGCCAAGGGAGAGACAGATACTCTAACTCTGCTTTTCTGGGCATTCATGTGACACCAAAAAATGTGTCTTTTTGACACCAGGGAATGCTGAAACTGTCTATATCAATATACACGCATGGACGTGTTTATATAAACATATAAGAGTATTGACTAATTATGAGTAACCATTCTCACTGATCCACTTCTCCTATCTCAAGGCTCGTTGCTCACACTGAGCAGCTGGTTGGGGTCTTGGTTTGTTTGTATTAGTCCATAAGCAGACTCAACTCGAGGGGCTTGTTCAGCAAAAGCCCCATGAGCCTGGGGAGTGAGGCAAATGCCCTGCTTGTTGGTCTGCACTGGAGACAATGTGCTGAATCCAGTAGGAGATAGAAGCATTTCAGACTTTTGGTGACAAAGATCTTGCTGTCTGAACTCTACTGAACTCTACTTTCAAGTCATTTCAGGTCGGAAATAATTGCCATCTTTACATCACCGTTTTCAAATTCTTTATCCCTTGAAGCAGCACTGAGAAAGCCAAGCGTCCCTAAGGCTCAGATCTTCTTTATTTAATTTTACTACTATTGTTAGATATCAATGGTTGTGATCATTTTTGCTCAGCTTGGTTTTGAGGAGAAAATTCTGAGGCATGAAAAAAATCTGTTTAAAGTGAAACATCGTGTTTTTGATCCAAGGACTGATGTTCAATGGGAGGAATAGAAACAAAAATCTCATGATAAACTCTGTGTTTTCCTAAAATAGAAAACCTTCCTAGTTAATGAATATAAATGAATGTACATTCACTTCCTTTTTTTTTGAGGTTACTAAGGCTGATTAGCATTAGGTACCACAATTTGTTTAAAGCAGTTGAGCAATTATTCTGTTTCCTATCCCATGAACATGCAACTTATTTATTACTAAAGGCTTTGGGGTTTTTTTAAGTGTATCCTTGAAATAACATTGGGGACATATCTTTGTCATCATCCAAGCTTTAAAATATGTATTTTACAATAAATAATTCTGATATACAAGCAAAGAAGAAAAATTGGCCAATGCTATAGAAATTCAATAAACTGTGATGCATCGTCCTACAGGAAAGGACCTAAAATCCTTAGGCGCGAAATAATGTATTGACAATTTGGGTTTTACACAAGTAGAATTCAATATTCAGCATAATTAAATTAGAAATTGATAGCTTCAGCAAAACAAAACAGTTTTTCATATAAAATTTAAAATAGGTGAAGCCATTTTGCTTTGTTGTGATGCCAGGTGGATCAGGGTGCTTTGGCTGAGAGTTATTTTCCAGCAGATCATCATAAAGTGACTTGTATGTGTTGGCCTTTCCTGTTATGTTAGGCTAATGAGAATTTATTCTCCACTTGCTTGTGGAGACTGCTGTGTTGTCAGTAATGCCAAGCAGGTTAAGTTACTCTCTCTAGGTCCTTCTTTCCTAAAATTGCATTTTCTTTTCTCTCCAACCACCTGTCCTCAGGACTGAGAAAGGCAGGCAGAAAAGCGAGTAGACTCTGACTGCAGTCAGAGGTGCCCAGGAGCTGTGCAGGTGTGGAGATTTTGTTCCTTGTTGTCCCTTTCTTAAACCTTAATAAGCTGGCTGTTGGACAGAAATCCCTTTAACCTGGTTAAAGAAGTTTACATAATTTGAGATATAATCGGATCTTCTTTGTGCTGGGAGCGCTTTAATTCCTCATGCTTTGTAATCATCCATGAGGGCATGTAAAATCGTGTGTGAAGGAAAAGAAAGAATTAGATTCTTAACCACGATATTATTATTTTAAATGTAGTAACACTGTTTTACACTAACTGTCACTTCAGTATGAAAATTCTATTTCAGGATTAATGACTAAATCATAGACACCTCTAGCCAAAACAAATGAAAGTGTTGATGTGAGCACCGTAGCGGAGCAGAGAGTTTCAGCATTAGGTCTGCCTTCCCACAGGAACACAGGCACAGCTCTCATTAGTGTTTGCAAGTTCTGTGCGTGTACCCAGGGAGGAACATACAGCACTTAAAACCTGTGGGAACATAAAAAAGAATCTGCTCTGGAAGTTTCCCTACCAAAACAGTTGAATCTCATATAAGGAGTGTTATAAGACAGAAAAAAAAAGTTCTGCAGCTGGTAAACTTTATGGCAAAGTTGCATTTCATCCTCAGACCAGTTGTAAAAGACAAGTTAAAATAAATCTCCTACATTCTGCAGATGTGCAGACAATCCATGCATAAAATTTAAACCTGCAAGCAACCTATTATGCTATAATAGCAAGCTAAAAAAAATTCAAAGCAGCTGGATGCTGCTAATTTAGAATCACCAGCTTCTGAAAACAATGACATGGGGCAGCCTTTCCTGACTTAGCAGAAGCAGTACTGATTTATATAAATGTAGGTACTTCAGTGACATATCTTGTAATTTATCTGTTACATGGTAGTACCTTGAAGCCCAGTCTGAGACCAAGGGCTCACTGTATATGCATTGTAAGGACAAGAGCAAATAATCTCTATGTTAAAACATATACAGTCTACGTGGTTAGAACCAGAAAGAATGGTGAAAAGGAAATTTGACATACAGAGTGGATCTCTAGCTTTTATTAACAGAGCTGTTACAAATTAAGTGCATGTACTAAATATTTTGAAGCTAGATAAGAAATGTTTATTTACAGAAGAAAAGCGGCCCAGCTACGTCTGAGAACCACAGGCTCCATGACAGCTTTGTAGCATGTTTTAAATAATTCAGTTTCGTATTTTCTGAAAATGCACATGCAAGAATCTTAATTGTAAAACCCATTATTTACCTTTGAAGAGTTCATCATTATCAGGAGCTCCAACAGGCGTTGAGTTTTCTAAGATATTCATTATGGGTTAGTAGATGACAATGAGCTGCAGTAAGGTGTCAAATCAGATGGATTTGAGTAGCAAGAAACGCTGCTAGTAGACATTCATTGTCAGCCACCTCTGATGCTGGTGTTGGAAGATGAAGAGGATTATTTGCACCAGCTTGTAGCTGCTCAGAGGAAAAATAACTTCTGTGTATTTGCAGATTACACTAGACAAAGGCTTTGCTTCTCTGAAGAAAACTCCTTAATATAACTTGTGCTGAGGCTCTGAAATGCAGCCTGTTTGTATTTCTCCCTTGGCAGTGTTAGAAAACCTCATCTCTCCCTGATCTGCATTTGAACAGTCTTCATTTTTATCTCTTTTAGATAGGGGACTTTTTCTCTTCAAGCACTTTTTCTCTTTCATTTGAACATGGAGATGCTGGGACGTTGTTTTTTTCCCATCTTGAGCCTGAGCAATAGTCCAGCTATTTGCTTTACCATGTCCCTGGTTTGTCATTGATGGGCAGTCGTATTTCCAAATGGACCAACTGCAGCTCTCCTGGGTGAGTCTGTTTTCTCTGATTGTGTCTTGGAGTAACACAGGGACAGCCTACAGCTTTGTTTGTTCACAGTCCTGCACATTCAGGCACACTGGTGCATTAAACCACTGCGCTTTATGCATTTAGGATGGTAGATGTCCCATAAAGTATAGGCTTATGGAATCACAGAATTATGGAATATCCTGAGTTGGAAGGGATCCACAAGGATAATTTCTAATATGCAGTTTCATGTGCAAAAGAGTTATTTGGAATGTGGAAAAATTAAGAGAGCAATGAAACTGTCCAGTTTAATTCAGGCACACATCACTCCACAGGAATAGCTATTTCTGTGAGTGATGTGAGTGCCACTTTACTGCCTTCTGCACAACCAAACATTTTGGACTTTTGAAAAGACCATCATCTGGTGCTAATAGTGCAGGTTTTCTGAGCCCATGATATCAAGGTGTGAAACCTCCCCTTATTTTTCCTCTTCTTTCTCTACATCTCCCACCAATATCCAGTTCTAGGTCAATAGGCAATGAACAAACGTGTGGGATCTCTAAACTGGATAAATGCGTACTTTTAGCACTTGGTTTGAGTCCAAAAGTGAGTAATTCAACAGATTTTGGAGCCTGATCTTCCTTTTTTGCCCTACCTGCAATCTCTGTTGTCAGCTGGCTGAACAGCAATGTGTATGTACCTGCAGATAATACAGGAAATTGCTTTGAAGTCTTTTCTTCTCTGCCTTTAATTTAGTAGTTTATTTGTGGAGAATAAGATTATATAGGTTGTGATTTCACAGAATCATGGAAAGTTTTAGGTTGGAATGGACCTTAAAGACAATCTCTTTCCAACTCCCTGCTGTGGGTGGGAACACCTTCCACTAGACCAGGTTACAAAGAAAGTCAAAATCCTGTGATTTTCTTTGTGGTTCTCCTCTGCAATCCCTCCAACAAGTCCAAGTCTTTTTCGTGTTGGGGTCCCAGAGGATGCAGTGCTCCAGGTGGGGTCTCACAAAAGCAGAGTAGAGGGGCAGCATCACTTCCCTCAGCCTGCTGGTCACATTTCTTTTGATGCAACCCAGGGTGCATTTGGCTTTCTGTGCTGCGAGTGCACTTTTTTGGGTCATTTCGAGCTTCTCATCAGCCAATTGACAACCAACTCAGTTTGACAGAGGGTGTTTTCCCCTTGAATGCTCGTAAGACCGAAAGTGATTGCAAAGTGTCCACCACTTTATGCTTCAAAGACAACATCCTCCTTGTAGCTTATAAAACCCTATAAGGCATGAATGTATTATGTGCATAAAATCTATGGCTCTCTCTTACATCCTAGCCATAATAGTTTTTTTTTATGGCTCTTGTGGTCTTCCTCAAGTAGGCAGGACAGTCATCTGGAAAGAGCATCAACTCTGTTGACCAGAGGTATGTGCACAGTCTGATGGAAGAAAAGGTAATATTGCTAGCTCTCTTTTTTTGGGGCCTAACCTAAAAGGACTTTAATTCTCTGGTTAGAGAAAGAGGTGCCAGCTTCATAAAGCCCTATGACTTGCCAACTGTTACAATGGAAGATTATCTGAAACACAGTAACTATTACTAACAGAAAGCACTGGACAGGAGAAGATTTTCTCTATGGGAAATTGCCCATCCACAGCATAGTAAAGATTTTATTCCTGCCGTAAGTCAGGGTTCTGAGTTCAACTAAGGCTTTTACAACTTCAAATTTTTATCCTGCTGTCCAGCTGCCTTTGTTTCTTTAGAAGAACCAATGAAGGTTTTTCTGTTTAAAACCCTTTTCCCATGCTTCAGCACCACACCCCAAGGTGTATGCATATATTTTGCTTACAATATGGCCAGGGTTATTTATTATTTAACCTGTTCTAAAGGTTCTAAAACAATAGCTAGCTTCGCCTCTTCATAGTTACAGGCAAACAGCAATTTTCTCAGTGCTTAGTAGTAGTAAACTCTTTCCCTCCTTCTCTCCTTCCCCCAAATCAAAAGTAAATAGGATTTAATTTCATTCCCCCAGCCCTTATCTTAAGTTGTTTTGTCTCAATGGCACCATCACTATGGTTTTATTTAACAAGTTTCATACTTTACACCTTTTGAAATAAACATGTTTACCAGCAATAACTTTGCTAAATTTGTAACCCTTACACTCAGGGACTATGCCTTGAGGTTCTCTGTGCTTTTGCTGTAGAAAAATTGGACAAGAACTTCATATGGTGTAGCTGGAAGAAGAAGTACCTTTGCTGCATCTTTTTCTTTTCTCTTCAAAAGCGGCAGAAATTATTTCAGTGGCACACAAAAAGATTTGTGTTGCAGAATTGCTGGAAAGTGGGTTTCCCTCCATTTGTATTCACGACAGCTTCCACATATTCAACTATCAAAACCTATTATGAAGAGCTGTATTGTAGTGTAGATAGATTTTTATGCTTGTCATAATACAGATCTATAGGTAAATTTGTCAATGATACATCCACTGTCATAGTGCCATATTTCTTACAAAAAATATTCTTAATGATAACTACCGAGTTATATATCCTTACTGTGTGAGACTGAGTTTATTTGGTTGCTCAGTTTTAAGAAGAATGTTTTAAATTATCAGGGGCTTTTGAGTTTGGAGCAAATTTAGAAACACAACATTTAAACTGAAAGTAATTTGCTGGGCTAGCTACTTTCTACATCCTGCTTTTTAATAAGATGTGCACGGTCCAACAAGCTTCTTTCTATGACTTCTATGACTATGCTAGATTTTTCCTTCTTCCCAATTATACGTGACTTGTCCAGCCCATGTTAGCAGCTTATTCTGGAATGAATTTTAACAGGTTGATGGAAAAACAACCCTCCTTGATTCCCAGGTGAAGCTAGGGTTTATTTGAGCTCTAGGTCTGTCTTTAAAACATAAAAAAGAAAAAATCTCTTGTGTTTTTATTAGAAAATCTCCTGATGAAAGGAATAACTTCTTTCATTTCCTCAGTGTTTTAGTTCTCATCCTGTTCTCCCTTCCATGTTTCTCTATTTTCTGTTATTAGCTGAAATGGGGCTGAGTGTGCGGTGACCGTGTAGTTATAGGGAAGGAGCAGGAAAGAAAGACATGGGGGATAGGGAGTGGGTGGGAACTCACTCATTTGTTTTGGAACTGATGCCCAGCAATTTTTCCTCATCAAACAGGAGATATTCATAAGAAAAATTCTGTGGTTTAATAATTTTTTTGGTCACAAAGATTAAAATAAAAAAATTCTTGGTCTCTTTAGAGAAAGAACATATTATATATAATGTATTATATATATATAACATAACCATATTTGGGAATATGAAGCCTTAAGTATATTCCAAAGGAAGATAAAACCAAAAGGTATTTTCTCATCTGCAAAATCAACAGTTGAGGTGTCCCCAGTTCCTCCCACCCTTTATCTGGGGAAGGGAAAAGGAAGAACTGAGGGCACAACCTGGTTTTGGGGCTCTCCACGTTGTATCACATCCACGGTGACACCCCTCAGCTCCCCCTAATACACAATAATGTCACTTGTCACATGCACAAGTCCAGAGGCCAACACCTTCGGTGGTTTCAGAAATCACTGCTGTTACCCTTGAGCTCTGACTAATTTCCTTTCCAAACATAAAAATGACATCAACCATTGACTGAAAGACAAACTGTGTGATGCCATGAGGAAAAACAAATCCAAGTTGAAAGATGTTTCCTCTTCCCAGGCAAAAGTCTGGGACAGTGCTGGGAGAGCTGGGAGTGCCCCATTACAGGTGCCCTGGGGAGGTGACGGGTCCCAGCCACAGCAGGAAAACTCAGCCTGTGCAAGTGGGACAGCTCAGCCAGCATACCCCAGTGACTGTGTGTTGACTTGGCCCGTGGGTGGTTGAGGAGCCACCCAGAAAGTGCCTTTGTGTGAGATGTGAGACAAAGGGAAACAACTGTTCCCATCTCATGGGGCCCTCCCGGAGTCAGGAGCTGCACAGCGTGATCTTCCTCTGCAGAGATCTTCCTCTGCAGAGAGGTTTGTAAATCAACATTTATCTGTCTGCTTGAACCCAGAGCTGATGTATGGGCACGTACAAACAGCCAGGGAGGTACCTACACAGTGTGGGTTGGCAGTATTGAGTTGGAGCTGCCCACAGCTATAAGATCTGTGAGATCTCTGCATCCATTTCTGGGTTCCTTCACCTCTCCCAGTCACTCCCTGCCTTTGCAGGCTCTGTCATTGCTTCTGGTCCGGGTTAGAGCACAGGCAAAAAATCTGCAAATGAGCTAATTTCTGAGACACAATGCAGTTTCCCTGTTGAAGGTCTTGTGCTCTGAAGAAAAAGGTACAAATCTAGTCAGAGGAACCTTTCTGATTGCATTTTACTGGGATTATTCTGTGTTTCTTTTCCCAAATTGCCCTGCAGGTTAAACTAGTACTCCATGTCCTTTGTAATTCAGCTTCAAGTACAGTGCATACTATGGCAATAGCGTTCAAGATGAACCCAAATTAGGTCTGTGTCTGCAAGGGAGGCAAAATAAAAAGAGCTAACTAGTTTAATTACTCCCCATTCAGATGTAATTCAGTTGCATTGCACTAAGAAAAATAAATGCTGCTGGGATGTTATGAGACAATTAGTAAGATAATGGAAAATAGTTAATATCCCTCATGTCTGTGAAAGAATGCTCTCCCCTCTGCTTCACAGTAGTCTTGAAGGGGTTTTCTGAATTGTATTTTCAAGCAAGAATATCTTTTCCCTTTGGGAATACTAACAAAATCCTGTCACAGTACAAAATGCTTATTTACAGTTTGGAAATCATAGAGTTCAAAGAAATCACCTTGGTCCTGAGCCAGCCACAGGGCGCAGATCCAGGCACTGCGAGAATACTCCTCCTTTGGGAGTGAGGAGTCATCGGTACACTTTCTCACCAGGCAGTTTTGATTGTGCCCTGTGTTTCCTGGCAGGCACATTTCAATATATCCTTGGGCCTTTCACAGCAGCCATTCAAAACATTTCACTCGAAATGTGTCACAAGTATCTTCCTTTATTATGTTCAAGGTTGAGGACTTTTTCCCCTTGCACTGTCACAACAAAGTCAGAACAGCAAGTTTGTCAGTAACTTGCCAGCTTATCTTCCCAGCACCCACCAGCCCTAAATCATTTGCCCCTTTGCTGTGGGGTCTGAGACTCAGACTCTGATCCCAGCTCCTTTGTGGCACTGCTGAGTGACCTTCTTCAAGCTGTACCTCGGACGCTTTGACACTGTACGGATAATGATTTCTGACTCCTTTGTAAATGTGTTTTATTTGCTACAGTGGAGTCAATTATCCTGGCTTTTGCCACTGCGTCAATTACCAGCTACGAGCACCCATGGGCACAGCAGGGTGAGCTTGAGCACATGTGTGGGCATTAATGCAGATTTCCTCATTTCTCATGTTTGAAGTTCTTCCCTTGAGGAAAGGAGTTTGGGGATTTTTTTTTTCTATCAACTGTGCAACTCCTATTAAAAGTCAACTGCCCTGTGCAACTTGATAAAAAAAAAATCCCGTTTAATGTGAGATTAGTTTAGGCTTTTGTACTTGGTTTCCTTGGGACTCTAATGGCAGTCTGAAAAAGAAAATCACCCCTGAGAACGTCTAGCACTTTTGGTTTCACATAAATGTAATCCAATTACCCCAGTCCAGGCCATGCAGAACTATTTGGTCTGAGGTATACATCAATCTAGAAGAAGTACAATATACTGAACTGAAAAGAAGGCAGATTGGGCATATTTCTTAATAGCATAACACAATGCAATTGCCAAAGGAAAGGCATATGCTTCTGTCCCGCATTACGCAGAGCCTGAACTGAGTAATTTGGTGTGGGGGGGAGAGGGAGTGAAGTCCTTGCAGGAAGGGATTTTAGAGGTATCTTCCCTGGAGGCCAGTTTTGTAAAGGCATACCATCTGGTGCATTCAAAATGCAAAAAGATTTGTTCTTCAGAAGTCTGAGCCAGGGATAAAAGTCCAACCCTGCCAGGGATGGCTTAGCAGTATCCAGAGAGAGGGATGAGTTTTATCACAAACAACGAGATTCTCCTTTTCCTCCGCCCTTAACCTCTAATTCAAACATCAAATAGACTGATCTTACTGTAGCTGCTGCTTTCTGTAATGAAAGTTTCTGATGTCCTTGCTTACTGTGAACTGAGCAATGAACTGTTTCATTACTATTTCTGCTTTGCTTCCAGGCACCTTCATTTTACACAGAGGTCAGAAAGGGGTTAAACACAAATGCTGACATTATCCCAGGCAAAGCCTGCACTGGGACTCAAACTGCCTGCTTCTCCCTCTCATGCCTTCAGCAGCAGTGAGACTGACTGCTGTGGTGCAGAAGCTTATGGCTGTTCTAAGCATCAACCTCAATATTGGCCTGAGCTGTAATGATCCGGTCCCTTTGCAGAATTAAGCAGTTTTTGCCCCGTGCCTTGCAGGATAGGTTTCAAATTGCCTGTTAGAGGAACTGGTGGACGTTTAGCTTGCCTTGGAGACACTGCTGGCCCTGGTGCTGGAAGCCTTCAGTGCATCACTGTCACAACTGAAGCTCTCTGCAGAGGCTGGGGGCCTGCAGGAGGCAGCTGCTGGCTCATCCCTTCTCCAAGTACAAGCTATTTGGGGCTTACAGTGTGGTTAATGCTCCTATCGGGTGGGCTCAGGCCAGGCACAAACTGACCAGAATGTGCTGTCTAAGTAGAAGTTAGGATTTTACAACAAAAGGTGGTGTAATCACTGAATAAGAAGACATTACTGCTTCATGCCTGAGTATTGGGAATGTGATCACAGTCCCCTGCTCCTGGCAGAGCTCATGGCTGCAGGGTGTTTCCCTCTGGAAGCTGAGTCTGGGAGCCATAAGATTGGAATCTTGAAATTTGAGAAACTATGCTAATCTCCAGCTATTAGTGATGGGCATATCTTTGCCTGCACAAAAGCAGCAACACAAGCACTGCGGGCTGTTCCTGCTCTGGCTCAGTGGAGCGTAATGCTCCGGTGGCTGCCCAGGTCTCAGGTATGCTGTGTGCACAGTGATGTGATCCCCATGGACTACTCGCCCACAGCTGGTGTTCTGGCACCCCTGCTCCTTGCTGTTCATGTCTGCAGAGCTCCAAACCTGTCTATTTTGTTAACTTGAATTTCTCTTTAACATGCAGCAAATCGATGTGTTAGTGAGATCCAAGTGCTTTCAAACCTCTTTCAGATGTGGTTTTTGGTCTAATCAGCTGTAAAAGAAAAGCTAACCTTAATCAATTACTTTATTTAAAACCACGTCTTATATTGGCTTTTCTCACACTAGGAGAAAAATCCTGTCTGCCAAGTGGAAGAAGCCTGTACGACCTTATCTTCCACAGATACTTCTATAAGGGAGAAACTCATAGAAAATAATTTCTGGTCTATTCCTTTTAGCTTCTTCTGCTCTTCCTTCAGATTTGCGGATAGACTTTCCTGTACCTTTGAAGCTTAACAGCTTTAATCTCATTCCAGTCCTCCTTCAATTTGGGCACCTAATGTGTAATATCATGGACCTCAGAAAGTAGTAACTCACCGAAACGTGTCTGGGCATCTTCCTGATGCCCTGTAGTTAATGGATGCTTCAGCCTTGAAGAAGTAAGTGGAGTCATAGCGGTGATTCTTTGCTTTGTGTTCCCTTTATTTGCTCCTTATTGATCTCTGAAATGCATTTGCTGCACCACTATTGAGTTCTAACAACTCCCACATGAAATGTGCTTTTTGTCACCAATTTTGTGATGTTTTGTTGGTTAAGAGCTTACCTGGGTATAACTACACTTTTTAACATTAGCCACAGCTTCTGGCCTGCCCATCTTATTCCTGTCAATGGAAGGAGAAGACAGCACAAGAGCAAATTCTGTTTTTTACTATGATAGCTTTTGAGAACAGGCAAATAAATGCACAATAAATGTGTTACAGAGAAGCAGTGAAACAGAGCCCTTGCATTGTCATTTGTGTGACCATGGTAGGGCTGGCTGTTATGAATAAATAAAAGCATTTAAACTGGAGCTTTTTTCTGGTAAGTCTTCCTCTCCTACATTCTCTGTTCTTTCTCTTGCTTGGAGGATCTTTGTGGATCTTCGACAGAGCTTGAAAGCTGTGAAAAGCTTATTCAAATGTAAGTTGTGTGGTGGGGTTAAACAGTACCCTTTGCTTTCCCTACCTATGTTCCCCTTCACACCTGCCTCAGTTGATAAAGCACCACATCAGTGAGGCCAAAGGACTGTAGTCACTATCAAACTTGGAAAAATGTATTAAAGCCCTCTGAAAACCTATTAAAGGTCAGGTTAGAAGCAGTGTTATTCTTCACCTGCCTATTCCTTTCAAGTTCTTTTCTAACCATGAATGTTGTAAATATCTCTGACCCAGAGGAGTGCTTCAGGTGGAAGCCAGAGTAAAACAAAAAATGTGGCTTAATTTAAAAGTCTTCCCGGGAAAAAATATGTTGACCCTTATAGCAAAATGCCAAAGCATCATTAAGTGCTGTAAATATCCTAATAATAAAACATGTTTATGTAGAGTGGTTAGCCCTCGTTTGCCTTGCTGTGCGAAGGACATGTGATTTAAAACTTTCTTTTCCCTCTGTCATCTTGAGTAAGGAGGACCTTGTGGATTAATGGTGAGATGGTGAAGGGAGAACTGGCAAGAGAGATTGTTGCTAGAATAAATTACCCTGAACTTCCCACTTTAGGAGTCAGCACTGCTGCTCTTCACCTTCCTTTTGTGGCACCCTTTCTTCCTTATCGCTATAAAACCCTCCAGAGGCTTGTTGAGGGCTCAGCTGCTTTTTGCTCTTTATCAGCCTGAGCTCCTTCTGAGTGGTGTGGGGGCTTTGAGTAATTTCAGCTGCGAGGGTCAAATTTCCGTTCTGTCTTTGGGGGTATAACACTTCCAGAAGTCACTGAACTGTTGCTGGCAATGAGCAAGAAAAGTGTACGACGTTGACGTGAGTAGATGCCAAGGCTGTAATGATAAAGCTTTCCTTCTGTCTCATTCCTCCCTGGAAATGCTCAGACAGGCAGGACATTTCAGATGTCTGTAATTGAAGGCATTAAGGTTTTACTGGGTTCTGCTTAAATTGGTGGTCTCAGGCATATAGTCTACTGCAATTATATATTGTTCCATGCTTGATTTTATGGTTCTGCTACCATAAACTTCTGCTGGGGCTTTTTCAGGCATAAGAAAATCTGAAATGTACAGATCATTAGAGGAAGTATTGAACCATTTACTTGTAGAATAGACATAGATTAACTGGGAATGGATCAGTGGGTTTTTATCACATAGCATCAATAGTAAGACTGAAGATTTATTTGGGACAAAGGAAAAAATAATTGTTTGCAGTTGCAAGGAGAGGAGGGACAGCTTGAGAGAGCACGGTGTGAGATGTATGGCAGCCTGCATCCTCTAAATGGAAGTAAATATTTGTAAGCAGACAAATTTTTATGTGAAATTTCAGAAGTGAAAAAACCCCACTGAGCAGGTGCATAGGGAAAAGAGACTGGCACTGAGCTCTGCTTTTTCTCCTCACTTGCCCAGGTTCTGTGAACTTGCTCTCTGTCACCAAGTCTCTGTGCTCTGGTTTGGTGCAGGGAAGGAGTTCCCTTCCCTCCTTCCTCCATGCTGTAATGGCAGCAGGGATCAATTCAGAGGGAGAGTCCTACAGCCTGTGTTTATTGAGCAGGTCAGACTACGAGAGTGTAGTGCTTCATTGTGCCTTTCTAATCTAATAACCTGCTTTTATCCAGTTACCCTCTGGACTTTAATTTGAGCTACTATTCGATCAGAGTACAAACAAATGATAGAAACCCTCAATGACAGCCTGCCAGAGGAAATGCTACAAAAACAGAATTAATTGAAAATATATATTCCAAGAGTGAGATATGGACCCTTTTTCTAATAGACTTAGACTTGGATATTATTACTGAAATACTGGCAAATTCACACATCAATGTAAATTGTCTCGCTGCATCTGTCAACAGGCACCTAAAGCAGTAATAAAGGCAGAATAGCTCCTCATAAATATCCAATATCCTAATTATCAGAGCTTGACTTAACCAATGGCAGGGTAATAAAAAATGAGATTTTTTTGATCTTTTGCCATGACAAACGCATATTTTATTCTTTGAAGACTGACTGCAGTGTCACAACTTTTGTGGCAAATAGAGCATGAAGCATATTGTCAAAAACATGGTTAGGGAATATGAAGCCACTAAATATTTTATCTTCCTGGCAATGTACTAGGAGAAAAGTATAAACGTTAAATCTATCAGGGTCCTCCTCCCACCTCCCAAACTGTTTTAATAATATAGAAATTCAAGTTTCTGGAGAAAAGCACCACATCCATTTTCCAGTGTGCTTTGATATAGTGACTATCATGAATTTTGTGGTGTTTGCATTGGGGTTTAAAATGTCATCAGTGTATATCTCAAAGAATTGTTTAGCGGTCACACATTATGAATGTCCATTCTTCTCCTTTTTACTGATCAGTCAGGGTTGCAAACTTCTTTTGACTGGGTGTCCCAAGGGTGCTGAGAGATGGGGGGCCAGGAGGGATCCCAGAGAAGGACAGGTGATCACATCTGCTGTCAGAAAGTGACATCCCTCACAGCAGGGTGAGGCCTCTGCACTCTGTCCTTCTCACACAGCCACTTGCCAGCTGCTTTGTCACTGAATCTCCTTCCCAAAAACCTGGCAGGACATCCTCCCTGGCTGGCTGTGGCAGAGCCAGTGCTGGCCCAGTGGGATGGATGTACCATCTCCGCAGCACACTGGCCTCCAAGTCAGGCAACCCCACTGTGTGACTGGCTTGCCATGCTCCTCCTGGTTTTATCATATGGTGCTTGCCTGGGCACCAAGTTGATTTTAGCCATGAAATTAACTCTGTGGCCAGTAACAAGCCACATTGCTCTCTGTAAATTACATCTCTCAAAAAGTAAGTATGGCTGAATTAGCCTTCTCCCTTCCTCATTGCTCTTATGAAAATCAAAGCTCTACAATGTAGGATTGTTGCCTTTGTGGCATGGTGTGGGACCCTTAAAAGACCCTATCTTTGCCTGCCAGCATGGCCTTTGACTTTGCAAAAGCAAGGCAATGATCTGCTCTGCTTCATTCCTCACGAGCAGCCCTGCCCTACCCTGTGGTGACTCTGGACTTTGTCATTAATGAGTATTTGCCTCCAAGTGCTGTTAGGGAGAGGGCAGGAACTGTGACACTGGTGAATGGTGAAAGCAGTAATCCCTTGGATGCTTGGTCAAAGATCCCTCCAGCAAAATAGCTGGATAAATAGAATTACACTTAGAAGGGTGATGGATGGAGGGACTGCAGGAGTAACAGGATCCATCCCATATTTTTCCTCATTGCTGTGGTTGGGAACACATGACTTGCTCAGTGAATTGGCGCAAATCAGTACTAACACTGAATCTATATTGAGCACCTGGATATATGCTGTAGTCCACATTTTAATTTATTAAAACAAAGCACCTTTTTACAGTGTAATCAGGATGTATTACCTATGTGGCAGGGATACATAGGGCCCTTGACTGAGTGCTGACATTTGCCTGACCCTTGTGAAAAAGTTGTGCTGATGAGGAAGTGTCTGGGTCATAAAACAGTTTTCTGCTGTTTGTTACTATGTACAGGGAAAAGGGAGTGTGTGCAGAGTTGGGTGGTGTGAGGGCTCCAGTTACACAGCTAAAATCTGCTCACCAAGAGGCTGGGTTTTCTGTTACACCAACAGTGTGTGGAAAATTATTTCAGGGTGATAAATCAGTTCCTACTTTATAAGATGGAATCTCTAGATGTAAATGCTGCCTTTCCTCTCCTTGGTTTCCTTGAAAGAGCCAAATGGAATTTTCCCAGACTCGCCCCACATGTGGCTGCAGTCCCAGCCTGGATCAGCGTGATGGGGAGGAGGGCTGGCCTTCCTCCTGAGAAGGACATATGGGGCTCACGTGCCCCTCGCAGCCTCAGTGCAAACTGATGTTTTGCCCCGTGTCAAAATCCTGTGCATCAATTTATTTCTTGAGGAGATCTGGAAACAGGACCAGATCTTACTGGTGAACTCTGATCTTCTGGTGTGCTCTGTATGATGGTGGTGGCAAAAAAATGCCGCATTTACGACACTCCACGTGGTTTGAAGTAAAAAGGACTTTGAGCCATAGTAGAGTTTTGACAACAGTGCTTCTTGGGAGTCTTCTTAACAGGGAGTGTTGCTTTTTTGGTGACAAAAGCTTACAGATGAATGTGTGTAAAGTAGGAGAGTCCAATTTTTCACAAGCTGGGAAAAAAACCTCTCCTTTTCATAACAAATCACTCTGCTTCAAGTGCATTCACCTCTCTATTTTAAAGCACAAGAATGCATAACAGGCAGGACAGCATAGAGTGCATCCTTTAGAAAGGATAGTCTATCATCTTGTCTCTGGCTTTATACTCCCTGTTGAACAAATCTGCCAACATGACACTGGATACTGATGAGCAATTTGTATGGTTATAAAAATATTGGCAGTACTCCATTGTTTTGCTATTTAATTCTTAATTTACATTTTTAATGTGCTGTGTCCTCATTCATATTACAGGTTTTACTCTTCTGTGTACATCTATAATAGAATGATTTTTTTCTAAAAATTAATTATGAATACTAAAGAGCTGTTACAATTGCACTGTGTCTGAATTAAGGACTGTGCCTGTCTTTTAAGATAGGCTTCCTAAGGAAGGGAGTACATTTGCAAGGGACAGGGGAAAATAGAGTAGGTATATGGTATATAATAGATGCATTTTCAAGTGTTCTTCCTGAGCTACAGATTGTCCCCCAGTATTCAGACTGGCAAAAGAGTGTAATAAATGATGGAGACTGAAGACCCAACCTCTGAACAGCCTGTCTCAATGTATTTATTAGTTTCCCCCTCTCTCCCTCCCTCCCTCCTCCTCATCCCCAGTTTTTGATGAGAAGGATGATGTGTTTTTTTGCCAGCCCAAGGAAATAAAGGCCTTAGCAACAGTACCTCCACTCTCTGTATCCAAGCAGTGTTTTTAAATTGCTGTGTCCAGTAAAACTTTTTTTACTGGACTATGATTTGCACTAGAACTGAACTGCTGAGAAATGGTTTGGTTTCCATCCCCCAGAACAACTCCCCCACAGAAAGCATCCTAATGAGTGTATTTTTGTGCTGTATTCACGCAGCACATGAGCTGTCAGGGGCAGCAGGGAAATACCATCTCTGCTGGTCGGAAGAGGGGCTGAGCAGTAGGAGCTGCAACCACCCGTACCCTGCCCTGCCCTGTCCTGCGCTGGGAGCTGGGACTGAGTGGCCCTGCCTCAGGCTCACTGCAGCTGCACAGGTACCACCTCCTGCATGGAAATCCAGAGCTGTAAGCTGCATAGAGAGAACTGTCTGTGAGCAGCTCATTCCATTGAACAGACTGTCATTCCCAGTGATTAATGACTTATGGAATAGCAATACAGTGAAAACATTGACAGCAGGTTTAAAGTATATTTTAAGGACTCTGAACCCAGAGAAATAACAGCAATCAGCTTTTCGTGGCTTATAAACCTGCTGCTGTGAGAAGCTAGTTCAGAACCAGGGCAGAGAAAATGGATGTGTTCCTGAGGGCATGTACCCTAGTGCTCCTGTACCAGTGCTGTGCTTCCTGTGCCCTGCAAATACAGTGGGAAGACTTCTTATTTCCAGTGCTTTGCTCCAGCAGAGAGCTTTACAGCTGCCATGAAACCTGGGGACTTTAGGGCCCCTTTCAGGAGCGCACACTTTCCCCCAGGTGGACTGTGTGTGTGCCCCTGTGAGCGCAGGCAGCAGCCCATGGGTTGCAGCAGAGGCAATTTTTGCTATGTCATCACAGGGGGACTTGCAGGAAGACTTGGAGCAATTCACCAAGAGAAGGAATTAGACTGGAAACAAGTTTTTACATATGCGTGCAGACCCATGCATTTTTATGAGGACTCATTAAGTCGTGGTTGAGATAAAAGGGCTATGGGGAATGGAATAAAGACCGTATCCTGGAATAACTTAGCTTGAAGCACTGGAGATCTGTGATGCATATTTTGGACCCTAAGTATGGATTTATATTCTTAACTAATTCTTTAATGCTTTGTTTTCTTTTACAGTGAGTAGTCACAATACTGCTAAAAATAAACGTGTGTGTAGTTTATGTCCAGATTTGGACTTTTCCTTAATCTACCAACTTTTTGAAGGCATTGGTAGGGAAAGAACTAGGGCATTCTCTAACTCATAAGAGGACTTTTGTATCTTGATGGCACTTTATTTTTATGGTTTTGTTCTACATATCTGCTTATGAAAAGAAAAAATCCCAAAACATTATGCAAGAGAAATTACACAAGCCCCAGTGCAGGTCTGTTCTCTCCTGAATGATTGCATTTAGTCGTACTTTCTTCAGAAACATTAACAGATTGGGAATTTTTTGAAGTGTCTCTTGCGGTGGCTTTCCTCTTGAAAGCTGTGTAAGCGCACGACAGTACATGTGGGAATTGCGAGTGGAATACTGGAGAAGGGCTCTCCGCAGACACGCGCTGCTTTAGGGCACTCCCAAGGCTGTTTGGGGGAGTCCTTGGCTGGGATGGGGCATTTCCATCCCGCAGAGCGCCAAGGCTCACCCTCCTTCCCGGCGTGAGAGTTTCTCAGAGATGCGCTGGGTGAGGAAGCCGAGACAGCAGAGACGGCACGGCCCCTCCAAAGGATGCTGCCACCTCTGCTCCGCCGGCTGAGGCCCCGGGACGGAGAATCGCCGGCCCGACGGGAGCTCCCGGCTCCGGCGGGCAGGAATTGGCGGCGGCGCTCACAAGGGCTCGATGCTCCTCCCCAAGCGGCCGCCTGGAAGGCACCCAGGGATGAAGCGGGATGCGCTGGGAAGGGTTTATACCTGCTGCTTGTGCCTCCTCCAAGAAAATATATTGGAAATGCCACCCTCGGCTCTCTGGACAAACACTCTTCTGCTTCCTCAGAGCTGCACAGGGTGTAATAAGCTGTTACTGCAGGGAGTCTACCCAGCGCTTTAGTTTTAATTCAAAAGATGTCTTTAATCTTCCTGTTGCTTTGTGTAAGTTGTAAATTACACACGCCTGCAGAAAATTATATGTAAAGTAGGATTATGATTCTCATTTTTATTTTGAAACTGGCTCTGCATGGTAAAAACCGATTCTCACGGTCACTTAATTTTTCATTTACTCTCTGATTTGCATTTCGCGTATTAAATTCCTTAAAATCTGGGTGAATTATTGCAATGTAGATATTCCAAATTTCTTTATAGACAAGCTAGCCAGGCAGATGCTGTAGACATCAACTATAAACGACCATAACTGTGGGCTGACATGGCAGAGGCTGATCCTGTGCCTGTGCCTGGACAGAGCAAGACCTGCTATGGTGAGACCGTAGCAAGTGGCATCCCCACAGCCCTCGGGGAGTTGGGCCAGAGTTTAGGGAACGTTAGGAGTCAGATTTTGAAGCAGCACTACAGACTTTTATGGGAAAGCACTACTGGGAGTGAAGAGGGCACAGCAACACAGGGAGCATCTCAGAAACTCGGAGCTGTCTATGACTGTTGGTGGCTGCAGTGCTGGGGTAGGGCAGTGGCTCGATAATGTTTAAACTTTATTTGAGTTCTTACTGAATTCTGCATTTCTCTGCATGCTCAGCATTTACTGCTCTGAAATTTGCAGTGGCGCTGATTGAGAAGGACAGTGTGATGTATGAGCTGAAGGCCAGAGGGCTTTTCTGAGGGGTGAACTTGAGGTGAGACTGGGAACAGAATATCAAAGAGAAGGGAAGGAAAATCAAAAATCCTGACAGGACTTTGTCCTTGATATTCCAGATCACTGAAGGCAACAGTGGGTGGTTTGGGTGGCACAGATGCTGCACTGGCCAGCAGACACATCTCTGGGAAGTTCAGCCTCTCTCCCTGCTGTTTCTTTCCAGCTAGCATTGGAGTTATGGCACTAATTGGGTCTTCTGTTTAAAATGAGAGTAAAAAAACCACCTCTGGGTACTTTGCAGTGCCATTCAATTGCCAGCTCTATGGGACTGGGTGCTGTGGTGCTGCAAGGAAAGGGAAGTGGAAAGAAGTAGGATGGGCTCAGCAAGGACACAGGGGTAAGTCTTGGGAGCAGAGTGGAGGGTAAAAGATGCCCTGGGTGAGATTTGGTGAGTACCTACATGGTGTGCCAACAGCTGCCTGAGGACTGCCCTGTACCCAGCCCTGTTTGGGTTCAGCTGCACAGGATCCTAATCATTTCTCCTATACACAACATGCTTTCCCCTACTCTCTCTTTCCCTGTCCTATATCATAACACCTTCTCTGATGATCCAGTGCTTACAGCTCCTCCCTCTGAAACTCACAGAAGGGAAGATCAGGTTTAAGTACTGGAAGAAGTGTAGCTGCAAATCCTGAGCAGTGGTGATGTCCTTGGCAGTCTCTGAGTCAGAGGGTCAAAAACAGAACAGGAACCATTCCTGTGGTCGGGACGGATAGGGAGAGACAACTCGTATATCTGTGTTCCAGGAATACCTAGCAGTCTGAATGGCAGGGAGGGAAGAAGAAGTAAGAAGTCTCAGTAGGACAGGAGAGGAAGTGGGGGAAATGAAGAATAAATAACTAAATGCAAGAAGAGGTGAAAATTCAGCATAGTACAATAGGCAGTAGCTCAAGTAATGTGAAGATCTTCAATAATTTTCTGAGATTTTAATCTTAATATAAAGTAGTGCATTATTTCACTGCTAATGTTGAGTGTACCTTGAATGTTTCCTGATTGCTAGGTATTTTTTTTCACCCCCTGCATAGGTTGAAGTTTTTGTATTTAATCTTTCCCTTTTGTATCTTTCTTTCTTCCTTTCTCACCCCTCCTTCCTTTCACTCTCTCTCTCTCTCTCTCTCTCTTTCTAATTTAAGCAAAATTGGTTCAGCTGTTTTTGATTTATGCAAGCAAGGGGAAAATATGTTTTTCCCATAACTTCAGAATAAAATACGTGCACACTCATAAGTCTAAGCTGGCGGGAACCAGCGATGTCAAATTAGCTTGTTTATAGCCCTCACTGGGGAGTTCCAAGTTTTGGAGAAAATTGGTTCAGTGTTTTTAAGTTCTGAATACACTGGAAGTCAGCATTTCCATGTACACACATTAGGTGGGGTTTGTTGGTTTTTTTCTCCTTCCTCTAATGCTTTTAGCCTGAATCAGCTTTGGGCATTTAAGGATTGCATTGCTAGGAGACTCTTACATTCCATTCAAGTGCTAAAGCACTTTGGTCACACATGGGTGCAGAAAGTAGCACACTTTCCTTCCTTCTAAATAAACGTGTATGAGAACCAAAATGCAGTGGGGAATCTTGAATAATGCAAGCCTACTGTTTCTAATGCAATGTTAACCATGGGAAATACTGAGTTTTCAGAGCGATTGATTTGTTTCGAAGCCCTCTACCACCATGTTTACTGCAGCTGCTAAATGCTGATACGCTCTGTAGCACACGGTATCAAACAGGTGTACAGTAACCCGTAAGTGCTTTAAATGCACCGATGCATGCCACCCTGTTGTGCGTGCCCACTTTTGGGGAAGCCCTGTGGGTACCAGCTTTGTACCTCTCTCTGGGGTTGAATTTGTCACTGCGGGATGAGCCGTGGCCTCAGCAGCCCAGACCCTGCTACTTACTTTGCTTCAGGACTCGGACTCACTGTTGCTACAGATCCTGCTTTCAAGAAGTATTGGCTGATGTTAACCAGGGAAGGGCTAAAAATAACAAGCAAATTAACCTAACCATAAAGTCCTTACGCAGCCTTTTCAGCAGTTCCTGGCCTACTTGCTTAGGAGGAGCTTTGCTAGGTGAAGACCCCACTTCCTCCAGTGGCCATGCTGTAAGTGAGCAAATGCTGCCACCCTCTCCCAGCCAGCACTGCCTCTCCAGCAGGATGCTTGGGCTTCATACCATAACCTTTTGCATGTTAGCATTCCCTCATTTATGTCTGTACTCATTATTTCTTTTCTCTCCTGTTTAAGCTGATTGCTGTCCGTGGTCGAGTGAAAGCAGGTGGTGGTACAAAATTTAACAAGGGCCCCTGTTAGCACAAAACAATTCACATCTCAGAGCTCTTTCCTCTGGAGAGGAGGAAAGCAAAGGAGTTGGAGGCTCTGTCTCTTCCTCTCCTCACTACTCTGCTCCAGCCACTGAGTGGAAGCCCTGATGCCTTCCCCTGCCCCTTCCTCTCCTCAGTCACCTGGGATAGACAAGGAAAGAGGGGAGGATCACTGCTGGCAGACGAAAGAAAATGTCAAGCTTGAGGCACTCAGTGAAAACCCTTCTGAGAGCAAAGACAAGTCTCAGGGAGGATGGGGTTCTGGATTTGAGTGGCACAGAGAGCAGTTACGGATGCTGGGCAGTGTGGCAGTGTCCCTGTGCACACATACATTGGTGCCTGCTCCCAAGCCCTTGGGAAACACCCCCTTTATGCTGCAGTGTTTAACCCAAGTGGCTGAATTTGTGTGGCTGGGACAGTGATGCAATTTTCTCCTGTGTTAATGTATTGCATCCTTAAAGTAAAATCTGAGAGTTGAACTGTGGCTTGGAAAGACATTTCTTGAAGTCCTGGTGGAGATATTTGATGCTTACACGTAACAGCAGTTATTGGTAGCAATGTCAGCATCATCTTCTGTGCAAACTGACTGGTTTAGATTAGATATGAGGAAGTAATTCTTCACTGTGAAGGTGGTGAGGCACTGGAACAAGTTGCCCAAAGAAGCTGTGGCTGCCCCATCCCTGGCTTCAAAGCCATGTTGAATGGGGCTTTGAGCAACCTGGTCTAGTGGAAGATGTCCTTGCCCATGGCAGTGTGGCTGGAACAAATTGATCTCTAAGGTCCCCTCCTACCCAAACCATCCTGTGATTCTATGAAATGCATCCAAAATCCCTCTCTATCATCATTAACATTTATCATTGCTAATGAAATTACTTGCTTAATCGTTTTAACCTTGATGCTACCCTGGATAAAAGACCTATGATGTATCTGAAAGGAATAACTACACATTTGATACAGTTGAAAAGATAGCACTAATTTATTTTAGTCTGATTTATGATCAGTACTGCACTGCATGATGTGCTTCTTTGTACATCATTTAGGGTCTATGGGATAAATAATTGCTGTGCTCTCCATCCCAGAAGCTGCATGTAGGGCACTGTGTGGGGTGTCATGATTTTAGTTTCCAAACAATATGGGTGTGTTTGATCAATAAAAAGGCAGTTATGTTTGCAGCAGCAGGTGTTCATGCTACTGCCCCTCCATTGTGCGTAACACCTGCCATGGATATTGGTGTGCTCCCACCATGGGGAGATGCTGAGACAAGATCATCTGAGAGGCTTGCAGCAGTGGGGGAGAAGAAACAAGGGGCTTCTGGAGTGCCAGGTGTCAGCTCCATCAGAATGACAGAAGAGGCTTAATCAGGATTTTCATACTTGTTTTCTTCTAAGAGAAGTCACCTCCAAAATCTTTTCCCTTTTGGCCACCAGAATAACTGCTCAGGGCCCAGATTTCCCCCCAAAAGATGCCCAGGTTTAAAAGCTGCCTTTGTAATTGTGCTGGGCAGTCTGACAGTGAAACAAGATATGCTGCATTATTTTTGGTTCTTAAGTTTAATTTAGGATGACTTTTTCAGCCATACCGTAATCGCATAACACATCTCCAATCTGCAGAGAGGACTGGATCATTAGGATAATTAGCAGCCATTAAGAGTATAGGATAATATCACTGTAAAGCTGTGCAGATGTTCTGTATTCTTCAGGTCTCTGTCAAAGGAGGAAATTTAACATATGTCAAGTCCTGTCAGTAATGTCTACTTTATCCCCGTAGCAATATAGGAAGCTTGGAAGGATTCATCAGGCTAGACTCAGAACATTTTTTCCTTCCTTCTTTTCCAGTTTAAGGAAAAAAAAAAAGTGTTTTCTTCAAAAAAATCAGTAGAGGGATTTTTCTCTTGCTCCATTACCTCCTCCCAGTGTCTGGACTCAGAGGTATAAAATCATGAGCTCTCGCCAGTTGTTATTTCTCTCTGAATTCTAACTTGCCTTTTTGTCTCTTGCATTTAGTCAGCCTATGGTCATCAATTCTGCGTTACCCAGACCTGTCTAACCTGTCATATTTTACTCCAGAAAATGCAAGGGATGGTTCTGTGTAACTGTTCCCATCTGTGATAGCTGTGACACCAGAACTGGACCTTGTACACCCACAGTCCCAGCTGGCACAGCTGTCCCTACAGTATGGTCACATTTTGAATGAGATTTATACCTGGGTGACCCCTGACACTTCTGGATAAATGCAGATCTTAGTGATTTTACACAACATTTTCAATTAATTTTTTATTGTTCTCTTTCTTAGAGAAACATGGCTGCTTTATCATGTCGCAATACATAATTTTAGACTGCAGTGTTTAGATATTGCCTCCTTCTCTCAAACATATATTTTAAGGTTTTTGTCGTTTTAGACAGCATCTATGAAATAGATTTCCAGATGATTTGAATGGATACCAAAAGGTATTTTAAGTCTTAATGTTAGATTTAGTTCATATCTTTCACTCATCCTCCCTTGAAAAATGCTTTCAAAATGCAGGGCTCTGGTCCTCTATCTGAATGATTGGCACAAAGATTTAATAATCTCTTTTGTCTTTATGGCAGTTCCATTTGTTGCAATTTAAGCATCAGTCTCCAGTGAGCCTGAGTCAAAAACTTTATTTAATATGAGCCAGCTAAATATAATTTCCCATTTCTTTGATCTCCACTATTTTAATTTGCTTCTTATCAGGTACCTGTAGGGCTAATAGATACAGTTGATGGTTTGCTGCTTACGGACAGATCTCATTTAAGCTGCCTGCGTTATTGTTGGTGAGATACTGCAGCATTCTTCTCATTATGGATGTGTTAGTATAGGTTAGAGATGCTGCTAACAAACACCCTGCAGCTATTGTGGGTAAGGGTTTTGCTTCTGAATCTCCTTCCAGAAACTTCTGTAAAATATAAGGAAGGGATTTGATGAACAACGTCTGAAGTCAGTGCCTGTTGGTTAACGCTGTGGTTCCTACCTCAGTCACCGTAACGTGGCCGTGGATGGATGCTGAGCAACCACAGGCATGCCAAGCTGTCACACTGATGATATGAACATTTGCCTTTTGTCCCATGGCAGCAGTTGGGATCGCTGGGTCAGGATCAGGCCTCTCAGGCTGCCATGCCCTCTGCTCAGCCCAAGGTGTTTTGTGCCACTCCACTGGGCAGACTGGTGCCCCAGTGTTATATTTGTAGCACGTACTCTTAGCTGTGAAGTTGCAGGGAGAGCAGCCCTTCCTCAGTAGCGTCAAAGGCAGGTGTAAGCCAGGCAAGGATGACAGAAATGCCAAGAACTGAGTGTGGCCATCATGTGTCCCAGCAGCCTGCACTTACCTGCCTGTCTCCACAGCAAGGGCCACGCTTTGTGTGCAAATTGCACCCTGAAATGCCTTTCCTGGAGGCAGCTGGAGAAAAGTGGAGCATCTAAATCACCAGGGGGTTTTTTTGCTGCATTACTTGTTACTAAGAGCAGCAAGAGGCAAATAGCCCTTCAAAATCCCGGGAGGAAAGCACCTCGGGAACAAGTGTGAAGTGCAGGATAGAGGTGCCAGGCTCGATCAATGTTTTGTGCTATTGCCTGTACCCACTGGAGATTTAACCTGCTGTTCGCATTTCCCTTTGCCTGAAGATGAGTGTTGAGAATTCGTGAAAGTAGCTCAGTCCCTGTGTCCTCCTCACCTATGCAAACCACCTGAGCATGTATTTGTAGAAGAAAAAAGCAGCCAGACTTTCATGTTGTGGATTTTGATGCTTTTGTTCAGCAGCCTGATAAGGACCTGGGTGCTTGTGAAGTACAGATCAGTTGTGTGCATGTACAAGTACATTATACTAATTATAGCCAATTTGAAAACCAAACTCTCCTGCACTATTTAAAACACAATAAACAGCTTTGCTCCCTAAGTGTTAATCATCTCCTGCTGTTCAGTCTCTGAAGCTAAAACCCTCTATTCACTTCAAAACACTCTCGGTAACCAAGTGTGACATCGCAAAAAGGATTTTGAGGACTTCAGTCTGGGAAATAGCAGATGTGTTTAGGAGAATAAAACCACCAAGGTCTTTGGATCTACAAAGAAACTCCAGGCAAGAGGAGAAGAAATGAAAAAAAACGAAAAAACCCTAGTCAGCCTAAGTGGAAGTGCTCTAAAATTAGATTTCTCAAGTCTCTCTAGAAGATGGTGCAGGCATTGTGTAGGTGCCTGCATGCCTGGAGGAGTGCAGGAGGGGAGGGAGAGGAGGTGTTGGTCTGTGTGTGCTCCAGACAGCCCCAGCCATGTGCCATGTGCATTTGGAGGACGACACAGAGGGAGCATGGCTGTTGCTTTTCTTCAAAGTCCCAATGGGAGAATGGGCACATCTCTGGGTCAGTTACATGAAAGCTGTACACTCCCAACATATTTCATCACTGGGACGCAATGAATTATCTGCTGTACAGATGTACCTGTCTCCCACAGAGAGCACTGATGTAGCTGGGGATGTGGGGTGCTGCTGGGGGCCTTTGGCCCACTGGGGGTGAGGCTTGCAGGGGGCTCCTGCTGGGCAGAGGGAGTTGGACAGTCTCTCCCAGTCTGGCTCCAGCTTTCTCAGCCACTGTGGAGATCAGATTCTGCCACACCATCACTGCTGTGAGATGGAGTGTATTATTAAGCTGAACCTAGACATGAAGAAAAGGTTGAGAAATTGCTATAATCGCTGACCCATGCATTTATTATAATTGAGTACATTAGCCTTAATTTTATAATTTCTAAATTAGCTTTTCAGATTTACAGATGGCCTTAATTGCTTCATGGAAGGAGTGAGACTTTAACAAAGCTAAATGCCTAACGACTGTATCAGTTACATCTGTATCAGTAGGTTCGTTCATAATATAATGCTGCCAATTTAGATCAAGCACATCGTTTAGAAAATGCATTGTTGAAACATCAAAGTTACTTAAAGTCATTCTAGCTAGTAAGAAAACCCCCCAAAACTCAACTGGAAGTTTCCACGTGCAGGTTCCTCCCTATGCTGAAGACTGTGCATTTTAAGCACTATTTTAGTGCTTACAGAAGGCATTAGCATGCAAACACCCAACCTGAAATTCTCTCTCTTGACTAACAAAAGCCTCTCTGTATCTGAGTTCTCATCCAGAATCTGGAGACATTCTCTGCAATTTTTATGCCAATCTGTGAAGCAATTTCAATATTGATATTATAATCTTCAATGTGGCTTTCTCTTGGACCTGCTGGAAGGATGTTCCAGTTTCTAGTCCCACATCCTGGTGGGGGAGGGACATCTAGATGGGAGCTGTTCAATCTGGAGATGCATATTTGAGGTTTTGGAAACCATGTTCTTACCGGACAGTGCTGGAGAGTAACCAAACCCCTAACCTTTATTTATTTGTCGCAAATCTAGTAACTAGGAAAAGGTTCCTCCAGTCCATTAAGAGATATGATGAGTGGTTTCAGGGGGCTGATGGGCTCTGCTTACTGGAACTAGCTGTAAGGAAGTAGATGATAAAAACTCTGTTGCCTTTCAACTTATATTAGTTTGGTTTGGTTTGATTTGGGGTTTTTTAAGGCATAGAAATGCAGAACCCCTCCATCACTCTTAAAACCTTATTTTCCTTTTAAATATATTGCTGAGATTTGAAGTCAGGCCAACTGGCACATTGCCAGTTTTCAGATTTTTTTCTTCATTATTGAGAAATGCTGGACTCTAACACTGAAATTCCTTTGTTGTTAATGACTGCAAGGTGAATATTTTAATGCTTTCCCTGAAACTTTGATGTTTGGCCTTCTTCACAGGTAGCATTTGCTGAAGGCACTGAAGTTCCTGAAGTGGAACCAACTGTATGCAGGGTCAGCTACTATGGCCACAAAATTGCTGCTGTACTAAACTTCTTAGAGCAAGTTGTTAAGGCTGCAATTTTACTTTTGAATACTTTTATTCAAAGTAGAAGGGATATGAATTAGAGGTTGTAGTTGTCTCATCTTTATCTAGAGGAAGTAAATTGAAGGGAGTAGAAAAACAAGGGTTGAAAAGTAATTTATTCAAAAGAAAAGAGAATTTTATATATTTGGGATTATTAATATGCAGCAGTGGTATCTGTGCTTGAGAAGAAAGTGAACATAGAGACTTCAGCAGACAGCTCTGCTACAACACATGACATTATGGTATGTTTGATTGTCAGTAGTACTCCATGACAGACATTGAACTGGGACAGGCAAGACCAATTTACACATGTTTTTATTTGAAGATGGCAAACGTTTCTTTTCAGATGTAGGTGCTTTGATTGAAGCTTAGAAAGGGAACTCAGATCTAAAGTAGGCAGCAACAAGCGGTATAGCTACATTAAATATCTTTTTCCCTTCCATCTTCCATTTCAAAATATCGGTGCTGTTCTCTTCTGCTCTGGGATGAATTCTTTCTACCTTTCCTCCCCTTCCTGCCTCAGAAGAAAACTTTGTGAATAATTTGATGATGGGGGTATTGTTGAAGGTAAAGAGCAGAGCCATGGCCATGACCTAGCGTGAACTTCCACATTATGGGCTATTTTAGTCTCTGTGGCTACATCAAAAATTTCCCCTGTGACTTGGCAATCTTTTCCTGGGGAAAGTTTTGTTTTAAACTATCCATACATTTCTATAAAAACTTAGATTTAATGCATGCTTTTTCCAAGGTCAGGAGAGGAGAAAACAAACGTCAAATAGAGAATTCTCTGGCGTTCTGGTCCCAGTGGGACCTAGGTTATTTTCAGAAATTGTGGACCTGTTTAATGTGATTTTTATTAGTATACTTTTAAACAACTTATCTTGTTGCTTACTCAGTTAGTTACGAATCTGAAATACCCCTGAGAAAAGGGAAAAAAACCTCGAACAAACAACAACCCCACAAAAAACCCCTCAAAGAACCAGTGTGTGAATAACAGATAATATTTCTGACGGTGGTGATTTTAAAGGTGTCACCCATGAGTCGTAGCATTCACGTGCAGGTGAGCTCTGGTGCCCCTCAGATTTATGCTGCTACATTCCTAATAACAGGAATCAGAGGGAGTTGAGGAAACCTTTACAGAAGTAGTTCACTCTGCTGTCACTGTACCAATTTCCACTGTCTAATCTTTCACCTCCACGGCCTCCACTGGATGCAACAGTTCCCTTAAGGGCAGGGTAACAACGACTTCCCAGCGTGTAAGGATGTATCCCAAACCCATTAAATCTTTCAGCTCATTTTTTTTGTTGGAGTACCTGGCCTGGAGGCTTTAGCATTAAATTTTCCTAAGGCCACTGAAGGCTTCTTCAGTTACAAGTACTGGAAGGAGTCTGAGAGTCCATTTAAACTGTGCATGACCCTTTTGTCTTGATCACTGACTTCATCTGACTTGAGCTGTGCTTTTTTTTCCTTAAAGATTGCCACGTTAAAGGCTATAAATATCAAAGGTATAGAGAAAAGGAAAAGCAACAGGACAAAAAGGGTCTCTTTGAGGATCTATAAAGACCAGAAAGACAGTTTCTTCCTTTGTTTTCTCTTTTTTTTTTTTTTCCTGCAGAGGTATATGAACAATAAGAGATAAATTCAATGGACTTCTTGAAGATTTTAGTATTCCTCCATTCAGCATAGGCAGAGTTAGAGGGATCTGAGGTCTGAATAAGACCTGTGGGCATCCGTCATGTGATGATGATGCAGAAATGAATATGGCTGGTAGTCATGACATAACCAAAAGCAGCCTTTTTGATTTGCAAGAGGTTGCAGTACAGATGATAATGATCAGATTGGAAGCTTTAATGGGATGATTTGTACTGCACCCTTTGATGTTTGATAACAATCAACACCCTTTTATATCTAATAATATAGAAACAGCAGCTCCAAGCTGTGATTGAATCCTGGTAAAGGACATCCTCCTCCTCCCTGCAGCTGTCCTGCCCTACTGAATCTCATCTGCCTGGTTCATGTAGAAGATTTTTTTGCTGTAAGCTGGAAACCCACAATTAAATGAGGGAATGCCCCACAATTAAATGAGGGAATTTTTTATCCTAACCAGTCCTATAATGATTGCACTACCACTCAGAGGAGAAATGCCTCACAAAACAGCACCAGATTTTTCCAAGTCCCACTGAAGTTCTCTTCTTCACTGAGACTTGGAAGAAGTCTGGCATGATGTTTTGTCAGGCACTAGGAGTTAGGGTTCCCTGGCATTCACATCAGGGGATTTTGGGGGAAAGGAAAAGCCCTATCCTGGATTCCCAAGGAACTGAGTCCATGCATGTGACCCCAGTTCATTTCAGACTGGGGAGTCAAGGTAAATCCACAATGCCATCACGCTAGGGCTGGGCATCTGAGCTTGGAGGGACTTTGCAGCTCCTGTGTGACACACACTGAGTGTTTCAGGCTGGAGAGGAGTTCACTTTCACCTACCCCAGGTCTTTTCGGATAAAAGTCTTCCAACTGTAATCTTTGGGGTTTCAAATTTTGGATTTAAATGGAGCTCTTTCTTTTTGCACTGAGAAAATAGCAGGGTTGGTGACAAGCATGTCTGCCATAAACCTGTAGGAGGCAGGACTGCAGATGAACTGCCTGCACTCTCAGGGTTTTCCTTCAGGCTTCTTAGTAATGAGGCAAATGTGATCCCAGGTGAGTGTTCCCAAGAAGTTGGGAAAATGGTCACTTTCTGTGGCAGTGGGGTGTTCTCTGGAACATGGTGGGGATTTTAGGGGCATTCAAGAAAGAGACTCCAATGGAAATGACGCCAGGGTAAACACAGGGATGGTGCAGTTTGGTTGCATCACAGTATCAGAACCACCTCCTTGTTTATCCCAGCATAATGAAAGTGGAGAGGGGATGTGAATTGCTGTCTATAAATACATCAGAGAAGTAAACACCAGGGAGAGAAAGGAAAGAAGCTAGTTCAGCTAGAGGACAGTGCTGGCACAAGAACAAATTGGTAATAAACTGGCTGTGAATAAATTTCAGATGGAAATTAGAAGCAGCTTTTTAATCAGTAAAAAGGTGATGTTCTGGAAAAGCCTTTCACTGGGATTTTGGGGGCAAACCCCTAACTAGTTTGCAGATGGATCTTAATCAATTTATTAATGTGATTGTGTGATGTGGTTGTCTCTAATATCAAGGGACTGGGCTCCTTGACCTGTACATCCCTTTAGTGCTATGTTCCTCCATGTTATATTTAGTAATTTTCTCTGAATTGCTGATGTACACTGAGCACAGAGAAATGCTCTATTCTTGTAGTGCAATGTTATTTTTCAAAAAGCATATCAAACTGTAAATGCACAGGGATGAGCATAGTGCTAGGCACCTTTTTATTTAACCCGCTTTTAAAGGAAACCTGGGGACTAAATGGCTTTAGTCACTCAGAGGATATTGGCCATATCTCTCCACACTCCATAACTAATTTAATTTCTGAAACTTGTGCTTCCAAGAAATATTGGCTGCTTAGGATCGGGAGTGTTAGAGGATATATAATATTCAAGGTTACTGTATGATTAAGGACAGCAAGCTGCCATCACATACACTAGGTGTTAGCACAGCCTTGTCCACAAAAAGATCAGAAACTAATCATTACTCTTGCTACTTCCCATAGTGGTAGACAATTCAAGCAATAGAGAAAGCAATTTCTTACTTAGAAATTGTTTTGCCTTTTTTCCTTTGAACATCTAGAACCATCACTCTTGGGTCCCTCCCTTCTGATCGATTGATTGACAGTTTCAATGGAAAAAGGAGTTGGCTGCTAAAAAAAACCCAGACCCCTCTCTCTAGTTTTGTACTTGGGAATGTGAGTTTTAAAATGAATCCTGTGAGACTAATTGAATGTGATTGGCATCTGCCACTGGTACAGTGAGGAGAGGAAAGACCTTCATTCCCGACAGGGAGAAAACCGACACCTTGCAAAAAACTATTCTTTTACCTTCATTCATCATCTCTCAGAGTTCTCAACAATAGCTAAATAACAGGAAATAAATTCTGCACTCTGAGTCTGCTTTCTGAAATGCCAGAAAGCAAATCAACAGCCTGGCTCTTCCTAGGCTAGGAGGTCTCAGAAATTAAGTCAAGCTATGATGAATGTACCATAATGCTGAAATTCCAACAATGATTACTGTGTAAACATTATAAACAACTAGTCTGAGGGAATAATTTGTTTTGCATTGAACACAGTGCTCTAGTTGTGACTGTCAGCAGAATCTAATACTGGTCCCAAAACTCATTTTTATTTTAAAAAAGGTGTAATAAGCAGATCAAAGAATGTGAGAGGAGAAAGAAATTTAAAATAGAAATGCATATAAGTTCAGAAAACATCCTCTGCACGAAGGATTTGCAATCGTAAAACAAAATACGCTTATGTAGATTTTAAAAGGTTTTTTGCCTCTTATTGACTCTTGTGTGTAACAAAGGTTTTTGCATTTGAGCACTGGATTCTGCTTTGCACCCCGGTGCAATGGGAGGCACGGGGCTGCTCATGCTGGCAAGTGTGAAAGTGGAGGCATAACGTTCATACAAGTTGGATTTATTTTGTGTCTCCAGTTGATAATTGCCTCAAATTTTGACAGAGCTCTGATACATCAGATTTGTGACATGTCTGCCAATGGCCTGTGCAACACATGCAGTGTGACTGCTCTGCTCACGTGCAGAGGTTGCTGCTTTGGAGCTGTATCAGCAGTGGCTGCTTGCTCAGAGCACGATGAATTAGCAGTTCCATTACTAGGAAGGAAACAGGGATCTACTGTCGAAGTACATTGAATCAGTAGGCTTCCTACAACGGCTGGGGAGGAGCCACAGATTTCCATTATGTCCTAGTCCCTTTAAGTGAATTATTCTTTTTGATGTTGGAGTCTATTTTCCTTCTAGCCATGGGGAAGTGTTCGGAGGGAAAACCCAAATTAAATGGTGTTTTACAGGTTCTTGACTTAGGTAGTGTGTTTCCATCTGATACTCTTCTTCTCTGAACCGTGTAGCCAACTTTGTAAAATTTCCTTTGTTGAGCATGATATGCAAATATGGAACAATTTTTTTCTAAAGTCTGCATTTTGCCAGGGGAAGAAAGGGAATACAGCCTGATGCATGCTTAGGATTCAAACTGGAAAGTAGTCTCTCAAATCACAAATGTATCTTTTAATATAGGTACAACTCATTTCATTACTTGCCAGACTAAATTAATGTGTTTGAGCATTTCTGTTTGGTGATGCTGATACCACTCCTGGGTCCTTCAGTATCTACTCTGTGCTCTTTGCAGCCTGATGCTTCAGCAACAGTAAACTGAGCTTCTGTAAGAGCCCAGCCGAGGGATTTTGACACAAGAAGTTATTTCTAAAAAACATGATGTTGAACTAATCTACCATGGAAAAATCTCCTGCTGCAATGGATTTTCCCCATGCCCTGGCAGAGGCTTGTTAGGAAAAGGGAGCGAGTGGGTTTCAAAGCGTTGCTTTGAGGGTGTTGTGAGGAGAGATGCTGTGCAGGAGGGGATGGGGAGAGGGCACCACAGGGACTACAGCTCTGCTTGCCCCTCATCTGTAAATTTCCAAGGCAGGAGTTCATCCTAGAAAATCACTTGATTTGCAGAGGGAGAAGGAGCAAAGAGGAGCTGAGATTTCAGCTGGGCACAGGCCCCTGGAAATGAATGCTTGAGTATGGCCAGCAAAGGCTGTGAAGCTCCTGTCCTTGGAGGCACTGTCCTCTGGGTTGCTGTTGCTCCAGTTAAACCCCACTTCCTTGAAGTATATTAATTCTGTTTTCTTTTCAGTGGTAAAAAGTGTCAGTATTACAAATGTGCAGCACTGAAGCTCGTAGCAGCCCTGGTTGTATAACCAGGTGCCATGTTGTAGGTATAATGATGAATTTTAAAAAGGAATGTAAGCAACCGAATACTGCAGAAATTTCTACAGGGATTTGAAAGATTTCTGGAGTAAGCTGAGTTCAGTTTTGCAGATGTTCAGTGCAAGGAGACACCTGGGACAGACCACAAATAGCTAATTAAAACCAAGAAGAGTACCAGGAAGCCTGATGATATGGGCAGAGGAAATGTGGGCACCAATGTCTTCTCTGCTAGTGAGGAGTCAATGTGAGTAGGAACAGGCTGCGAACTGTATCCCAGCTTGCCATCCCTTCTCTTGTTTGGTGTAAGGGAGAAGCAGGAGGGAGAGGGTCAAGGTGCTCATCTCAGAAGCCTGGGAACAAGGTCTGTTGAGCACTTTGGGAGGAGGCACACAGAGCAGAGCAACCTTTGCTAAGGCTGAAGAAGAAATGAGCACAGTGTGTGCTGCATAATGAGAGCTCGGGTCAGTCACAGACAATCAGTAGGGATGAAGCCCAGGCTGGCCAACCCTGCTGAAGGGAGGACAGGAAGCTGAGCTGTGGGCCAGGGAGATGGGCAGTGAGGCAGCAGGGTCCGGAAGGGATCAAGAAAAGAGTTGGTGGTGAGAGGCGGACTTGAATTTTTGCTCTAGCCAAACTGCTCACAAGCTGACAGCTGGACATCCAGGGGTAACGTCAGGGAGACAGGATGAGCCTCTCACTGGGACTCCCCGAGACAGGTCTGTATTGGAGAGGCAAATCTGAGTTGTCAGCATGGAAATGGCAGCTGAATTTGTGCTGGCAGTAGAGGGGGGACCCAGCACCAACCCTTGCAATCCTGCAGGAAGGAGAATAAGGAATTAATTGTTCTGGTGATTAAATGAGGCAGGTAAAAAATCCAAGAGGCTGACCTAATTGGGGGTGTGGAATATTTTCCATTTAGCAAAACTCTGTAAGATTGCAAATATTAATTTTATCATAATTTTAGAAGTTTGTTGGGTTTTTTTTAGTGCATTCTTCAGATAACCAACAGCCTCTGACTTGATAGAAGGACACAGAATCCAAAAGGAGTATCCTAACCTGAAAATACACCCTGCAACCAAAGAGCTCTTTCCCATCATCAGCAAAACCAATATGGCACAGCTAGCAGTGCTGTGGAGGCAACTTCAAAATAGAACTGCAGAACAAATGTTTTCAACATGCTGACTTGTTGAGACCAGCTCTAATGATTGTTTATATTCAGCTCACTTGTGTGAAGGTGCCCAGAGAAGGCCTGGTGGGCTGTTTATGCCCTTGCCATAATGGAGATTTCTTTTCATATAGTGGGAGCTAGAAAAGTGGAGAAAAAGAAAATAGTGGGGTTGGTAAAGCACCTAACCATTGCTCTACTGCGAGTTCTGTAGTCAAACATCAAAGCTCATGGATGTATTAACAGGGAGGCGAAGATCAAGCAGTGCTGGCAGAGCAAATAGTGTGGTGGCAGCTGCACACAAGCAGGCAGGCAGCTCCTCGCAAAGCTGTAATGTAAAAAGGAGAGAAATGCCCCTGCAACGACAGGAGGTTCATTTGTCACTGTCCTGTAGCGTGACGTGGCTTTTAGCAGTGGCACGTTGTGCTTGCAGCTCTTCAAAATCATGTGCCTTGTCTAGCCTTAGATTTCCTCTCTCCATTCCTGTGCCCTCAGATCCCTGTTATGTTTGGCAAGTGGAATGATGGCCACGAGCTGGTGTATGCTGGGTTTCTGTGTACATTGTCTGGGCCCTAAACCCTGTGCTTCACTTCACAGCAGCTGTCAGGCTTGTACACTGGAGAGACCCGCAGTGAACCCATGCACTCACTAAGGAGAAGGAGTGCTCCAGTGTCTGTGCAGGGTCCTGCCAGAATTCCAAGATAAACAGGGCGAATGGGTGGCCAGACAGCCTGGGCTGGCAGGATTCCTTGCTGAGCTGTAGCTTCCTGATGCTGGGATCTCCCAAACCTGCTGAGTGGAAAACTCTGTCAAAGGTGGAGCCAAAAAGACTAAGACTGGCCAGACACTGCAAATGAGTTTTTAAGGCCAAATTCTATGACTTTGGAAGCATCATTATCTTTTCAAAGCTATTTGTTAGAGGAAGGAATTCACAGAAACCCAGGTGTTTATATGCAAACCAGTCTGTTCGAGGAAATCAACAGGAAATAAAAGACTTGTTTTCCTTCTGACCCCATTCTTCTATGCTGGCATGATTGCTTGGAAGGGCTTCAGAGTGCTTAGGTCTCACTTGCTACAAAAGCTAGCACGGTTGCCATATAATTAAACAGAAGTGCAGCAAAAATGTTGCCAAATTACCTTGAGATCATTTGGTTTAGTAGGGAGGGAGCAGAGAAAAACCTTCGTAAAGCAGCCACTTTAGCAGGGGCGAGAACTGTGGGAAGGCACAGAAAAGGAATGAAACTGTCATTATTAACCTAATGCTTGCATGGCTGGAAGATTGCAGGGTTTTTTCTATAACAATTCCAACTGCTGTCTTTATTTACACAGTCTTAATTTTTTTATACCTCTTGTTATGTTGTTATGTTCTGTTTTATAAAGACACATATGAGGCTCCCAGCAGCATTAGCTCAGGGACTGGCTTTTTATATTTCCCATATGCAGTTGTAGACTGCCATGGAAACAATTCCTGGTCCGATTGCAGACTTCTTTTTTTTTTTAAAGTAACTTTTTTAGTTATTTTTATTTTTAAATATTTTGATGTGTGGGAGAAATTTTTATAAAAAGTAGCAGCACTTGACTTTCGGTATGCGGTTTTAATGAAATTGCGGAAACAATATATGCTACAGAACTAACAAACTATATTATTAAAGTAATAAAAGTGAAAGAAACAATTTATTGAGGACAAAACAGAGGGAAGAGAGCAGAAAGATAGTTAATGAAAGGCAAGTAAGGGTTTGGCAGCCCTCTACAGGGCAGAGCGGAGCTGGCAAAAGTCCAGCCGGAATATGTTTCCTAATTAACTTTAATTCTCCACTTTTAAATTCAGCCGGGATTGCGATATTGCCCCTTGTCATGTGCGCTTCCCTTGCCGAACTCCTCTCCTCATCGAGCAGGGATTTTACACTGAGCGGCAAGCGCGTAAATAAATAAATAAAACCAATCGCCACGAACCATTTGAGTTCTCAGGACTCCAGGATATGCTTTTAATGCCCCTCTCGGAGCTCGGCGTTCAGCTGCGGGGACTTCATTAACACGCTCATTAGCGCTATCTGATTCAGTGCTGCAGCCTCTCCCTGGGAGCTGCGAGCAGCAGCTGGGGGAGCGGATCAGCCTGAGCTAACGCATATGTTAATAACACTAATGCTGGAGCATTTGGTGTTGCTGAAAGGGAGAGGCAGTAAAATATCTGTGCTGTCTCTTGCTACGCTTAAAAAGAAAAGGGGGAAAAAAAAAAAGACCAACGCAACATAAAATAAAGCTATCTGCTCGGAATGTTTATAGTCAGTATTTATAGATTAGTGCAGTAAGTTGGAAAATCAAATACTACCGTGCACACATGAAGACCCATTTAATGAATTATTCAGGAAGATCTATTGTAAAGTGCTCCACTGACAAGGAAAGCAAACTAACGTTTCGGCAAGTTGAACTGAATCCGCCACCCCTGACCTGCCAGCCTCGCAGGCAGCATCAATAGACTTTTCGCTGGAGTGAACTCGGTTTTACATCTGCTCTCGGGGCGTGCTGGTGGTGGCCAGAAGAAGGTGCAGCTGCATCTTGGGGTTGCGGGTGAGCCAGGATGCTCCACTCCAAAACACACCTGCTCCGTGTTTGTAGGTATGAAAAATATTTGGTGCATTTGCTGTGCTGAAGGAAACGACCAAAATCATCAGGAAAAGCAATCTGATCGTATTTCCAGCAGCGCTGTAGGCTTTCCAGATTTGCCATTCTGTGTTGGCCCATTTTCAGCATTTCCACCATGAAAGGTGAAACTGGGATCTGAGGTGATAATTTCTTTGAAACTTTCACCTGCTAGGCTTCTTCGCTTGTGTCCTTTTCCCGTGGCATTAGAAGGTCCACATGTGGGTCAGTGACTGGTGTCTGGTGGGTGTCAGGAGAGTTTCTCTGCTCCTGTTTCCTGCCAGTGTCACAGTAGCAAATTGTGCCTTTGGACAGCGTGGAAGAGCTCTTCCCACAGTAAATGCTTATGAAGAGGACAGGATTAACCGTGTTGAATACTTTAAAAAGGTGTGCTGACTTTGAATAAAAATATTTTGTACATGCCACCTTGTAAATGTAACTTAATTTTGGTGTGAAAGATGGTTTCAGTGCCTCTGGTCACTCACCAGAGCTCAGATACAGTGTAATGGGCACCTCTCCACTCATAAATAAATATTAATTTTGCATGAACTCCTTAAAGCTAAAATAGGTTTTCACCCCCCTTTGCCTGATTGCAGTATTACCACCTGACTTCCCTTATTCACCAGGGATAAATCTTCACTTCTGGCCTTCAGTGTATGCTTGAACTCGTGAATTTTTCATGCTATTTGCTGTGGGTTTGTTTTCCTGCTCACGGTCTCTGTTAAATACTGATACATTTTCAATTATTTTTTTAATCTGATAAAGCTTTCAGCTAATTTTGTTTGAGCTAATAAGCAATTCACTCTTCCAAACTGTGTTTTCAGATCTTTTATCTGGAATCCCAATCTTCATTGCAAATGCTGCTTTCTGCTCACCCGCCGAGGCTTCGCACACCAAGATGATACACAGCACACTTGAGTGATTCCATGATTGTAGACTTGAAAAGTGTTTGGTCCAGCACTGGGCAATTTTTCCCCCTTCCATATCTTTATATTTCACATTTGAGTGTATCATTGTTCTGTATTGCTATTACAGTGGTACTGTGTACCCTCAGAGTCTTTTATGGCTGTAAATGAAAGGTGCCCTTCAAGTTGGGGTATGGTGACAAAAATCTGAGATACTCTGTAGAGCTGCAGGATGTGAGAAGGACTGGAATGAGCTCCTTCCTTCTAATAAATTCATCCCTGGTCAGAGCATCATTTTAGTTAACCTGTCAGGAGAAGGCTTAGCCAGTGGCAACCCTGACTGAGTCAACAAATTCCCCAGTGATATGGATATGTTTTTACTGGCAGGGGGTGAATGAGTTGTGTTCAATGAAAATCATGGCAGCTTTCGTATTTATTTTATGATCTTCCTTTATGATCTTTTATTTTATGATCTTCCTCACTGGTCTTACATGGGCAACTTTCCTCGTGCCATAACTGCAGCAAGCCCAGTTTGTGTGCCGCACGGGTGGGATCTCTGTCTTACAAGAGGTAGATAGTTTTAATTTCCTTTTCTGGCCTCTGTAATTACCAAGTTAAAGTAAGAGCCAGGACCCCCTCCTCTGCCCCTGGATTACTGGCCTTTGCTATTGGGAGGACCTGTAGAGGGGTCAGGGTGGCAAAGCTGGGTGCAGGCACTGCTTATCCATCAGAACGTCCCTGCAGTGCCTGCTCGAGCCGTGTGCCCCACTGGCCAGGATGGGATTGGTTCCCTGCCCCATCCCACACACACATCTCTGCTGTTAAACCCAGCGTCACGGTAGCATGTCATGAATTACCTGCTGCTTCTGACACCTTGGGGACCCTGCGTACAAAGTATCATCACGGAGCCAATTTTTACTGTTGAACCAAATCCCTTAGAAACTACTTTCTAATGGAAATGATAATGAAACTTTAATTATAACTGTGCTACTTGGTTCCCTGAACGTACACATCCCAGTAGATGTTTTCTGCTAAGATAGTGACATCTTTCAAGCTAATTTCCAAGCGTATTAAAAAAAAAAAAAAAAGGACGCCATTACCTGCGATGTTACAACTCTGTTGGTATTTTTTCTGGGTTCATCAAAACTTCATTGGCATTAATCAGAGATGTGACCAGAGAGTAATATAGCTCCTTGGGTTATAGACTCAACAGAAATATTTGCATGAGCCAGAAACGTATTTTTTGACGAAGTTTTAGATTTTTATGATTTGTAAAGAATCTTTCAGTACAGCAGAAAGCTTGTACAGATCATTGTTTGGGCAGTGTGCAATACAGGTTTTATTCAGGTGATTAAGCACGTTGTTCCCATGTGACTAGTAAGGGAAAAATATGGTGTAGTCTTTCCTCACTTATATCTGTATCAATATGCTATGCAATAATTTTGCAAAAAGGGCTTCTAAACATATTTTTAAAAGATGAGCCATTCCATTAGCTTCAGTTGCAGACTCTGTGGGTAGGACTAGCCATTATTGCAATCCAGAAACGTGCAGGTGGAACTAGATCACATTAACCTGTTTATGAGTGAGATTGTTTGTAGATCAACTAAAAGCACCCAGATCTTTTCTGCATGAGAAACTGTGCTGTTTAATGGTTTATGGATTGAATGCAGATCATTGTGTGTCTCCAGTGAGAAATAAGGCAGGATTATTTGAGGTGTTGGAATCTGATTCTTCCTGGCACAAATGGCTTGTGCTGGGTGGGATGTTTCCCTGTGCCACCTTCTCCTTGGTGGTTTGGCATATGGAAGGGTTGTGTGCATGGAGGCAAGAGCTGGCAGAGACATAAACAGGTCTTGGAAAGGATTCATCTCTTCAGCCTCAGCACTTTGGGGTGTAACCAACTCATGTAACACCACCAGCAGCTTTCAGACAGACACCTCTGTGCTGGTGCTGGGATGTGAACCAGCAGGTTAGCCCAAGGCACTGTCTGCTCTCACTGTGTCCGAGTTCAGGCTTTAGAACCCAAGCCTTTGTCCTTTTCTAAGTAGACTTGAAAAAGAATAATAATAATAATGAAAAAAGGTGCAATCTTTCTGATACTACTAGCTAAGAGGGACAGGGGAGGCCTTTGCAGCATTACAACACTGGGAAGTTAGGAGAGATTTTTCACTGTTGATTTTAGAAAATGGGAAGAAAAAAGGCAACCAATCCAGTGCAGGACAGTGTAAGAAAGGACAATGTTCTTAGTTTAGAATAGCCCCAGAAAGCAATTACTCTTCTTGTGGGAAGTGCAGGATTCCTGGGTACTTCTTAAGCCTGTCCTGCAGGTACAAATGTGCCTTTTAAAGTTTAACCTGCTCTGTGAATCCTTCTGGGAACTCCTTCTTCTCTCCTTGGCTTTGTTGCTGTATCTCCAGCTTGTCTGTGTGAGAGATGCCAGATTGCAGTAAAGAAAAGTTGACATTACAACTTGGAATAAAGCCTTCTTCCCTGTGCGACGCAAGGGGCTTGCTTTTTTAGAGATAAGGTTAGCACCTCTGGCTCCAGCAGTACCCTTGAGTTAATGATTATCATATCCCAGATGCAGAACTAGGGGAATGAGGATGGTGCCGGTAAAGGGAAGATACTGGACGGATGTGCTGCCTTTGACATGACAGAATATATCAGCTGTGAGCTGAGGGCTGGATCTGTTATTTAGTGCCCACAGTAACCTCAGTGTTACTTTGAGTGCTTTCCCTCTGCTTTCATTTCAGCTTTGTATTCCAGCCATTAATTCATATAAAATGCTGGGATTGGGAAAAGCAAGGGAATATAATTCTGCCCAAATACCACACTAGGAGGTCAGGTCTTTGCTCCTTACTGCTGAGCAAAGTGGCAGAGGAGTTAACAAATGAGCTGTGGGACAAGGGAGATTAAGTGTTTCCAGGTGTGTATTGCCTGTTCTGTGAGTACCAAATCCAGCCTGTGAACAGTCCAACCTTTCTGTATTAGGGGAGGGGGGAAAGAAAGAAAAAAAAAAGTGAAAGAAAAAACCTGTGTGTGCTGCTCAGGAGAATATCTTAATATCTGGAATAGCCAACTAGTGTAGATCATGTTCCTCATCATCCTAAATCAGCACTTTGGTTAATGATTAATTGATGAATCATTAATTTGGTTAATTGGTGGCAACACAAAGCGGCTGCATGAAATTGGTACAGCAGGTTGCTGCACAGAGGCTGCATGAACATCATGGTTGGAACTACTTAAATCATTTCACTTTGCAGTGGTGCATCTTCTTGTGGTCTCAGAGTCCCTGGTCTGCTCTCTGTCTGTCATCCAGTGTCCCCCTACAGCTCCAGGAGGGCTTTTCTCCATAAAGAGCACTCAAGGGTAGCACTGTGGCCTCGCTCCTCACTGCCCCAGGCCTGGAAACAGGCAGCTGTCTCCCCTCAGTGCATCTCATTTGCACAGGCAAGATAAAAGTCTACGTACTGTCCTTTAAGACAGAAAAAATTACCTCCGTGCCTGACAGTCCATGCACAATGGATTTAATGTCTGCACCAACTCAGGAGCATGGGATTTTATCATCTCTGTTGTTCCACTGCGCGCAGGGAGATCGTTGTGCAAAGACCAGGAGCCTGGGGAGAAGGGCCAGCGCAGGCTCACGCTGGAGCGTGGGGAAATGTATGCACAGCTGCCTTCTCGCATTGCTTGTGCAAAGCCAAGCTGGGAGGGAAATGATGCCTAAACAATCTCAGGTCCAGAAAGGAGAGACACTAAATCAGAGGGGAGATCAGAAAGGTGCACATTCCCCCTGCCTGCACGTGGGGAGTTGAGCACAGCACAGCATGTCCCAGCACGGTGTGCACCCAGGGCAGTGTGTACGGGAATGCGGGGATGGATGGGGACCCTGCAGAGGCTGGAGCTCTCCCAGGAGAATCAGTGACCAGCTCCGTGAGCTTTCAGGGCCCTTGATCCTCCCATGCCACATCTTGTGGGAACAGCCCTTCACCCATGGGGTGGTGACACGTTGCAGTGGGGGTGTCCCTGTGAAACGCAGTCCTTGGTAGGGAGCCTGTCCTTGGCTCCACCACCACACAGGCTTCCCTCTGGGGACAGAGACTGAACCCGAATGAAAGTGCTTTGTTATTTTATATATATTGGAGGATTTCTCGTTTAATAATTTTGTCCTTAACATGGTACTGTTCATCTCTATTCCTGATCTCTGGATTTCAAATGAACATGCCCTACAGAGCACAAATTTACATGGAAATCCTTACAAATGTGGGGGAAAGTGCACATTGTGTCTGCAGTTTGATTTTCTACTCCAGAAACTTCCTTCAAACATAAATGTGTACAATTCCAGTGAAAAAATTATTACTGTGACACATGAATTTTGTTTTACATTAGACTCTAAGGCCCAAGCTTTAGAATCAAGTCAGCCCAAGGTCTTTAAGGTCTCAGTACCTAATGTTAATGAGCCTAAATCCACCTTTACAGATTTGCCCCTCCAAACTTCCCCCCTCTGCCCCTGTCCTGCCCCACATGCAGGCACCAGCAGTTGAAATGCCCTGGCACCGGCATCCTCCCTCCTCTTCAGGGAACAGCCTGGAATACAGAAAATCCCTGCAAAACAAAGTGCACATCTTATTATACAACCTCTAAATTGCAATTTAGAGAACAAACAGCTTCTTTTCTGGCTCCCTGAGGGTACTGTGAAGAGAGATATACTTTGTCTTACCAAGGTATCTAATGTTATCTACAGAGTCCATATTTTCAATTGCTATGATAGTATGGGATTAACAGAGAAGAATTCCAACCTCTAGGTTAGGGAGGAAGCAGGGCAAACCACCCAGTTTTCCAGGGAGGCTCCACAGAGCCCATAGGAGCTGATTTCAGAAGTAGTGTGAAAGTGAAATCTGATGAACTGGAAGGACAACCAGATTACAACACAGGCAGGACCAAGATTTTGAATTGAAAATGTGCATCGGTGCACAAACAGGTAAAAATAACTGAAGCCTCTTCATTTGAGGGCTAGCAGAGGAATATCCTTCTAAGGTATGCTTTTATAAGCATTAAACAGTTTTTGGCGCTCATAATAATCACAAGGTCCAAAAAAATGGAGGTAGAAAATTGCCTTTTTCTGGGAAAGAGCGCTGTTAATATTGAAATCGTTTAAGCAGCCAAACTGTGTGAAGGGCATCTTTATTCCCCTTTGGCACATCATGACTTCTCTTCGATCAATGCAAGCTACATCTCCACGGTTTTCTTTGTCTAAACCAGCTTTGATCAACTCAATTGCACAAATTTCTTCAGGCTGCCTCTGTAGTAACGATGTGTGCACTATGCTGGTTGCTGGTGACCTGTCCTTATCCATATGACCTTTATGATGAAAAAATAAGATCTAGAAATGAGATTTCTGGATGAAGAAATGACATTTAGATCTCAGTGGATCAGCAAAAGGATGTGGTTGTGAATTGCTGCCTGGCTCTAGAGCCTCTGGGTTTATTCCAGCCAGTGGCATGGAGTACCCATGGGTAGCCACTGGAAAAATGTGGGAACTTCATCCATAAACAAAGGACTGATGGTTAATGGAAATGCTTCCTGTGGTTGTGGGCTGAGCAGGCTGGGTCCAGCCAGGTTTGGCAGCCCAGGGAGGGGAGGGGAAGTGTCAGAGGCTGGTGGTTTGTTGGGAGCAGCAAGTCCCTCCGGCACCAGGAAAGAGAGAGAACAGTCTGTAACAAGGGGACTGGAGGGGGATTCAACAGGCACAAAAACCCACCTGCTTTTAAAGAGTGAGTAGAGAGGAGGTTCAGCTGATAAAATACTTTGGGTTTTTAGTCCCCTGCTGGAGATTAATCTTGTAACTGGTGAGTCTTCACTTCTCTCCCTCGTTATTCTTCCCAATGGGAGCAGGTTGCCTGGTGGATGGGAGGCTGAGCCTTTCCCTTCAACCTGCCCCAGGCGAGGCAGAGAAAGAGCAGTCAAGGACACAGGAGACACCCAAAACTCTGGCATACGCCGAGAGTAAATCAGGGTGTTAAACAAAACCTCTGCTCTCAGCTGGCTAATGTTTCAAAGGAAAACATTTCAAACGCTAAGAGAGATTGTGCAGTTAGCCGGTGATGCAATTACATGGCTGTAAGCTGTAGAAACTCTTTCAATGTGGCACATATTAAACCTTTCAGAGGTAGTGCTTTGATTTTTAATTTTACGCTGTTGGCAGGCAATCAGGGTCTTTAATAGTATGGGGGCCAGAGGGAAAATGTTTCAAAACAGCAAGGATCTTATCATAGTGTGCAATTAATGAATAATTATTAAAACCCAGAAATAGCTGGAAGAGCAGGCAAGAGCTGGCAATGCAATTCTCTGGTTTCAGGCCTATAATGAAATCTCAAGAGAGGGAAGTATGATATGCAGCTTTGTGCAATTAAAGCTTGGATTTTTTCCCTGTAGTTGAAAGATCAGTGATGTTGAAAAATATACCTGTCACTTGGGTTTGTTTTCAAGTCATTTAATTGTCATGGTAAAGCATTTAGCATATAGAAGTACGGAGACATTCTTCTGTAAATTATGGATTTTTGGGGTTCTTTCTTGTAAACAGTAAGATTTTGATTATTTTTTTAAAGATATTTGAAGTCTGCCAGCATAGTCTGAATGTGCTAACCATGGGTAAGGAATGCAGTGATGTTCTGTCATTGCTCTGACTGGTTTGTCCAGGAAGACAGCAGAGCTGAGAAGGAAAGATTTCGTGTGGACCTCCATGACTGATGCTCTCCCACAGGATAACGCTTTTTCTGTGATACTCAGGAAATTTTGGAACACCTGTGATATTTTTGTGTTTCCAATCGATTTAAAGAAAAGGCAACAACAACAAAAAATATCCCTTGCATTCTCTCCTGAAGGCTTCTACAGTTTACCCGGGCATTTACCTGTTCCTCCTGTTTTCCCGTGTTCAGGCAGGGATTACTTTGTGCCTCGGGTCTGTATTGTACCTAGAACAGTGTGATTGTGTCTCAGTGAAATAAAGCATCGCACTGCCCTTGGTGTCACTGCTGCAGAGTCCTACTTACACACATTTAAGTGCAAGACACACATTCATTTGGGGACAGGAGCAGTGACCAACCTGGTGCAATGTCCTGCTCCCCACAGCTCAAACTGTGTGTGAATTAAGAGGCAGGAACTGGTGTCTTAAAGGGCCTTGGTGCTCCACCAAGCCAGGGAGTACTGATACACATTGTGCTTAGCTTCAGCATGATGGAGAGCCCTTTAAATAATAAACTATCTTACAGCCTAACAAAAAATAACAAGAAATCTTAAACTCCTCGCCCAGGGGGATCTTTGGATGGAGCAACAGTGACCTTCAGATTCAAGGCTTTCTTTTTCTTCCCTAAAGTACAGCTATGACTGTGTGTGACCACTGGTCTTGTTTTTCTAATCAAAAGTGAACTTAGAGTTTGCATTTTCACTTGAGAAGAATAGAATCTTCCTGCTTGGAAGTGGGAACAACTGTTATGATTTTAATGCTGCATAACAAATCTAATAGGTAAAGGTGTAACACTTGTGTTTTGTCACTGAAATCCATTAGGCTGTGGCACAGGAAGACTGGCTCTGTCATGAAGGTTTGAAGATGCATTTGCTTGAGCAGCCTCCATGAGTACTGAGCCACATTTACTCACTGCTGTTCCATTATACATGAATTAAACACAGAGTTATTTACAGCTATCAGGCATTTCTACATGCAATATTAAGGGAGGTTTTTCCATTAGCTGTGAGATAGAGCAGCTTGAACTGCGTGTGTGTATGTGTGAGCGTGCATGTTTCTTGGCTGCTCATATCCCGCGTTCCTGTCCCTGGTGTCATCCTGTGGTATTGGCACACTGCAGGGGTGTAAGACGTGGCACCTTCTGTGCGGTTCCTGTGCTCTAGTGCATGACTGGTATTGACAAAAACAGGCTGTGAACGCCTCGGAGCCGCGCTGAGAGGGGAAAAAACTCTCTTGGTTCCTTGGAAGGCTTTCTGGCTTGAGCACGCTTTTGCATATTTATTTAGACACTTTGATTGTCACAGAGCATGGCAGCTCTAAAGAACTTCACTGGCTAGAAAGTGCTTCTTGAGAAACAATTAGATTTCCCAGACACATTACATTGGAAACCAATGGCACACTGTCAGGGTGGACGCCAATTTGGCTGGTGGGGGCAAGTGAAACCCGGCATAAATGAGCAATGGCGTTTTCTTGAAGCTGTTTCTACGAGACAGAAGTCAATCTTCACCACTTCACCTTGCTTTTTTGTGCCGGTGTTTCGTTTTCTGGCCTCAGGTTTTTTTCCTGTTTAATTTCCTCCCAACCCTGATGTCCCCTCATTGCTCCAGGGCGTTGGTAATGTGGTGTAGGTGTGTGCTGGCTTGTGTGAGAGGCTCCCCAGACCCCTGTCCTGGCTGGGACACAGAGACTTCCCAAGAGAGGAGGGACCCTCGCTGAGCTTTGCCAGCCAATGGTGCAGGAGGCTGCTCTTCTGAATGGACAACTTCAGACATTAGAAAATGGTCCACCTTTTCGGCAGAGGTTTTGCAGTGCCTGACCCCATTCCCAGGCAGGGCAGGTGGGTGCAGCAGCGTTCCAGCCAGTGCTGTGTGCCCATGAGTGCTCATGAAGAGCAGATCACTAATGTTCATTTGCTCATGAAACGCCTTCTGAAGGCAATAGGGTTTTTTGTGTCTTCTCCCTTTAAAGCATGGAGGCAGAGCGTGCACCAGTGGAGTTTATTACAGTGTCATAGCTGGCTTCAGCTCCTGTCATTAATGGATAATCTTGCCGGATCTGCTATAATGCAGTGCCAGCTCAGCAAGCTCCAAGGAGCTCTTGGGTAAAGTGCTCTCCATTCTGAGACCATCGTCAGCAGCTTATCACTTGATTTATCTTCTATTTCCAGGTGTGGAACTAAAAGTAAACTGTCATTGTAAATCACTAATTCAGGCAGAGTGAGTGAACAGAGCACAGTTTGCATATTTCAAGGCCACTTAATTAGATAAAACAAAAAAAAACATCCCTTGATCTATAGAAATGTACGATGCAAATCGTTTCTCTTAGTGCTTCAGGTGGGTAAAATGTCCTTTTGAGTCCCGCCTGTCGGCTGCTCATCTTGTTACAACAGACTTTTAATTTTGTCCCTGGGACCAGATTGGGAAGAAGCTTTTCTTAAAGCCCAACCCAGTCTGTGTCTCCATCTGGGAAGGAGTCTCCGCCTTCTGCAGGCACATACACGGCCACTGACACCTCTTAACCCAGCTTTGAACCTGCTAACCATACTTACCTATTTTTTAATTAAAAAAGGCCTTTTGTCCTTGCTAATTGTGTAACTGCCATTTTATATCCTAGTAGTCCTGGAAGAGGTTGAACTGTGTCTTCCCTAAAGGTGTTCTCATTTGACTCTTGTTCAAAATCTCCTTCCAACTGTAAATTGTGCTTTTAAATGACTACACCTTTTTCTCTACCCACCCCTGAATTCCTTAAAGCTGGAAAACAGAATCATTTACTGGATCATTGGGAATAACATTTTCTTGTGGCATGCCATTTGGGGGAAAAAAAAGAGATTCTTGATAAGATCACTGCCTTCAACCCTCCTCTCTTACCACCCCCTTTTCCCTTCGTCCATTACCCTTTAAGCTCCTGCTGCACAGCTGGATGACTGCACATCCAGCATTTGCATCGTGTCCCTCCCTCAGCTCTTCATCTTGGCAGTATAAATTGCTCCAGCAACCTCATAATTCTGCTCTGCAGTCATTTTGCTCCGCTAGCTTATGGCAGTGCACAAACCAAACACTCCCTTTCTTTTCATGCAGGGCTGACTCCTGGTGCACTGATGTCAGAGTAACTCTGGAGCTGAGACGTTTGTGAGGTGCCAGGTGCACCAAAAGGCAGATTAAAAATTAAAGCTGGAAGAGAGAACATCCCTTTTAAGACACCATCCAATGTTTGTTGGTTTTTTTTTTTTCTTTCAGCACTAGCCCGTTGCTATTTCAACACAAACTTATAAACCAAATACCCGATTATAAAAAGAAATATCCCTTAGAAAAATGAGCAAACAAACAATAACATCGTTTTTTACTGGTGGTTTGTATTTTTGGGGGGTTTTATTTGTTTGTTTTGCTTTTTTTTTGGCAAACTTGTTCTCTAACAGGCTTTTCTATGGTGGCTAAAAGAATTGCATTGTACGTAAGATTTTCTTGTTCAGATCAATTTGCTAAATTTTCATTTAGTTTCAAAGTGGTTCATTTTGTTGAGGCTTCATTTTGTTCAGACTAGCAACTCGAGAGGTTTCCTGTAGCTTAGAGAGATTGCTTTTGAATTGGTACATTATTCAGCCATGAATTGTTTCTTTAGTATATGAGCAGCTGAGTGGGGCTTTTATTACAAATATGAGTTTGAGTGCAGAACAACTACTATTTTGGCCAAATAAAGAACATAAAATTAAGCACAGGTCTTCGTCGTATGCTGTGATGCTTTTCCACACTGTGTGCATTGGGTGTTTTTAAGTACTTAGCAAAAACCTCCCGTAGAGCACGGTAACATGATTGACTGAACACAGAATTTTAAAAAAAAATAATACAGTTTAATCTAGAAATTTGGCTATAGTAATAAGAACCGAAACTGCTTTCCCATTAACTGAAGATGTGAGTACATTTTGGTCTTTGTGATCAGCTCCTAATTAAACAGGTCCTCAGCTGCATTCAGCACCTGATCCTATTGCGAGGTTCTGAGTGAGCGTAACAGGATTTCTGCAGTCACTGAGGTAATGAGGTGGTGCAGGGTAGCAGAGCAAGTCCAATCCCGGTGTTACGCACCAGCCTTTTAAAATATGGTTTTCCTCCGAGTTGTTTCTTGTTGTTTACCAGTGTACATGATTGCTTTTACCTGCCTTGAATTAGTTTCCACCTCTAGCCGCAGGAATTTTTGTCCAATAAAGTTAACTCGGGTAAATGGAAAACAGTAGGAAAGAAATACCTGGATTTTGAAGATGCTGTCTCTGGATTTAGGGAGTTTCTGTAGATGGAAGATCCTTGTAGTAAATTAGGTGACATTATTTGCTTGGTGTGTGAGGTACACTGGAACACCTTGTGTGTTCCAGCTGCCTTAAGAAACAGATGGAGGATCCCATCAGCGCCCCAAATCAGATCTCCTACTGTGTTTTGCTCTAACAGGCTCTACTGGAGCAGGCCCAAAAGAGTTTTCCCAGAATTTAGAGGCGGGAGGCAGGGTTGGAAAGGCATCCTACTTTCTGCTATGCAGCTGCCCAGGGTTTATTGTAGCACCAAGTCCTGGCTCTTGGCTCTCTGAGGAGATCAGAATCCATTCTTGCTCTGATACCGGAGAAAAGAGCTGCTAGTCTTTGCAAAGTGGTCAAAGAAGTTTACTGTCACACAAGAAAATGATTTAGACTTTTTGTTTTAATCTCTTGAATATTTTAATTAAAATTATCTCTATTACCTCTTGGGAGTTAGAGTTTCCACTAGTAGGTGGAAACCTTACAAGAAGGTCTCTAAAAATCTCTTCCCAAGATGTCTTAGTCAATCGGTCTGAGTAGAAAAACATTTCAAAGGAAGAGGCCATTCTGGAAAGAGGATAAGAAATGAAAGTCTAGTGGATATAGCTATGTTAACAGGGGCAGAGCAGCTACTTAATTACACAGCAATGTCAGAAGCAATAGAATTATCTATTTTTGTCATGGTACAGGTCAACTGAAGACCAACAGTTGAATTTAAGGTGCTGTATAAATGCATAGAGAAGTTCCCGAATGCTTATAATCACCCTCTCAGTTGCTGTGAATACTGATATCTAGTAATCTTCTTTCTCTCTTTCGTAGTCATATATTTATTCTATGTGAAAGGGTTGTTGTAAAAATCTTTTCCCATCTCTGTGGTACTGTGTGGACCCAGTTGGAGCCAGCTGCATGAGGCTGGAAGGAGAAATGTGTTTTGTAATTTACAGTAAGGTAGATTTAGTCCTCTGCATCTTCACTGTGTTCCAGAAAAAAATTCATCAGCAGATTCCAGAATTTTTGTTAAAAATGACATAATGGAATAAAATACATTACTACATCTTGATTCTTCTTTGTGTATAGGATTTCCTATAAAAGCACTGGTTTGTTCCTGTATTTTCTCAAAGAGAGGGAAAGAGCAAGTTGTTGAGTAGTTGGAGCTCAAACTTAATTAGTTTTCTCAGGTCTGCAGTAATATCTTATAGTTCTTGGTGTTTCTTGGAAAGGTGCTACAAAAGATAGAGAGAGTCTGCATGCTCCAATTCCACCTGGAATACTTTAGTTAGCTGTGGGTTCACCTCAAGGAAATAAAAATGAGTTAAAAGGCCAGCAAAATGGACCCTGCACAGCTTGGATAAAGAAAGGAGCATGCACTGGTTTTGTCCAAAGTTAAAAATCGCTATAAGGGAGTTTATTCTAAATACATTATATATAACAAAATGAGCTGACATCTTTTGCTAAAACTGAGATACAAGGCTGAGATTGGATTTGTGGAGGAGAGGAAGGAACGCTGCCTGATGTTTGCTGTGAGCTGTGGCTGCGTGCTGCCTACCTGAGACATTTTGGGAGTCCCCAGCAGCTATCTGGAAGCAAAGTGCAAATATCAGAGCACAGACACAAGGCTCTCAAACCGCACGGTGCCCGCGCGCTTGGCGAATCCATGCCCGGGTGTTTCCTTGAATGCCATTTATAGATCACATTTGCCTTCTCACCTCATGTGGGAGCCTTTGAGTCTCACAGACTTTGAATTAAACTGCCAGAGCTGTGGTGTCGGGCAGGAACACTCTTTATCTTGTATGTATCTTCCTTGAAAAGGTTTGAGGAAGGAGGTTTGGACAGGTTTGCACTCATTACAATTCTCTGGACAGCTCCAAAACGTAAATAAAAGGAGATTTGGGTGTTAGCAGAGAAGAGACTTTGCAGCAATCAAAATACTACAGCTCCCTGAATAGCCTTCTTGGAGGGAAGCTGCAAACAAGCCCTGTTGGGCTGGGACATTTTTCTTAGCACGATTTCAAGGAGCTTCACCACTGCCCAGGGGTTTGATCCAAATAATAAAAGGTTAGGCCTAATTAAAGAATAAAACTTCTTTGTTGTGTAGCATTTACTTTATGTTTTCCCCATTAACAGGATAGGCAGGACACGCTTCAAAGAGTCAGATTGGAATTCAGCTTTAATTCACCTGCAGCACTGGAATTGCCACTGTAGCTGTATTGGACGTGGCTGAGATTGTCCCTCTTCACACCCTTTCCAAAACATAGCTGTCTGCTGCCAAAAAATACCTCATTTCATTTCTCATACTGCTGTTTCCAGGCAAGAAAGTCTTCCTCACACTCCTGCAGATTATAATCTTCCTTAAACCTTAAAATAAATTGGTTCTGAAGATGTGTGAAACTTCAGCTTTCGTTTGGAAATTTATTTATTGTTTTCCCTCCAAAAAGCAGAGGAATCTGTTCAGAGCAGAGACAGGCTTGCTGTTGTAGAAAGGGAAGGCTGTCAGTGTGTTTAGAAGACCATAAGAGGCCTTCAGGCAGCCTCTCACCTGCCCATGCCAGGGCTGTGGTGGGAAAAAGAGGTATTTGGACTTTGTGTAGTTTGTACCCACCGTTTGCTGCCACAGCCCCATCTCCCCAGGGCCATCTTACACCACACTGCAGCCCTGCTCTGCTGCATCCACCCTCACATAGCTTCTGGTTGGGACAGCCAGCCTCAGCCACGTCAGGAAATATAAAAATTGTGTTGTGTTATGATAGAAGCGTTGCAAGGACAAGCCACGTGTAGTGGGGGTTGGCTCCAGAAGCAGTTTGGGTGGTGCATGTGTGCGTTTTGGCTGGATTGTAAACCCAGGTGAAGGATGAAAGGGGAGGTTTGATCCAATGCAGAACTCTTAGTTCTTTCCTCCCATCAAGGGAGACTGAGGAGTGAGGATCTTATGGCGCTGGCACAGTCCCCATTCTCATGGACGGAGGAGAACAAAGAATGTGCCTTCAGTCTCAAAGCTGAGCCACTGAGCTGTCAGCCTTCATGCCAGTGATGCCACAGCTGCCTTGTGCATTTCTGCTCTTCCAAACCCTGGATCCTGCTTCCTGTTGTGGGTTTTGGTGTAGAGTTTGGATAACTACACGTAATTTTGATGGCAATTTGCTTTGGTTTCTCTTCTCACTTAGGCTGCTGAACATAAACTCCAATTGCATTTGTTTTTTAAAGCAGCTGGCAGGCATGATCATGCTACCGCTTGTGCACCAATAATCCCATTTTCATCTTGCTACAAAACAGCAAGTTTTCTTCATTTGAGGGTTTTTTTGGTACAAAAATCTGACTTGTATATTGATAGTATGTCTCTCATTTAGGAAGAGCTTTGCTGATTCGCCCATGATCGTCAGTTCCATATAACATATAGCTGTAGCTTGTCTTTCTGGCAGAGCTCACAAGTGTCTTATGTATCTGCCAAGCTAATACATTGTCGTTCTGTATTTGTATTCTACAGTTGATTGTTCAATGATTTCTCCTGCTGAATTGCACTAGATGAGCTGTTTAATGTTGCAACGGCTCATTTTGTAATGTAAAAACAAAAAACCTCTCGATTCCAAATTGTGTTTGCTAGTTAGAATGCAGAATTTAAATGAGATTTATATGGAAGATGTATTTTTCCCATTGTTTCGCCAATGCAGAAAGAAAACAAGTCTTCACTCTTTCTAAAAGAAAATCAAAGCAACCATGGCAAGAATTTGTTTTGCAAGGAAGAAGCATCAATAAAAACTAAAACTCTTCCCTTCTACACATTTCAGCCCATATTAGTAATTTTTAAGAATACTTTCTCAACTCAGAAATAATAATTTCCAATAAGCATGTCTTTCCTGACATGTGGAATGTTAAAATTTCTAAAAATGAGCACTTCAGAATGTATTTATTTTCTCCTGGTACACCTTCTGTTGCCGAGTCTGTGTGTATTTCCACAACATTCTTGATCTTCTTTTCACCAAAGTATCCCTGACTTAAAAGTTCTTTTATGTTTTTACTGGAGACTTGCTGTAGTGAAAGGCAATGAATGACTCAAAAGCAGAAGCTGATTTTTCGTAGCTTTTATTGACAAGCTGCATGAGATGGGCATCTGAATGGAACAGTCGGCCGTGGCTTCAAATGCCACGTTGATATTTACTGGAAGTTCGTGACTGTTTACCCACCTCTGTGAAGAAAGGCAGCGAAGAGGACAAGGGAGCATAGGAAATTCTCCTATTGGCTTTTATGTTTCGGGGCAGCCTTGGCTGTGCAGTGCCCCTTTGCTTTGTTCACAGAGTTGGGGTCCCCAGGGAAGTGCTGTGGTATTTTGGAGAGTGACCTGAAAGGCAAACCCTGCACCTGGGGGCTCCCCAGCACTGTGGGGATGCGGCCCCAACACCCCCACTTTGGAAATGAATTATCGGATTACAGTATCATAGATAAAGCACCATTTCTGTGTACAGCTGTGCACTTTTAGGACTGAGTTAAAGCTGATGATGAGTGCTAAGATGGAGTTTGATCTTTTAAGATTAATGCTGAAGAGCAGTGGGTCCCTCTTGGAGGCAGCTGGCATTGGCTCCATCAGACACAGGGAAAGCTTCTGGCATCTTCCCACAGAAGTCACCTCTGTAGCCTCCCACTACTAAACCCTTGACATGCAAACCCAGCACAAAGTATTAAAACTAACATGATTTCTTCTGTTTGTATATAAGCATGTCTGGTTTTTAAAAGCGTATCATGACTTTAATCGCTGTTTTGCAAAGAGACTGCACGTGTTCAGTAAGGAAACGTCTGTCATGAAACTTTTCGTGAGTGCTTTTAGTTTTTTTTCCTAGTGTTTGCATTGTGAAATGACAGTATTTAAAAATATTTGAGAAGCAAAACTTGACCCTGCTAGGAGTTGAAGATAATTGTCAGATATTTTAAATTGCTAAAAAGTGAAACTGTTAACACTTGTGTCCTCACTAATTATGTTCTGCATATCTGTGTTCCCCTGACAACTTCTGGTGCCTCCAGTATCGCTGTACCTAATGGCTGCGGGCTGTGAAGTGATGGTGCAACGCAAAAACAGCTCATTCTTCTGAAGAGAGGTGCTTGCAAGTGCTTGTGGAGAAGCGTGTGATCGGATCCCTGGAAGTTGTTGTGTTTCAATGCTGTAGAGTCAGAAAAGATTTTGCTCTAAGTGCCCCGTAAGTCCCAACTGGGTGGATCAATGATATACAGGCTTGACACTTTGGTTCAGCTCCATCTAAATCTCTCATAATCTTTTCATTGCATGGCAGTGTTTGCATTTCTCAACCCAGTATGCAGCTGTCAGTTGTAGAGGACTGAAATACAATGGAGGCTGAAACATCATCACTCGGCAAGGAAGCACAAGTATTCTTCCAGGCAGGTTCCCTCAGTGTTAATTTCTATTAAAGGTCAGATTGCTGGAAACACAAAATTGGCCTCACCCTTCGCCAGTGAGTTGCTGGTGGAATATTGTTGTGCTGCATCCAGCCTAGAGCGGCTCTTTGTTGCCAGTCAAGGGAAGAAATGTGTGTGGCAGAGCAGGGAGGACCTGAACTGAGCAAAGCGTTGGGTGATGCTGAAATTTCAGCCAGAGAGGTACATTGTGGGCAGGCTGTTGCACCGTTGTGACATTGGTTTGACCCAGTGATACAACCCTGGGCCAAAAAATGACTTTGATCTCAGTGTTCTCATCTCACCCTTAAGGGTATTTGAAGGGGCGAGAGTGTAGTCTAATCCAAGCAAGATGTACAGTTTGGATTCTGCTAACATCTGCTAGGCCTTAGGGATGATTTACACTGCCACGTAGTCACCTGTGAAATGAAGTGTCAAAAGCAGCAGCAGGTGATTTTCTGATGCCATGGGGGCAAATACTTGTGTGACATTCTTTATACACCTGACAAGTCCAGTTATCTCTGGAAACTTTTACTAAGGAAAAAAAATAAAACTCCCTGTGTTGTCACTGCCCCAGATTTGAACACATGGCTGTTTTGAGCAGAGAATGCCACTTCTGGAAAGAATTCATGCATGGCTTTAGCATTTGGGATTTAGTGAGAACGTTAATGGTGGGTTCAGTTGGAAAAAGATGACATTATGTGCAGCAGAACAGCAGTATATTTATTAAAGCCTTGCAGGTTTGGTTCGTTTATTGCACCAAGCGGCAGCTTGTTTTTTCTGAGTGCCTTTCATTTATTGCACCACTTCATGGGACAGCTCTGGCTTGTCACCCAAGCGTGCTTGCTAATGAGACATGGCCTTGCTGCACAGCACCCTTGAGGCTGGGAGGAGCATAATGAACACGAGATGGACCCAAATCCCTCTGAAGGCTATGGGAATTGCTGGTCCATTGGTTTTTTTGCTGGAAGCTGTTGACAGGATCAGATGTACATGGAGCTGGTTTTCAACCATTTGTCCCAGGCCATATGCTTAATCCTTCCAGCAGTATTTATAATGATAACTAGTTTGTTACTGGCTTCTGTTCAGTTTAAACCCATTCTGAGAAGGGCTGCGGGGTGTGTGCCAGCGCCTCTCTGTGAACACTTGGAGTTTTGCCTCTTTGTGCTGGTGATGAAAATGTTGTCTCCCTACCTCCTTTGTCCCTGGTTTCCTTGCAGTACCAGCAAGGGCTGGATTTTATCTCAGTTTTGCTTTGCAAGTGGCACTCATGTATGTGGTCTGTAAGTGAGGCAGCTGCACAGCAAAGGCAGGAAGTTGCTGATGTGCAGCCATGAGGAAACTCCTGCTCTCTGAGGAGGCTGCACACAGCTGCCAGTCCAGATCCAGTGTCAGAGCCCAAAGGGAGCCTGTAGATCTCCCTGGTGGTTGGAAAAACTGAAGGGAAAATCCCTGGGAGAGAGGCACTGGCTGTATCTTCTCTTTGCTTCTCCCTGTAGTTACTGCCTGAGTAGGGCTTGTTTACTTATTGCCTCCCTCCCTTACAGAGAAGCAGTTTTGAAAGGCAAATCTATGATTCTGAAAGTTGAGGATAAAAGGAACAGAGTTGCTGAGTAATTTGAGTTTATACAAAATGTATGTAGCAATGCACGTATTGACTTGTTTCAGTGAATAACAAAATTTATTGTCCCTTGAACTAAGTATTGACATGGAGAAAGCAATATCAATATTTATCTCTCAGGTTAATACATTTTATATTCGCCTCAACATGCATCAATATGTGCTTATTATTATTATGTTTGTCCTTCAGCAGAAGAAACTTTCATGTGCTTGAGAGGGAAAAGGGTGAAGTTTATATTAGTATTCGTTTCTCGTTTTAATCTTCATCAGAAGTTTATCCTGCCTGTGGACCACAGTGCAGCCCTCATTCAAGCAAAACCCGCACTAATGGTTGTGACACTCTGTGCACTGAATACAGATTCAGCAATAGTTTTGGGAAATGAGTCAGCTGTGGGCAGCGAAGCCACTACTTGTGTTTTATAGACTGGTTGTGTGGTGGGACTTCCTGTAGTGACTCCATAACCAAGAGCGAGTTACTTCTCAGCCCACAGAAACAGGGATGCAGCACAGAGCACAGGACACAGTTGGTATGGTTTAGGTTCCAAGATCCAGCTGTGAGTCGCTGCCTATGAAAGGATGCTGCTAGTGCTGAACAGGGGGACACACAGAGACCTGCTGGGAACCTCGTGGTAAGCTTATCTCATGCCTGTGTGACGTGTGGCACTCTGTGTCTGTGAGCCAGCTGGAACAGGGTTTATGGGCTCTCTGATACCTGAAGTGGCCTGTTTGGGTCTTCTGCGTTTGTGTGTGGGCAAGCATAGTGTGACTGCTGACAGGGTAGGCAATGACCAGACTAGGGGCAGTAGTAGAAGTGTTTTCCCCTCTCCCACTCTCTGCAACCCCTTCTGCTCATCCAACAGCTCATTGTTGTTGATCATAGGTAGAGATTTGAGTCACTTGTTGAGCAGGACAGTGGCTGAACACCAAATACTGGGAGCTGTTAAAAGCTGCAAGGTTGGATCCAAAATTCTACCCAGCTGCTCGTGGACCAGGGAAACTGCTCCAAACTCTTACCTGTCAGAAGAAGAACCAGTAGGAGATCCTTGAGGCTGGAGAACAGAGCAGACAGTCTCCTCCTGGAGGTGCTCCAGCCTTCTTCAGTTTAACACGCTGAGGCAGTGCAGCAGCCATTCAGTATCATTCTGCTCATCATTTCTTTGCTGCATTCACAAGTCAGACTTGCAGCAATGAAAGCAACAGCTGTTTGTAAACTGACATTTCAATGACAATTGTCAGGAGACAATAAGCATATGGCAGCTGAGTCCTCACACAGAGAGAACTGCAGCAGCAGGGGCATGGAGCAGCTGCAGATGCTGGAAGACAGCACTGCATTGATCTGCTGTTGGGAAGGTCATCTCAGTGATTGAAGACTGCATTTTGTGGCTTGACTCTTCTTAGAAGCTAAAAATACAATAAACTACTGCCTTATGTCCTTATTTCTAATAAAAAGCAAGATTTTTCTCCTGGTTAAAATAATAAATGTAACATAAATACATGCCAAACCCCTTACCTCCTGGAGGTAACATTCTTAATTAGTCCTGGAGTCCTTGCTCTTTTTGTTTTCCCAAATTAGTAGTGGCTGATATTAAGACCATCCAGAGCCTGATTAGAGAGACGGTATCCTTGCTCATGTTTTCAAAGCCATTTGTAGCAGAAGCCAATAGGGACGTACTGCTTTCCTCATGATTAGCATTGCTTTATGATTGCAAACTTAATAATGAGGGGTGGTCTCAGTTTATTTTCCTCTTATGGGAGCCACACCTCTGATGCACTGTTGGAAGGCTTTGTGGCTTAAGGCACAGGGCACGTTGTGCCTCTGTGTGTCATTGGGCCAAGTACGCAAATGAGAAGCGAGCGCTAAAAAAGTCTCCCTCTGAACGAACTGCATCACTGCCTGCTCTTGACTCACAGCTCAGTAACCATATGCTTATATTCCACTGACAATTGCCATTTAAATGTCAGTTTACAAGCAGATGTTGAGAACCAGCCTTTGTGTCATTAATTAAATCACAGAGAAGCAAAGTTTGAGGCCTTACACTGCTTTGGGCTAATGACGGGAGCAGCGGCAGAGCCCGGCAGACCTTGGTGCACCAGGACGGTCAGGGTTAAGTGGCACAGGCACAGGAGCGTGCACCCGAGGTTAATGGGCTCTAGAAGCCAAAGGAACCTGTTGTTGGCATTGTCTGGTGACAACTATAATCTTGTGGACAATTTCAAGTTTTGTGGGATGGCTGGCAGTGGCCAGGATAGGGGCAAAACACTGGATCGTAAAAGGAGAGAGACACTGGTCAGGTGCAGAAAAAGAAAAAAAAAAAAAGGCAAAAATCTGTTCAATAGAAGAACAAGGAAAATCTGGAAGGGTGGAGAAGGAAGCCCTCTCTACTCAACCTCTCTACTCAACACATTTGCATGTGTTTCCCAACATTCCCAATAAAGTTCATAATGAATTTAATTCAGTCCCCTATGGCCCAGAGGAATGTTCTGAGTAATAAAAAAGTATTGCTAAGGGACAGATGACTGCCAAACTCCTACTCTCTGCCAGCAATGCATATTTATATTATTGGCACTTAAACGCTGGGTTTATTTTACTACATAAATGATCCTTTGTCACATATTAAGAATTAATACTCTGAGATTGACTTTTGGGAAGTTAGAATAATGATTCCTAAATTTAAAGCCTTGTTAGATTTGTATACTTTATTTTCAGAAGTTTGGGGTGGTTTTTTTCAGAATAAAATAGCAGTTGAATGTGGTAATTCATATTTTGAGTAAACTATTTTGTGGTTGGTTTATGGTTTAGCGCTTTAAATTGGTTTAAGTCAAGGGTCTTTTCATTTCTTTTTTGTTTTCTCTTTTGTTTGTTACCTTGAGATATCTCCACCAATGTTAAATGAATTGTAAGCTCCCACCCTTACTTAAAGGTTGAGATGTACTCAGAGTCAGTTGATAACAAGGGCTCCTGGCTTCTGTTGGCATTGTCTAATGCGCTTCTGATGATTAAACTGGAATGATTCAAATGTGTGCTGAAAATTTCAAGCACCAGTAATGGAGGTTGCAGAACCACAGCGTTACTTTGTTTATAAACATCATTACTCCACAGGAGATAGATCTCTACTCTCACCTACTGTGTCACTTCAATGCAGTAGTCAGGAAAACAGAGGGGAAAAAACCCAGGAGCTACTAATTTTTTCCCCCTACAATAAGGAGCGGAAGGCAAAGTTGGATATGAGATGAAATGTGAAGAATAATTCCTAGCAGGTGGCAACCTCAAGTGAGAATGCATCAGTGCTGGTGTAAGATGTAGTCTGGTTTGCATTCAAGCTGATTAAGGCTCTTCGAGCACCTTAGGCACATTACTGTACAACCCAAAGTCCCAGAGCCTGTGTGCGAGTTCAAACTGACAGCAGCAGCACTGAATGTAGAGCCTTCCTGAGGTGTTCTTCTGATGTGCTTCAGTTTACTCCACACTGCCACATCAAGTGTGAACAGCGGAGAAAACATTGTGAGTCTGTCAGCGTGTTTATTTACATGGTGCATCTCCTTTGAGTCAACAAGCATGTTTTCAAAGTGTAAAAATGAGCAATTAGTCATCCCTGGAAAACAACTGTTTTGCAGACATCTCCTTCCGCCCCCCAAAGACTAACCTCACCACACTGTGCAAGGGCACGAGCAGCTCATTTTTCACTTGCTGTACACACTACCAAATATTTAGTTCTCCAGAACAAAAGTGTCTGAAGAATGTAATGGGGCATCTTAAGGACTTGGCAGTTTGAATTAAAAAGAAAGGTCAGTGGCAAAGAATTCAGATACAAGCAAAAAATCAAGACATCTCAGAGCACTACAGTTGAGCTTTAAAACTGAATACATCCCTTGTTTGCTCACAGGTTTTCACAGCAGCATTTATAATTTAGGAAACTATTAATCAGAGTGATGAAGTATCCTGTTTCTAACCAAGAACAAAAAAAACCTCAAAAAAACCAAAAACACCACAATACAGCTTATTTTCTTTTCTCTTGAAAGAGATCATCTGGTAAAATTTGACAAGAATTCTGCAGACTTGGGTTTGTGAACTTTACATTTAAGTTGGAGCAGGAAAAAAGCCCCATGGGAGCAGCAGAATCCTTTTGCTGCCTTTGTGTAAGGCCCATCACAAGTCCCTGCTCAGGGGGCCCTTATTTTCTGTAGGTCTGTGCCAGGACTGCTACCTCTTATTTGCTATGCTGACAGCAGGGAAAAAGCACTGAGGGCTATAAAATTTGCACAACTAATACAAAATTCAGTTCAACCTTTGACAGACATAAGTACTGAAGAGGGAGGCAAGGCAGCAGGGGAAGAGCAGGGCAGCAGAGGGGCAGGGAGGGGGCTGAGTGGGAATGAGAGTAAAGAGCCAGCGGCTGAGGACAGTTCTGGGAGGCAAAGAACAGAAAATGGCAAAGATAATGCCCTTACCACTGGCCTGCCAACAACAGCCCTGCAGGGCTTTTAATCCAGCACTCTAGTTTAAGATACACTCCTTCCACATCCCACCAAAGTTATTGTGACATTAAGTGGTTACAGAAGCAAAGGACCAAAAGGACAACTTTTATTTGGCAGCTTATTCAGGGAGACAATAAATTTTTTAAAAGTAATTGCTTTCATTCACAAAATTAATTTTTATTTTTTTAAAAAGGCATTTCATACCTTTTCTTTGTCTGGGGGTGGTGGTGGAGAGAACTTGGACATACCCTGATGAAGCTCTGGCGGTTTCAAAGTTCTGAAAAATCTTTCTTCTCTTTTCTGCCTCTCTTCCCTGCTACATTTGTGTCTTCCCACTAGAGAAGTATCACTTTCCTGGCTTCAAAAATCAGTGTATGCTGTTCCAGAACGGCACTCCTACAGTGACCTGTTCAGTGGGGGCAATCTGACTCAGTCTAGACGGGTAAGAATTAAAATGCTTCTGTGCCGCTGTTGAGAGCAGAGGTCAGACATCGGATGAGATTAGCAATGTAACACCAGCCTGCGCAAGCGAGAACTATCCATCCCATCGGGATACTCCCCGCTGGCCTGTGCCCCTGCGGCAGGGAAGAAGCCAGCCTGCAACTTCTGCTCCCTCCAAGTGTTCGTGTAAGGCACGTTTCCTGCAGAGAGAAAAACAAAGCGGGGACGGGTGGCTGCACCATGTGCCAGTGGCGCTTGGTGGGGGGAACAGCGTGGGGAATTGTTGTGTGTACCTGGTATCTCCAGCAAGACCTCAGGATTTCCAGTGCTGCCACGCACCGGCAGCGAGGATGCCAGTGAGGGTCCAGGTGCCTTGTCCCTGTTCCATCTCCTGCCTGGGAACAGCCTGCTCAAGTCACTGATCTGTTTCTGCAGGGCTGCTGCTCCAGTGATGGCATCACCACTGCACCCTACTGAACACCACTCCACACAGGCAGAATTTTCAGACACCCAACACTTCAGTCACCCCCTTTTTAATGCCATTAGTGATGCAGCAACATCTATTTATATTTACATATAAATACAAAGTGGTCCGATACCACAGTTTTAAGCATAATTTATAATCTGAAACTGCTTACACTTTCATGACTAGGTTTGGGTTTTTCTCATTTACATTCATCATTTAATTCCACTGGAATTTGATTTTTAAGAAAGCCCAACATATCTTAATTACCATAAAAAGATCCATACACATTTTACTTAAAAATAGCTTCTGTAAGAGGAAATCTACCAAAAATAACACGAAATATATTATTATGCATACATTTTCTTTTTTGTAAAGTACAAACAAGAATCTGATCTCTTCTGGGTATTGCCTGATCTAATATGGCTATAAGTTCTATTTATTTTGTTTGTTTTTCAAAGTAAAGGGAAAGACATAAGAAATGTAAGAGCAAAAACCAAAATAAGAATGCATTCTTTTCAAAGATACAGATGATCAGAGAAAGAACACTTTGAAAACTAATAAATGACAACAGGTACAAAGAAACACTATCCCAGCACTATGTGGTCTTCTGTCAGAGCATGTGCTGCAATGACCTTGTAACAGTTATTAAAAACAACAAACAAAAAAATGCTACCGGCAGAAAAAGCTGTCAAGCAAAACACTGAAAAATGGGTACTATTTCCTAATAAGTAAGTGTGGAACTGATAGTATTTTATGTGTTTTCCCCCATGTATGCACACCTCTCTCCTCCTCTCTCTGCTCGCAGGACTGATCATTGCGACTCTGGCGATATGCTGGATGCCAAACCAGGTGAGAAGGATCATGGCAGCTGCCAAACCAAAGCAGGACTGGACTGTCCCCTACTTCAGAGCGTACATCACCCTCCTTCCCATCGCCGACATCTTCTTCTACCTCAGCTCCGTGGTGAACCCCCTCCTGTACAACATCTCCTCGCGGCAGTTCCGCAGCGTGTTCCTGCAGATCCTGCGCTGCCGCTTGACGCTCCAACATGCCAACAGGGAGAAGTTCCTCAGAGCCAACCAGAGCTCCAGAGCGCAGAGCGGCCGGTCCCTACGCCCGCTGCTCTTCATGTCGTCCAGGCGCAGTTCCTCCACCAAGGGCAACCCCAAAGTTTTCTTGAGCACCTTTCAGAAGGAGGCCACGCCTGACTGCAGTCCACAGAAGCCAGGTCCTGAACCACCAGAGCCCAGCGTGGAAGCGGTGTCCCTCGAGACTGGCTCAGAGCACAGTTCAGACGCACAGAACGGCCTTTGCGAGCATCAAGTATGAAGTCATAAGGCAAAGTTAATGACCAGCAGTGAACTTAAAAACACGGAAATTAAAATGACCAAGGAAAGTGACTACATCTCTAAAGGAATAACACAGATGGATTTGTTTCCAGTTATGCAAAAAGAGCAGGAGTTTTGTATCCTGCTGGGATTTTTAAGTGCACACTGGAAATTCAATCTGCTATCTGAACTCATTAGCTGCCAAAAATATCAGCCCCTCTCTCCACACAACCACTGAACTTCCCTGGCTGTTGACAGGGATTTGGAAACAAACAGAAAATAATCACAGCGTCTTTGAAGAAAGGAGAAGACAGAACAAATTGTGTCAGGGCAAAAAAAAAAACCCAACAAAACAACTTGCTTGAAGTTTAGCAATACAAAAACAACAGAGCGAATTTAAGAAGCAGAAGGGTCGTTATCACTTGTGCCCTGGGCACGACAGCAGAATTGCCCCTCTTCTTGGGCCGGGGTCCATTGCAGAGAGGGGTGTTGCAGCAGCTGATGCAGACAGAGTTCACCTTCCCCGGAGAACAAAAGGACTGGTACCCAGCAGAGGCGATCAGACACGCTGCTGAAGACGCGCAGGACTTGCGATACATGATTCCTGTGACACAGAACAAAGGTTACTTGGTTTGATGTGAACACAGTTTTGCTTTACAACAGGGGTTGTGCTTGAAAACTGTGGCAAAACCAGTTTATATTCCCAAAGCAGTGCTGGGGATTAAGGCAGACACCTCGGTGGTGACACGACCAGCAGCTCCACGCTGCAGGAGCAGCACAGCCTCTCTGCTTTGGATTTTTCTGCAGTTTGATTCTGGTTGGAAACAAAAATATTACAGACTTGATTTACATAATGTATATCAAATGATGCATTTTATAACTGGAATTTTTCATCTTTCAGAATAAACTGTTTGAATAACTATAACTGAAATGCAATTACTGAGAAAATTAGTTTTGTTTCTATTGCTGAACATGTCTGAGTTAAGGTGTCTAAGTAATTACAGCTTTCTATGCTGTTAATTTGTCTTTAGAGCATTTTTTTCCCCCTTTTCTTGTTCCTTCGCCACACACAGACAAGTAACCAAGAGTAAAAGGAGAGTGAATATCAGCAAAACTTTCATCCTCCAGCTCTCTCCTTTCAATTTTTCTTTTAAAGAAAAACTAGAAGTACTTTTCCAGGTAATCTCAGTTCTTGCTTGTCTTTGAAGTTTAATACCCTCAACAACAAAAATTTCCATTTCTATAGGAATGTGTTTTCTGAGCTGAAAGCCTTCCTTTTTTTAATGTAATTTAATTTTAATTAATAATCTAATTTATAATTTCTCAAATGGCTTTTAACTGAAAAAAGTACATTCTGATACACATAGCTGTTATTTTAACATGGTTTATAAAGCCTTTGAAATACACAGTTGTATTTTCTCATATTGCAGTGGAAAATGGTTGTGGCAATTCCACTTCTCATTACTCTAAAATTCGCCTGCAAATGATACAGTAGACATTTTGTCTTAGAGAAACAGACATATAACAGACATAGAAGTTTTCTCATTATTGCCTTGTAGTTGCAAGAAGAGGTGAATATTTCCGAGACTAAAAAACACTGTTTCTTTTGAATATGGGATTCCCTTGGAGAATGGTGCCTCTGCATCCAGTAACATGGTCCCAGAATGTCTTTAAACACACAACAATTGAGACTTTTTTTTCTTTAGGAGGCAGTGAAGCAGGAACGTGACCCATAGGAACTGAACATACAGTAGCTGCAGTTCAGTCCCCAGGGACTTTGGAAATAAGCACTACGGCACCTCCATTATCCACCTTTGCAGTGGTGATGGGCACTGCACTACTGAGGGCTCTGTGTAGAGCATCGTTTGTTTGGGCTGTGCTCAGAAAGAAGGATTTTCTGTCTTCAGAGACTTTTAATTAAAGCAATTCTTTTATACTGTCACAACACTGCTGCCATCCCAACAATGCAGGGGTTTCCTTGTTTTGTGTTCTCCCTCTGCAAATCTCAACCTGAAGCGCGTTTTAAGGCTATCTATCTCGTTAAACTTATGAAGAGAAGCCCTCAAGTGAGTGTTAAATCTTCCTCTGTCTCCAGTGAGCTTCAATCAATCAACACAGCAGGTAGAGCCTTTTCTGGAGAAGGAAGAGGAGCCACAGGCTGTTCTCGCTGTAACAGCAAAGGCACACAGATCAAGCAGCACAATCTTTATTACTATAGTTTGCAAAAGGAAAGGAGCTCTGTCTGTTGACAAACCACTGTTGTCAGAGAGCCTCAAAAGTGCTGCCACTGGTCGGCCTTGCGATACCAAAATCTCAGCTGATGTTCCCCACAAGGACCTGGTGCTCCGCCCACGTTCCTCCTGCAGTATTCCCAGAGCCAAGGCAGATAGGACCTTTCCCATGGCTAAAATTAATTTTTTTCCTTTCCCTTGCCTCTTGAAAAAGGGATCCTGTATTCAGTGAAACCAGGCACAGTGATTGTCCTCCGTTCCCCAATCCCACATCTCCCCATCGCATGTTACTTTTCTGGCTACAGCCACCCACCATTCCTCAGTCTTCCATACAAACAGCAGCGAATTCAACTTTCCCCTCAAAGACCAAGCCTCTAAAAACCTGTTACACTGGCAGATTCTCTGTTCATGTCATTTTATAAATCACTCTTTTCCTGCCGTTTCCTTTTCACAGGTTTCCTGCAAAGTCCTGTTCACAATTTGAACTAGTAAGAGATTTATTAGTTTGGGTCCCTGAAATATCACACTTTGCAGTTCTTCCATAGATTAGGAGACTAGAGTTGTTCAGTGCTGTGATCATTTAGATGATGCCCTCTGAGGCACGGTTTTCATCAGACAACTCTAGGAAACCTCTACTAAAAAAAAAAAATATACAAAAAATAAAATCAAAGTCCTGCAGCTTAACTCCATGTGTTTACAATAGGTCTGTTCTCCAGGATCAATTCCACAGAACAATCCTGAGCATCTTCTGAAGTCAAAACACAGTATTCCTGCATAGACTGAAATTTTACTACTCCAAGTTTCATGAACAGATGGACCATGTTCACACACAAATAGAGAGAATAATATAACTAGTAGGAAAAAATTGTAAGGCTTCTCCCGTGGCTTTTCTGTAAATATGTCTTCAATGCCGAAATTCCAGTCCCAAATGATTGTTTATCCCCATTCCCAGGTCTAATCTGAATTGTAACAAGATTCCTTACATAAATAAAAATGCCAGCATTTCTATTAGCTCCTTGGCTAATGGCATGCCCTTCATGTCCACGACTTTTTTCTTTAAGTACTAATAGGTTCTTTTTATCTTACAAATCAGGTGCTGTCACACTAAAGTGCTTTTTATGAAGCATCAGGTATGAAACAAACTTGATCAGCACAGAAAGGATCTGCTCTTTCTCTAGTCCTGCAGTATCCTTACAGCAAGGTACAATGCAAATGGGCAAGGAAGTTGAAGGAAAAAAGAGAACGTTAGCACTACAGGAGTGACATTTTTAACACAACTGAGTTGTGACTTCACTTATCCTTAAACCTTTTTCTTACCGTATAGCGATTCCAGATTAATTGTGGTAGGATATAAATGAATATAACTGACTGCCATGGTTTGCTGGCAGGGACACCATCTCCTTGCTCCAGCAAACACGTAATGGACCCCAGTAACTGCAGCTCACCCCTGAGTTCAGATAGGACAGCAGCATCCTTTCTGGATTATGTCTGGAGATCACTCATCAATCTCCTCCTTTGCAGTGGCTTATTGTACTGCTGAGCCAGTTCCAAAACGATTCCCAAGATCTTCCTGAATCATTTGCCACCAGCAGGCTGAACTGGAGACAGTTCTTCAAAGTGGTTATCTGCCTCATAAGACTCATACCACAGACATAACTGCTAATTACCAGGTATTCTTGCCTGAGCAATCAGCTTGATATTCATTAACATATCACCCAGAAAAATAATTGCAAACCTTTCTGGAAGCTTTTCTTCTGCCTCAGATTGTTGTGAGTCGCTGGCTAGGCAAGGAGACTGCACATTTTACATTCTGCTTTTACCAGGATGGGGTCATTCCCAGCTACCGACGGTCAACAAGTGACACTAATGCACAATTAGCATATTTACTACTACTCAATTTGTATATTTACTGCCCAATATCTTGATGGATGAGTACTGAGTAATTTGTCCATTTTCACAGATTCAGTAGCCTCCCAACAGCCATGTGTAGGTACTATAATGATGTTTTACTATGAAGTACCTACTACTGACATTGATTTTCCTTCATTTTAGTGTCAAGTTTTGCGGGGTTGGCCAAGGATGTAGTTCAAGTACAAGTAGTTTTAAGAAGAGAGGGGAGGACACAGAACTAGAATAGCTGTGTGATAATACACTAATATTCCACACCCTCTCCTGTCACATATACCTACCACAACTACGTTTGTTTGCAAGGGTTTTTCAAAGCAGCTTTGGGCTTAAATTTGACGTTGAGAATTTATTCCTCAACTAAGCAACCTGCCTATTGTTACACCTCTCTCTGCCCTACAAGTGATCATATATTTAGACAGTGTCAATGCCCAAACTACTATTTCTGCCTTATTCCTTCCATGAAAGGATGGGTAAATCTTAAGGCTTCTTTATAGTTCCTAGTTGCAATATTGATTTTCTCACCTAGATCCAGTCTAGTCCTGTGTATCCCCATCCTGGCACTGTTTTGACCATATGCAAATGTATTCTGTCCTGATAGCAACAAATAATTCAAGCTACAATTTATTCAAATCCAAAAGTGAGCGTTCTTTCCTCTACCCTGTCTGCTTAGCCCAGTACATTTCTCTTGAGTAACAGCTTAACTTGTTACTAGGACAACCAAAAAAGGTGACATCACACCTACTTCTTACACTGTGTGTATGCAGAAGGCACCAGAAGATCCAAGTTTTTCCTCTTACTGATTGAGAAGGGTCTTATCAAGCACGTCTGATTCTTCTGTTCTAGCAGGTACAGACAAACAGAGCCAGTGAAAGCATGACTCCCCAGCTTTTAAGAGCCAACCGTAATCCAAGCAGCGTGAAGGTTCAGATTGCACCTGTACTGCCAAGACTGTCCTTCAGCAAAATACACAGAGGGTCTCTGAAGCCAAAACAGGCAACTAGGATATCACCTCTGAGAGCAGTGACCCAATTTCGAAAAAAACAATCACCTCCCCGTTCCGATGACTCCACTACTCTGAAACTGCTTTCTGCAAGGGCACAGCTCAGCAGGAAATTGCAGCCCTCTGCCTCACCCCAGGTCAGCCCACGGCCTTGTGGCCACACAGCTCTTCACCCTAAGTTTGATTCAGTCAAGTAGACAATGTCCTTTGCCCAACACAAACTTTTCCAAGTGTGACTACCCATCCCAAGCCAAATGCTCTCTGTCTTGTGGGCTATGATTGATACTCCCCATTTTCAAAGAAAGCTTTTTCTTCACCATTATGTACATATCCAATTTCATAGGACCGTATAAGGTAAGTCTTCTGCAACTCATTCCACAAACACTGCAAGATCCTCTGCATGTACTCTGAGTACACCTCCCACATCAAATCTTTCAGAGCATAAAAAGTAGTCCAGGACCAACTAGGGGCCAGCAACGAGGCCTCCTTGAGCAGTCACAAACCACCTTTTCAAACCACCACCATGGACAAGGTGCTGGAGGCAAAGAGAGCTGCAGCTTCAGGCATGCAGAAAGGTTCTGGGTCTCAAGATAAGTTACTGAAAAAGCCAACAAGGCACATAAGACAAATTTGAGGCGTGCCTTGAGAACTTCGGCAGAATTTCTACTCAGCTCTTTAGATTTATTGTTTAAATCTTGCCCATCTCCTCCAAGCAAAAGATGGAAAGCTGGACAACAGTGGACAATTCATACTGTAGCACAGACAACCCATGAGAAGCCCCCAAAATTTGTCCTAGCTCTCACATTAGCATACTCTCATGATTTGCACGTGACCCGTTTCGGTTGTTCTCTTAATGTTGTTTCTCATAAAGACAAGTCAAGGACAATATTCTCCCTTTGGTTTAATATTCTGAGTGGTTCCAACCATTTATATCATCGAAACTTTCAATCTTCTGATTTGGTGAATCTACAAGTTTTCCTTCTAATTGTGAATAGATGACGCCCTATTGTGAGCTCCAGAGAAAAAGTTGAGAAGCAGTTTAAATAATTTGCACCTTGCCAGAAATTTTGTCATGAAACTTACTAATTGCTTTATAGACAGCTAATTAAATACTGTAAGCCACCATGGTCAGTGTTTTGCAGATGAAAAATACCCCAAAAAACAAGGCACTGAAATTATGTGACTTGAAATCTATTGCAAAGCTACGTCAAGCACTTCCTGATTTTTAATCTTGTTTTTTAAGACTGCAGCTATTTCATCCTGATCCTCCTTTGATGCATTCAGTAGACAAGATAAAAGCATATTCACTTATTCAAAAGTCATTAGGCTCTTGCAGAGTATACAATTCTGCAAAAGAAAAATAAAACAAAAATAAAACACAGCCCACCAAATCCTACCTGGTTGAATTAGCATATTTTCATTTTCTATGAAAACTTAATATCATCACAAATATTCCATACAACTGGCACTTTTTAAAAGTTGCACTTCTTTTTCAGAAACTGACAGGAAGCTTTTGACAATTAAAGACTCTCCTTCTCACCCCAAGTGACATGACACCTTGCAGAAATTAAATCAGCTCAGAAGAAAACCGGACAATTGTTGATCGACAGAGGACAAGGGTTTAGATTACCCTGATATCTCTTTGTAAATCATGCCTTCTAATTCTGGTACTGGAAATATGACTCAAAATGGCATTGTTAATGACAAAAAACCAGCACAAAGTAGTCTTTTTTACTGCTTGCAGCATTATAAAGCCGAAGCAATGCATTAAAATGCTTAAAAATGCATAGGCTGAGAAAGTTAAGTACAGCTGCTAATGGTGGTACTGTCAAATACTTTTTAAAACCATGGGAGGCTACAAATGAGAGGTCAAAGCTCAACTTTCACCTGCATATCAAATTCTTCTGTTTCCTACTGTTCTTATTAATTTCTTTGCTCACTAATGTGGACTAGCAGTCAAGGACTAAAGCCTACAGTCTTCGCAACAAAACTGGCTCACGGCCTTCCATCATCTCCACTGTCCTGATCCAAAGGTACCGAGATCTAAATGTCCTTGGGTATCAAGTATATCTAAATATACTTGATCTTCTAGAGAGAGAGGTGAACTTAGACTCAATTTTCAGAATCCTATATGAGTATTTTTCTTGGCAATCCTTCTGTGCTGAAAGGAAGCCACAGCCCTTCTGTCTTTACAAATGTTAAAATGCTATACCCTTGTAATAAGTCCCATAAATAATTTTACACATGAACAGTCTTTCTGCATCCTTAATGTCCTTACCAATTTCAGTGAAATGCCTCACATGTTGACACTTGCATGCCAGAACCTTGGAAATTCATTCCCCTTTTATATTTTTAGCTATTTTCATGCTTACAGTTTTACAGCCTGTTCAATTTAAGAGTAGGATTTGCCTGGGTTTTATAATACTTTTTCCAGTTTCAAAGACTTCGTAATCTGGCAAAACTGGTTTTATCAAGGTTTCCAAAAAAAATTTTCAGACTACAAAGGAAAAATGGAAATAAAACCAGTTTGATTAATTAAAACTCGCTTGCCAATGTTTTGATAAGGTCACCGGGAGCTAAGACGAGTGATAGGGTCAGGCCACAAGAAGGTTTGGAAAAAGAGACTGTAAAATGCAACAGGAAACTCTTAAGGGATGTTTAAGAGACACCAGGCTGTGGGCACTGTATCATCACAAAATTCATTTGTATACCTTTCATACAAGCCTGAGGAATAAAATAACATAAAAAGCTATTGTCCATGTCCTGTGAAAAATGAAATTCACTGGACCAGATACCACATCTTCCGTAGAAGAATACAGACTTATCACTTCTGCGCTTGTATTTTTGTCATGACTTCCAAGTCATAAACTCCTTGAACTGAACTCCACTGTCACTTGTCCGTACTGAAAGGCAGCCAAAACAGCAACCCACTACGTATTGTCCATAATTCCTCCTTAGCTGACACACTTAGGTCACCTCACTCCATAAGCAGCTGCAAGTTTTCTGAGCAACCCAAAGGTTGGAGGAAATTTACCATTTGGCATCTGAAAAAAGTCTTTCTGAATGATAATATATCCACAACTCCGAGTTTTCAGCATACAGTGCAAATTAACAACATACATAGTAAGTCCTTTATTAGCTATCAAAAGTGAACTGCGTGTCTCCAATATTGGTTACTATGTCTTCATTTTGTTGGACACCTGGTAGCACCAGACAGGATGTTATACCTATACCAACTGTCACATGCAACATTTTTATTTATTTTAAATTGTCAGCAAAGATTTATTATATTATGCTTTACTATGACCTGAAAATCCCCCGGAAGTTCTTTTATGTTGACGTGCTTTGACAAACAGAGACAGTGTAGAAGAAAATAAAAACATTCACCCCCAGCTCACCATAAGTTTCTTACTGTTTCTAAAGGGGTACTGGGGATGCAGCTCCTACCTATAAAACTTTAATGCCTGCAGAGATTCTGAAGACATTAAACTTTGTTTGCTGTTTTAATCATTTTGTCAATAAAAGCACAACATGGCATAATTTGCCCTTGATACCAGTATGCAATTAGTATTAGTACTAATGGATGCTACACATGAACAGAGAAAAAAGTATGTGCTTCTCTAATCCTGAACAGCCACACACAAAGCAACTCAATCACGGCAGCAACGCAGTACAACAAAACCAAGTGACAGTCACAGGTACGGAATTTAGCATTGGCCACCTCATCACCCAACACAGACGCTGATAAAACAAACAACTGGAAAGCAAATACTTCAAAGACATACATAAAATTCAACACTGAGATGACCTTGCTCATGATGTTCCCATGCAGTGCTTTTAAGCACGCAATTGCAGCAAGTGCTTTAATTACACTGCAGGATTCCGTACTATGTAAATATATTAAAAGGACAGTTGTACACCAGACAAATAAGAAAAGTTTCCTGTTGCAGATTAATAGAAATAACGAGGTTGGTTCCCAATCCACTTGCAAAGGAAAATTCCTGACATTTTAAGTATCAGTCTTGCTACTGTGTTTGTCTTGTAAAAGTTAATAAAAGTATGTTCACAACTGCAATAGAACAGAAGGGTATATTGTTCAAAACATGCACATGGGCAGGTTAACTTACAGAGAGCTCCATGAAATGTAGACTGGCTACCTCTCTGGGCTGATTATCTCATCCATTCTGCTTTATTTCTCTCTGATGTATTCACATTGCAAGTCTCATTTTGCCTTAAGTGGGTTTTAGATCAGCCTTCACACTCTGATAGCTCTTGCCTTCAGTAAAAGGCAGGATTATCATTATCAGTATGTCTTCTATGATATATTTTTAAAAGCATATACACATTATATATTCATCTACATATCACCAAGATGTCTCATCTGATCCCAGTAGACTCTGGGATTTATTTGTTCCTACATATATGCTAAAAACAAAGGAGCACTGACATTTCTGAGTTAGAAGTCCACAGGAAGGAGAGAGGCAAGTGGGAGTGGGGAATCTGCCATAGGTATTTCCACAAAGTATCTGCAAGTAGAATTATTGTAAGAACTTTGATCCTTTGTCAAGCACTTAATTTACAGAGTTTTCAAACACCTGCTTATTTGGTTGAAGAATGCACTAGAAACTTATCCTTTATGTTAATTTCTGTGGGATAAAAAATTGCTTGGCATCATCTTGAGTGCCACTTTCCATTCTTATCATTTCTTCCTCTGAAGGAAAGCTTTTCTTTAAAGATTTAATTAAAAAATTACTAAGATCCTGTATCACAGGCAAAATACCATCTTGTTCTACATCTCCCACTGGAACAGTAGGTTAACATAAACATAAAACTTGTTCTGGCAAAATTTTTAAATACAACTCAAAGCGAGAAAAATATTTTATCATTTACTTGACAAAGTCTGCAGTTCTGTGCACTGACAGATCCCCAAAGTGCAACTGAAATACAAACTGCCACAGCAAAGTGCATGTCTGCAGGGGAAGGAGAATTATCCTGGTTCCACATAATCACTTAATCTGATACGTGCTTATGTACTGCTCAATTCTCAATTCACTTTAAGCTGTGCAATGGAGCAAATTTCTACCAGATACTACAAACAGCTGAGATAACATGCCTGATGATCTAATCCAAAATACAGGTTACTAACTGGTGCATTCTTAGCTCTCACACAAGGGGCTGACACCATATCAGCCACTTTTTAAGCTCTGGGTTAGGAACATGCCTATGCTGCTGTTATTCCTCACCTGAAGCTGTTTCTCCAGAAACCGAGATAATGTCCTGAGAGAGCACAGTGCCATCTAAAGCTCTAACCCCAATTTTAGAGCAGCTGAAGAGGAGTGGTTTAACTACGATCAGGCATAAGAAACTTTTTACAACATAAGTGGGAAAAACTGCACAGAGTTGTAGTGCAGCACCACGTTGCTCCTCCTATAGGAAGTTTAACGGAGGAATGAAGCTGAAGCACAGAGCTGCCGTGGCTAACAAATACACATGGGAAAGAGGCACTGCCACACGCTGGGGACTGTTTGACACACCACAGACTGTAAGGCAGCAACCCCCTCGACAGCAAAGCACACACAGGTTAATGCGGACTGCAGAGGAAGTGTGGCTACAGCAATAGGTTACTGATTCACACCGCCAACTTTATCTCAAAATACCGCACTTAACTTTTAAATAAGGTTTGAGAGAACTTATAACACTTTGCTCACTGGCACAGTTATATATTATTAAGGACAAAAATGGGTTAAACTACAAAAATTACACTGCTTTGACTGTATCCAGTCAAGAAGAAAAACACTAATTATGAGATTGTGCTGTCAAATAAATGCAAATTCACATCTTTCATATTCTGGGTTAAAAACTCAAACACAAGTCTATTTTAAATTAAAATCAATATTTGAAACATTTCAGCTTCAAGTAATAAGCAACAACCAAAAGAATCAAGTTATGAAATATACTGGTAGGGGTAGAATGAATTATTAAATAAAACTTGTGAGAGTAAGGCATTTATATTACACACATTTAAATATCAATTAGGTAAAAAACCAATAAAGGATGATGAACTGAATCATCTCTGTTTTACAACCAATGCTTTCTAAAATTGACTGAGAATAACAGAGAAACTAAGCTTGCAATGTAAATTTCATTCAATTTGAAGTAGGTTAAAAATTTAAATTTATTAACTAGCTGAAATTTACAATCTCTAAGCTTAAAATTAATAAGAACTGCATTTATAGAAGTAAATTAAATGGAACAGTAGCTCCTGCTATGCACAGCATGCTAGATACCTCCTAAAGGAAAAATCCAAGCATCTGCTCAGAGGACACATAAAACTGCACAGGAAAAAAAACCCAAAACAACAACAAACAACCACCATCGAGAAGTTTGTTTTAAGAACTTATTTCTAGATTGCAAACCATTTCTTCATCGCAGTAATGGCACGTTATACATTGGTATGTGTCTAAAATGTATTAAAATAGTTCCAGTTGGTACTTTAAGCATGCCACAGTCACACTGGCCAGGCTGCAGCCTTGCCTGCCAGGCTGAGCAGAGATGCACAACCACCTACCCCACCCTACCCACGGGGCACACGAGTGGCTGTGAGGGCACACGTGCAAGCTGACTTATCCAGAAGACTTGCACTTTGATCTGCGAGGGCTTTACTCAGCTGAAAACACTTTCTAACACTCACCTGAAGGGAAGATTACAGATATGTTTCTTGAAGTTGATACAGGCTGAGGTTGCATTGAAATTAAAACATGAAGGAATCAAGCACGGTATTAAATGACCTCAAACACCAAACACCTGCTAAGAATTAAACGAGAACTGACTTTGTCTGTGTCTACCTACCACATCTACAGCCCTCCAAATCACCACAACATCCATTCTGACCAATTGAAAGTACTACAGAAGTTGTGGTGTGGAGATAGCAAAGCCTTCAAACAGTCATTTAGAGAAACTCGGACTTTAAAAGTACCTCGCAAGCCGTAACTATCTCACATCCCCACCACCCCTTCCAAGTAAACTTGAAATATAATACCCCAGTAAAATACAACTTGAACAAGACTAATCTTCCTTTAAACATACAGCTTTTTTTCTCTAGACTGGAGAGGTTCTAAGTATTTCACCACAATAGTGACTGTTGAAGGTATTATTATCCAGGAGGAAACAGTGTCAGGAGTTCAGCTACTTTTGATAGGTAACAACAATTGTTATTATTTGTCTAGCATTCATTACACAGGCATCTGAAATTACCAGCAAACGCAAAGCCAGCTGACTGATAAGCACTTGGAAGATACTACTAAGCAGTTTGCTGATGCCAAGAACCAGGAATTGTTACTGTTCAAGACGGATGGCTGCACACATTTGCTAGGCAGAGAGGCATCCTGCTGCTCCTGAAGGACTGGAGGAGAAAGGACAGGCTACAGCAGAACAGTCCTTTACATCAGAGAGCTCCACGCTCTGAAGCACTGCCCTCAGCTGCAAGTCACGCAATGCCAGAGAGCAGCTTCCCCTTAAATCAGGCACCTGGAGTCCCAACCTGCCCCTTGACCCCTGAACTGCTTGGTACAGAGGCCACGTCCAGGCTGAGACTCCCCAGTGAGTAACTGGGTGCCCATTCTAATGCCCAGTGTCCTCGGGGCTGCCTGTAGTCAGAGCAGGAGGGCTCCATGAGCTCCAGCTCCCACAGACACACCTTCCTTGCCATTCCACACAGCCATGGAGTCCCCAGTAAGGTTCTTGCCTTTACTCATGTAGAAAGCTAGAGCAAGACTCTAGTCTAAGACTCGACAGTTCTCTTTAAATCTCAAATGCCTTCCATGATGCTGAATAAAACCCAGCCATTTGTACCACAGCTCAAAAGACAATAGTGGCAAGATGCAGAATCACAGCTAGCTTAAAATAAGGGGAGAAAAAAAACCCTTAGAAAACTGGTAGGGCAAATAAATCAATTTTTTCCCTTCTTCTGACCCCCTCCTCTCCCCTCCATAAACTTCCTTAAATTATCTGGTATTTTTTTTTATCCCTCTTTCCCTTTTGCTTGATGGTTTCTTTAATGGATGAAAGCAGAGATGACTACACTTTCCTTCCCTTTAGATGAACCTTCAGAGTATATAAATTGCTTGAGTAAATAAAAGAAAGGAGGGAATTACTAATTTAATGCTCTTCCATCTCTTGGGGAAAAAGCCCATGTAATTAACTGTAATGAGATTAAACTAACTTGTTATTAATTTCCCAGTGCGGAGAAACTAAATCTGAGACCCATAAGACTGTGTATTAACCAGCTTTATCAACATTTGGCTTGCATCCTTCAGTTTTTACACCAGTTTTAAAGGAAAATTATTAACTTCATTGAGTTGCAAAGTCACTTAGAAGTATTAGAAATTGGATCTTGCCCCTTTAGTCAGGAACACCAGAGTCATCTCTAACTGAAGACTGTGAATGGGTGAAGCCAAAAGCAACAAATGCTATCCAAACCAAATAAACAGAAGAATAATTATTAAATTCTTACCAAAACTTTTTTCCATTACTTCTTTCTGACACATATCTTGAACATTCACTGTACAATTAACAATGAACTCAGGAGAAGAGCAGTCATTATTTAGCTGGAACTCCTCACACTGGTAACACTGTATTTGCAAAGCCAAACCTGGAACAAATAGAATTTTGTTCAAAATCACAGAATGCTTTGGGTTGGAAGAAACCTTATAGATCNCATCCTCGGAGCTCCGCACCGGGAGCGGCGTGCGGAGCCTCGCCCCGACAGCGCTGGGGACACCGGCCCGGCGGCGGGGGCTCTGCGGGCNGTCACCGGGTTATTCAAAGCCCCATCCAACCCAGTCAAGAATAACAGCAACAATAGTAAAATAAAAACAAACAAGCAAAAAAAGCCAAACCACAAAATCAAGCCAAATAACCAACACGTGCCAGAAATCTTCCTTATCTTTCCCTTTTCACATTTCGCTGTTGCCAACTACTCCACAGCTCGGCCAAAGTATCCCTTTGACAAAAATAAAGTAAAACAAGCGTGCCGCCCGCTATCGCTGAACCCATGTGTGATGACGAGCTCCGTTCCGCGGGGCTCCCGCCCCGGCGCTGGGAACGCTGCCGCCAGGAGGCGACGGGGACAGACGCGGACAGCGGTACCGACACCGCCCCGCAGCCCCTGCCCGTCGCCCACCCGCCCGCCCCGGGGCCGCNAAGAGCCGCATCCTCCCGGAGCCGCGGCCGCCGGGCTGGCGTGCAGTCGGGAAGGGGCATCAGAAGGAGGGAAGCAGCGGAGGCGCCGCGCACTTGTGTCGCTTCCCCGCCGCCTCCGCTGGCGGAGCAGCGCCCCGGGAGCAGGCGGCGGAGCCCGCCCGGCTCCCGCCCTGCCCAGCCCCGCGCCGCGCTCCAGCCTCGCTGGAGTTGAGCGCTGAGACTGGAAGAAACTGTAGGAGAAGCGAGAGCTGGGGGGCGGCTCCCCCCCACTCCATCCCTCCCCCAGCACCATGTGATGCCGGCGGAGCGGGGCGGGGATCCCCGCCAGCCGCCCCGCACCTCGCCGGGCGCACTTCGGGGACGGGCAGAGTTCACCGAGGGAGGAGAACCACCCCCGGTCCTGCCCCCGCATCGCCCGCTTCGCGTGTGGCTCGCACGGCGCTGCGGGGGGACCCCGCGACCCTTTGCCCGCTGGGGATGCTCGGTCACATCCCTCTCCCTTCCCCTCCGCTCAGACCGTCGGGCACAGAGCCCGCGCGATGGCTCCGCTCGCCGCGGTCCCCTCCGTGTCCCCGCCCGCCCGGAGCCCACAGGTGGCAGCCCGAGCGCGCCTGAGGGGCCGGGCCGCGCTGCGAGGCGTCGCTCGCCTACCACAAGCTCCCGGCAGAACCCACCGCTCCCTCCTTCCGACCCCCTGAAAGGGAATTCAAGCGTGACAAAANCGCAGGTTGAAAACTACCCTCGCCCCCGAGACAGCAACCCGGCTAATAGATACGCCTCGGCTCCCATCTGTGCCGGCGGCTTTCCTGAGCTACTAATTTATTACAAATGATTTAATTACTATTTTGCCGTGCGCAATTACAGCGGGGGAGCAATCGCTCACCTTCTCCCTCCTTTATCATGCAAAACGAGGCGCCCCGCGCGGTTCTCCAGCAGCCGCTCCTCCCGCGGTGCCCGCACCCCGCGTCCCGCAGCGGAGACTCCCCGAACCCACCCGGTGTNGCCGGCGGAGCGGGGCGGGGATCCCCGCCAGCCGCCCCGCACCTCGCCGGGCGCACTTCGGGGACGGGCAGAGTTCACCGAGGGAGGAGAACCACCCCCGGTCCTGCCCCCGCATCGCCCGCTTCGCGTGTGGCTCGCACGGCGCTGCGGGGGGACCCCGCGACCCTTTGCCCGCTGGGGATGCTCGGTCACATCCCTCTCCCTTCCCCTCCGCTCAGACCGTCGGGCACAGAGCCCGCGCGATGGCTCCGCTCGCCGCGGTCCCCTCCGTGTCCCCGCCCGCCCGGAGCCCACAGGTGGCAGCCCGAGCGCGCCTGAGGGGCCGGGCCGCGCTGCGAGGCGTCGCTCGCCTACCACAAGCTCCCGGCAGAACCCACCGCTCCCTCCTTCCGACCCCCTGAAAGGGAATTCAAGCGTGACAAAAGCGGGGAAAGGGGCGCGGTGCGGCCGTCAGT